>ONZH01003897.1:0-14195 GCA_900303285.1 Rhinella marina
AAAATATACAATATCTAGGCCTTTAATAGGCCACTGTACTGTGCGTTCTCTTGCTAAATTATTTCTCATACCTGGTGTAAATACCACACCGTCTGTTCAGTTAGTACACGGCTGTGTACCTTGAAATATACAATATCTAGGCCTTTTTAATTGGCCACTGTACTGTGCGTTCTCTTGCTAAATTAATTTCACATAACCTGGTGTAAATACCCACCGTCTGTTCAGTTAGTACACGGCTGTGTACCTTGAAATATACAATATCTAGGCCTTTTAATTGGCCACTGTACTGTGCGTTCTCTTGCTAAATTAATTTCACATACCTGGTGTAAATACCCACCGTCTGTTCAGTTACTACACGGCTGTGTACCTTGAAATATACAATATCTAGGCCATTTTAATTGGCCACTGTACTGTGCGTTCTCTTGCTAAATTATTTCTCACATACCTGGTGTAAATACCCACCGTCTGTTCAGTTAGTACACGGCTGTGTACCTTGAAATATACAATATCTAGGCCTTTTAATAGGCCACTGTACTGTGCGTTCTCTTGCTAAATTATTTCACATACCTGGTGTAAATACCCACCGTCTGTTCAGTTAGTACACGGCTGTGTACCTTGAAATATACAATATCTAGGCCATTTTAATTGGCCACTGTACTGTGCGTTCTCTTGCTAAATTATTTCACATACCTGGTGTAAATACCCACCGTCTGTTCAGTTAGTACACACGGCTGTGTACCTTGAAATATACAATATCTAGGCCTTTTAATTGGCCACTGTACTGTGCGTTCTCTTGCTAAATTATTTCACATACCTGGTGTAAATACCCACCGTCTGTTCAGTTACTACACGGCTGTGTACCTTGAAATATACAATATCTAGGCCTTTTAATAGGCCACTGTACTGTGCGTTCTCTTGCTAAATTATTTCACATACCTGGTGTAAATACCCACCGTCTGTTCAGTTAGTACACGGCTGTGTACCTTGAAATATACAATATCTAGGCCTTTTAATAGGCCACTGTACTGTGCGTTCTCTTGCTAAATTATTTCACATACCTGGTGTAAATACCACACCGTCTGTTCAGTTACTACACGGCTGTGTACCTTTGAAATATACAATATCTAGGCCATTTTAATTGGCCACTGTACTGTGCGTTCTCTTGCAAATTAATTTCACATACCTGGTGTAAATACCCACCGTCTGTTCAGTTAGTACACGGCTGTGTACCTTGAAATATACAATATCTAGGCCTTTTAATTGGCCACTGTACTGTGCGTTCTCTTGCTAAATTATTTCACATACCTGGTGTAAATACCCACCGTCTGTTCAGTTAGTACACGGCTGTGTACCTTGAAATATACAATATCTAGGCCTTTTAATTGGCCACTGTACTGTGCGTTCTCTTGCTAAATTAATTTCACATACCTGGTGTAAATACCCACCGTCTGTTCAGTTACTACACGGCTGTGTACCTTGAAATATACAATATCTAGGCCTTTAATTGGCCACTGTACTGTGCGTTCTCTTGCTAAATTATTTCACATACCTGGTGTAAATACCCACCGTCTGTTCAGTTAGTACACGGCTGTGTACCTTGAAATATACAATATCTAGGCCTTTTAATTGGCCACTGTACTGTGCGTTCTCTTGCTAAATTAATTTCACATACCTGGTGTAAATACCCACCGTCTGTTCAGTTAGTACACGGCTGTGTACCTTGAAATATACAATATCTAGGCCTTTTAATTGGCCACTATACTGTGCGTTCTCTTGCTAAATTATTTCACATACCTAATTATATACCCCAAATATTGTATTTGCAACAAAAAAAAATAAAATGCGGAGGGGGGCTAGCGGAATCGGACGTGGACGAGGACGGGGGCGCGGAAATGCTGTTGGGGGCCTTGTTGAAGCCAGTGGGGATACAATGCGTGCTGGTGAGGGTCAGCCAGGATCCCACTCATCCAGAATCCCTGCCTTTATGGGACAGTTAAGCAGGGGGCGGGTTACACCGCTGTTGAGGCCTGAGCAGGTTGAACAGGTGGTGCAATGGATAGCCGATAGCGCTTCCACACAGTTGTCCACCAGCCAGTCATCCACACAGTCTCACTCTGACCCTCCTTCCTCCACACCTGGCCAACAGAGTCATCCCACCATTGACCCCTCCCAGGAGCTCTTTTCGGGTCCTTTTTCAGATGTGCCGGAAGAATCCCAGGAGCTAGCAGAGGAATTTGTTTGTAGTGATGCCCAAACACTTGAGTTTTCGCCATCTCCTGCTGATGTGGACCCTGAACCAGCATCTGTTATCATGAGCGATGATGATGATGAGACGCAGTTGCCATCAAGGGAGCTGTTGGAATGTCCAGTGGGCAGGAGGAGGAGCAGAGTGAGGAAGAGGAGGTTGGTGGATGACGAAAATGACCGACCCCAACTTGGCCAGGGGTGATTTCCAGCGGGGAAAGCAGTGGAGAGGTGGTGGTCTGCGCAGCACCGAAAAAGGCAGCAAGAGGCAGAGGGATGTCCACAGGCAAGAGGGATGTCCACAGGCAGAGGGATGTCCAGAGGCAGAGGGATGTCCAGAGGCAGAGGGATGTCCACAGGCAGAGGGATGTCCAGAGGCAGAGGACAGTCCAGACAGAGTAGTGAGGCCACAGCCAGCACGGCCGAAGCTGTTCCCGGCAGCGGGCAGTCGCGCGAAGCTCCCCCATCGAGGCCTCGTACTTCTGTGGTGTGGAGATTTTTTAATGTTTGTGCGGATGACAAACTGAGCGCGGTTTGCACACTCTTGCCACTCAAAACTGAGTAGGGGCTCTGAGTAAGAGCAATCTGACCACCTCAGGCATGCGGCGTCACTTGGAAGTCAAGCACTGGGCTGAGTGGGAGAGAGCAAACGCAATACAACCTGCGCCCGGTCCTGCTGCCACTGCCTCTTCCCCTTTGTTGTGTGCTGCCACTGCGGTCCAGACCTCCAGCCAGGACACCTCCACATCTGCCTCTGCCTCGGCTACTTTGGGCCTTCTCCTTCAGCCTCCCCTTCCCCCGCCTCTTCGCCTGCAACCTTCACACTCCTCGTCCCATCAACTGTCCATCTCGCAGGCGTTCGACCGCAGGCGGAAGTACGCCTCGAGTCACCCCCAAGCCCAAGCCTTAAACTGCCACATCTCCAAAACTGCTGGCCCTGGAGATGTTGCCGTTTAGGCTTGTGGAGACGCAGGCCTTCCGCGACCTGATGGCGGCTGCCGCACCTCGCTATTCCGTCCCCAGCCGCCACTACTTTTCCCGGAGTGCCGTCCCCCGCCCTGCACCAGCACGTGTCGCGTAACATCAGGCGGGCCCTGAGGTACGCAGTCAGCGCAAAGGTCCACTTGACCACCGACTCGTGGACAAGCGCTTGCGGCCAGGGACGCTACATCTCTTTGACGGCACACTGGGTGAATGTAGTGGAAGCGGGGACGGGGTCGCAAACAGAGAACGGCCTACCTACCACCCCCGCCCAAGATTGCCAGCATGGGTTCTGATAAACCCCCTCCTCCTCCTCCTCCTCCTCCTCCTCTGCCTTAACAATCGCCCTCAGCCGCTACGCTGGAAGCGTTTGCAGCACTGGCGCGGGGAGACGTCAGCAGGCGGGGTGCTTAAGCTCATCAGCTTGGGCGACAGGAAGCACAGCGCCCCAGAGGTGAGGGCACGCCATATTGCAGCAGACGGGAGATGTGGCTGTCGCCGCTGCAGCTAGGACCAGGCATGGTCGTGTGCGATAACGGCCGTAACCTGGGTGGCGGCTCTTGGAGCTTGCCGAACTCGCACACGTACCATGCCTGGCCTCACGTTTTTAATCTGTAGTCCAAAAATTTTTCTAAAGACTTACCCCAACCTGGCAGAGCTACTGGTGTAGAAAGTTGCGGCGCTTGTGCGCTCACTTTCGGAAGTCAACTGTAGCTGCTGCTAGCTTAAAAAAACTCCAGCAACGCCTCCATTTTGCCTGAACATCGGCTGTTGTGCGACCTGCCGACTCGCTGGAATTCCACCTATTCCATGTTGGCCAGGGTGTTGAGCAGCAGAGAGCATTGATGGAAGTACCAGATTATGAATCCACACGTGCCTCCAACTCAGCTCCCTCAGTTTGCCAACCACGAGTGGCCATGGATGGCAGACATATGCGATGTACTGCGTATCTTTTGAGGAGTCCACCAAGAAGTCAGCAGCGAGGACGCTATAGTGAGCGTAACCATCCCGCTCCTATGCGTCCTTAAAGAATCGCTCATCGCAATAAGGGGAGAACGCATTGCACGCAGAGAGACGGGGGTAGGAGGGAGACGCAACGGAGCTACACAGTCAGACCACACTTTTGTCTGCTTCACGGTGGCAGTTGCAGGAGGAGGAGGATGAGGAGGAGGAACGACGTGGAGGTGGCTGTGGAAGAGGAGGAGGATGCTGGCGGCGAGGGTAGCAGTCAGGCTGTGTGCGTCCCCATTGGTTCAGCGCGGATGGGGGGAGAGGAGGCGGAAGAGGGAAGAGGAGGAAATTGGCAAGTGATCCTTCTTGGTGGGGGCAGTGAGGTCATGCCTATTCAGAGTCTGGCACACATGGCTGACTTCATGCTGGGGCTGCTTTTCCGGACACACGTGTTGTCCGGATAGTGGAAACAAACTGTACTGGGTCTTCGCACTCCTGGACCCCCGGTATAAAGATAACGTCTCCTCTTTTATTCCGGTAGAGGAGAGGACGAATCGATTGCTGGAATACAGAGGGAACTCGTGCAGAACATGATGGAGATTTTCCCACCCACCATCGCTGGCGGCAGAGAGGAGAGGGTCTCCCAGAGTCCCACAACATCTATCAGGCCCACAGCCACCAGGGGAACACTCTCCAAGGTGTGGGACACGTTCATGGCACCCCCTCGTGCAACTTCCATCACTGCGGGGCCCGCTATCAGCAGGAGGGACAAGTATCGGCGGATGTTGCGGGACAGTACCTGGCAGACCGTACCCCTGATCTCCCCGATCCCTCGGCGTCCTACACTTACTGGGTCTCCAAGTTGGACACGTGGCTGGAACTGTCCCTGTACGCCTTGGAGGTGCTTGCCTGCCCTGCCCCTGCGAGCTATCAGAAAAGGGTGTTCAGCGCAGCCGGGGGGCATTATAACTGATAAGCGCAGCCGCCTGTCAACCGACAGTGCGGGACAGGGCTGACGCTAATCAAAATTGAAAAGCAAGTGGATTGACCCGGACTTTGCTTCTCCAACCGTGGAAAGCAGCCAAAAGTGAAGTGCCATCTGTATGAAGTGCCATTTCCTCCTCCACCTCCCTCCTCCTCCTCCTTAACCGCCGTAGAATTGCTCCGTAAATAAGAAAAATTTATATATTTATGGCTCACCTCTTGGGCCTCCACAAAATGTTTAAGAGGTCTCACCTCTTGGGCCTCCATATAATTTTTAACAGTCTCACCTCTTGGGCCTCCACATAATTTTTAAGAGGTCTCACCTCTTGGGCCTGCACAAAATGTTTAAGAGGTCTCACCTCTTGGGCCTCCATATAATTTTTAACAGGTCTCACCTCTTGGGCCTCCACATAATTTTAAGAGGTCTCACCTCTTGGGCCTGCACAAAATGTTTAAGAGGTCTCACCTCTTGGGCCTGCACAAAATGTTTAAGAGGTCTCACCTCTTGGGCCTCCGCAAAATGTTTAAGAGGTCTCACCTCTTGGGCCTCCACATAATTTTTAAGAGGTCTCACCTCTTGGGCCTCCACAAAATGTTTAAGAGGTCTCACCTCTTGGGCCTCCACATAATTTTTAACCCGTCTCACCTCTTGGGCCTCCACATAATTTTTAACAGGTCTCACCTCTTGGGGCCTGCACAAAATCTTTAAGAGGTCTCACCTCTTGGGCCTCCACATAATTTTTAACAGGTCTCACCTCTTGGGCCTGCACAAAATCTTTAAGAGGTCTCACCTCTTGGGCCTCCACATAATTTTTAACAGGTCTCACCTCTTTGGGCCTGCACAAAATGTTTAAGAGGTCTCACCTCTTGGGCCTCCACAAAATCTTTAAGAGGTCTCACCTCTTGGGCCTCCACATAATTTTTAAGAGGTCTCACCTCTTGGGCCTCCACAAAATGTTTAAGAGGTCTCACCTCTTGGGCCTCCACATAATTTTTAACAGGGTCTCACCTCTTGGGCCTCTACATAATTTTAACAGGTCTCACCTCTTGGGCCTGCAACAAAATCTTTAAGAGGTCTCACCTCTTGGGCCTCCACATAATTTTTAACAGGTCTCACCTCTTGGGCCTGCACAAAATCTTTAAGAGGTCTCACCTCTTTGGCCTCCACAAAAATCTTTAAGAGGTCTCACCTCTTGGGCCTCCACATAATTTTTAAGAGGTCTCACCTCTTGGGCCTCCACAAAATGTTTAAGAGGTCTCACCTCTTGGGCCTCCACATAATTTTTAACAGGTCTCACCTCTTGGGCCTCTACATAATTTTTAACAGGTCTCACCTCTTGGGCCTCCACAAAATCTTTAAGAGGTCTCACCTCTTGGGCCTCCACAAAATCTTTTAAGAGGTCTCACCTCTTGGGCTCCACATAATTTTTAAGAGGTGTCACCTCTTGGGCCTCCACAAAATCTTTAGGAGGTCTCACCTCTTGGGCCTCCACATAATTTTTAAGAGTTCTCACCTCTTGGGCCTGCACAAAATCTTTAAGAGGTCTCACCTCTTGGGCCTCCACAAAATCTTTAGGAGGTCTCACCTCTTGGGCCTCCACATAATTTTTAAGCAGTCTCACCTCTTGGGCCTGCACAAAATCTTTAAGAGGTCTCACCTCTTGGGCCTCCACAAAATCTTTAAGAGGTCTCACCTCTTGGGCCTCCACAAAATCTTTAAGAGGTCTCACCTCTTGGGCCTGCACAAATCTTTAAGAGGTCTCACCTCTTGGGCCTCCACAAAATCTTTAAGAGGTCTCACCTCTTGGGCCTCCACATAATTTTTAACAGGTCTCACCTCTTGGGCCTGCACAAATCTTTAAGAGGTCTCACCTCTTGGGGCCTCCACAAAATCTTTAAGAGGTCTCACCTCTTGGGCCTGCACAAAATCTTTAAGAGGTCTCACCTCTTGGGGCCTCCACAAAATCTTTAAGAGGTCTCACCTCTTGGGCCTCCACAAAATCTTTAAGAGGGTCTCACCTCTTGGGCCTCCACAAAATCTTTAAGAGGTCTCACCTCTTGGGCCTGCAACAAAATCTTTAAGAGGTCTCACCTCTTGGGCCTCCACAAATCTTTAAGAGGTCTCCACCTCTTGGGCCTCCACAAAATGTTTAAGAGGTCTTCACCTCTTGGGCCTCCACATAATTTTAACAGGTCTCACCTCTTGGGCCTCCACATAATTTTTTAAGAGGTCTCACCTCTTGGGGCCTCCACAAAATCTTTAAGAGGTCTCACCTCTTGGGCCTCCACAAAATCTTTAAGAGGTCTTCACCTCTTGGGCCTCCACATAATTTTTAACAGGTCTCACCTCTTGGGCCTCCACATAATTTTTAACAGGTCTCACCTCTTGGGCCTCCACAAAATCTTTAAGAGGTCTCACCTCTGGAGCCTCCACAAAATTCTTTAAGAGGGTCTCACCTCTTGGGCCTCCACATAATTTTTAAGAGGTGTCACCTCTTGGGCCTCCACAAAATCTTTAGGAGGTCTCACCTCTTGGGCCTCCACATAATTTTTAAGAGGTCTCACTCTTGGGCCTGCACAAAATCTTTAAGAGGTCTCACCTCTTGGGCCTCCACAAAAATCTTTAAGAGGTCTCACCTCTTGGGCCTCCACATAATTTTTAAGAGGTCTCACCTCTTGGGCCTCCACAAAATGTTTAAGAGGTGTCACCTCTTGGGCCTCCACATAATTTTTAACAGGTCTCACCTCTTGGGCCTACAAACAATTTTTAAGAGGTCTCACCTCTTTAGCCTCCACACAATTTTTAACGGGTCTCACCTCTTGGGCCTCCACATAATTTTTAAGAGGTCTCACCTCTTGGGGCCTCCACAAAATGTTTAAGAGGTCTCACCTCTTGGGCCTCCACATAATTTTTAAGAGATCTCACCTCTTGGGCCTCCACATAATTTTTAAGAGGTCTCAGCTCTTGGGCCTCCACATAATTTTTAAGAGGCCTCACCTCTTTAGCCTCCACACAATTTTTAAGACGTCTCACCTCTTGGGCCTCCACAAAATTTTCCATGAGCCTCTGGCCAGCCCACGGCCTCTTCTTGCCTTTTGCGGTCCTACGCATCCCTCAACATCCCCACTGCTTTACCTGCTAGACATGACACTGGGCCAGGTCGGGTCACTGACATCTCTAGCGCCAACAATTTGGCCATTTTAAGGCTTCTGCATGTGTTTGAGTTGTTTTTACATTTAAAGAAGACATGTCTGACCACATCTCACACACACACAATGACAATTAGGGGTGGGGTCTATTTGCTTTCCCCCTTGCCTATGCCATCTGTGGTTGTCATAGGCAACGTGATTTTAAGGGGTGCAGAATTTCATCTTCTTTTTTGTCTAGTTTGGCTTGGGGTCAATGGCAATGTAGAGGAAAGAAGGTTTCCTTGTATGGTCTCACTTTACAGAGAGGTTATATTGTCTTTGGAGTGTATTGTTGAGAGGCTGTGATAGTGGCGTAATAGTGCGACTTGGGCGCGTTATATGCACCCAGACATGCCTCCCCTGCTGTCCCAGTTGCATTCCAGCAGTGTTGGCATCCTTTTCTGAGGTTTCAGGGTGGACTTGGTGACCTCCAAGTGGTCGAATTGAGATTTCCAAGTGGCGAGCATTTTTTTCCCATAGACTTTAATGGGATTCGATATTCGGTCGAATAGTCGAATTTCGCGGTCTATTCGAATCGAATTTCGAACTTTCGAATATTTCACTACTCGCTCATCTCTAGTCAGGACCTTTCCACCGCTTTGCTGACTTCGACTTCATTATGACGCTGTGAGTGTAGGTCTATAAACCCAGGAGCCTCTTATTTTAGAGAGCAGTAGAAGTTTCTCATTCTAGAGAGCAGTGGGAGCTTTAGCAGTCATCTTCCCACTAATAACTAAGTTATAGCATATTCTACCCATCCTGAAAGCTATTAAAAGCTTGTTGTTTTTTTTTTTATTTCAATCTGTTCTGTTTTCCACGCAATTAAAACTTTTGTTATACTGTACAATGTAGAATGAAATAAGGTAGAATTTTGTTTTTAAAACATTTTCTATTTCCAGTTTCTTGCTACCTTCAAGCAACCTTTGGCATCACTTAAAGGATGTGCACAAAATTACTCACAAAAGTGTTTACCTGCCTAAATGAGCAAATTGAGACACAACACACTAGACACCGGGGGTTGTACTCATTTTGATAAATGCCACCTGTCTTTTTAATGTTCCAGTCCTATTACAGAAATATTTGGAAAGCTAAGTGATGCTGTTATAAAAAGTGCAGTTACCCATGCTGAGATGATTATTGCATTTTCAGAGATGAACATTATACCAAACTGTACTTCTGAGTGCATTCAAAATTAGTCATTGTTTCATGGCTGATTCTTGTGTTATTTTGCAAAGTGGCTGTTGTTCAGGAGAAATACAAACAATTATTGTAGCAGAACAGTCATAAATGACATAGAGGCATTAACCGAATGCAGTGCATAAAATATGTCACACAAATGTAGGTGTAATTAAAACACTTATAAAACAAAAATGTTTAATTTCTTTAGATGGTAATCTAAAGATACAATTTATTTTAATAGTAGCTAGTTAAGAAACATAATCAAATGTTTCTAACTGTTTGAAAAAGTGTAATTCTGTATCTTTTCATTAGTTTTAATTCTTAATGAACATAAGTGGTATGACTTAATATACATTATTACTGTATTCAATATGTACTAATGAATGCATTCAGTATTCTATTCACTATTAGAGATGAGCGAGCATACTCATCCGAGCTTGGTACTCGTTCGAGTATTAGGGTACTCGTAAGTACTCGCAGCTCGGACGAGTATCTCGCCATACTCGAGGAAATGGCAACTTCCGCATCGTGCTTTTCTGGCGCCTAAAAACACAGCCAATCACAAGCCAGGAGACTCTACAGTACACCCAGCATCACGTGGGGCCCTTACATGTCGATAGCGGGGTTGGCTGGCCTGATCAGGTGACCCTGGAATATACTACCGACTGGCCGCGGCGCTCGGCTCAGATGCCGTCTGGATGTTGTTAGGGATAGAGCTGCTGCCTTTCAGGGACAGTGTTAGGGCCTGCATTTAGTTGTCTGTTAGGCAGGATCACCCACAAAGAACCCAAAAGCCACTTGGCTGGCTGGACTAGTAGTGCAGCTATCGCCATATCTAACCCTGTTTTTTTTTTTTATCTCAGTGATACAAATCCATTGCACACAGCACTGTGGAACCATTCTGTGTGTCACAGTTCAGCACTGACTCACTCCAATCCATATATACTGTCCAGGTGACACTTTCTGTACATCACAGAATACAACCAAGTCATTTGCTACCAATATTCAATCTTACCGCTTGATCCAGAAAATTCTCTGTGTGACATTTCTCTGGGTCAACAAACTAAATAGCCACCGTTAACAGGTGTCAGTCAGTTCTACCATATTTCCTGCACGTCACGTTCCCAAAAAAACAAAATATAAAAAAAAAAAATTATTAGTTCAGTTGTTTAGCTCAAGTGATACAAATCCATTTTACTCAGCTTTGTGTAACCTTTCTGTGTGTCACAGTTCAGCACATTCGCTCCCATCCGTATATACTGTCAGGTGACACTTTCTGTACGTCACACAATACAACCAATTACTTTGCTACCAATATCATCTACCGCTTGATCCAGAAACTCTCTGTGCGACATTTGTCTGGGTCGCAGACTAAATAGCCACCGTTAACAGGGTGTCAGTCAGTTCTACCATAGTTCCTGCACGTCACGTTCCCAAAAAAACAAAAATTTAAAAAAAATATAAAAAAACAAATATAAAAAAAAATTATTTTTTTTCAGTTGTTTTAGCTCAGTGATACAAATCCATTTTACTCAGCTGCGTGTAACCTTTCTGTGTGTCACAGTTCAGCACACTCGCTCCAATCCGTATATTCTGTCCAGGTGACACTTTCTGTACGTCACAGAATACAACCAAGTCATTTGCTACCAATATCATCTACAGCTTGATCCAGAAAACTCTCTGTGCGACATTTGTCTGGGTCGCAGACTAAATAGCCACCGTTAACAGGGTGTCAGTCAGTTCTACCATAGTTTCCTGCACGTCACGTTCCCAAAAAAAACAAAATATAAAAAAAAAAAAAAATTATTAGTTTTTTCAGTTGTTTTAGCTCAGTGATACAAATCCATTTTACTCAGCTTTGTGTAACCTTTCTGTGTGTCACAGTTCAGCACATTCGCTCCCATCCGTAATATACTGTCCAGGTGACCACTTTCTGTACGTCACACAAATACAACCAAGTCATTTGCTACCAATATCATCTACCGCTTGATCCAGAAAAATTCTCTGTGTGACATTTGTCTGGGTCGCAGACTAAAATAGCCACCGTTAAGAGGGTGTCAGTCAGTTCTACCATATTCCTGCACGTCACGTTCCCAAAAAAAAAAATATAAAAAAAAAAAATTATTAGTTCAGTTGTTTTAGCTCAGTGTACAAATTCCAATTTACTCAGCTACGTGTAACCTTTCTGTGTGTCACAGTTCAGCACATTCGCTCCCATCCGTATATACTGTCCAGGTGACACTTTCTGTACGTCACACAATACAACCAAGTCATTTGCTACCAATATCATCTACGCTTGATCCAGAAAACTCTCTGTGCGACATTTCTCTGGTCGCAGACTAAATAGCCACCGTTAACAGGGTGTCAGTCAGTTCTACCATATTTCCTGCACGTTCACGTTCCCAAAAAAACAAAAATATAAAAAAAAAAATTATTAGTTCAGTTGTTTTGGCTCAAGTGATACAAATCCATTTTACTCAGCTTTGTGTAACCTTTCTGTGTGTCACAGTTCAAGCACATTTCGCTCCCATCCGTATATACTGTCCAGGTGACACTTTCTGTACGTCACACAATACAACCAAGTCATTTGCTACCAATATCATCTACCACATTGATCCAGAAAAACTCTCTGTGCGACATTTGTCTGGGTCGCAGACTAAATAGCCACCGTTAACAGGGTGTCAGTCAGTTCTACCATATTTCCTGCACGTCACGTTCCAAAAAAACAAAATATAAAAAAAAAATTATTAGTTCAGTTGTTTTTAGCTCAGTGATACAAATCCATTTTAACTCAGCTACGTGTAACCTTTCTGTGTGTCACAGTTCAGCACATTCGCTCCCATCCGTATATACTGTCCAGGGTGACACTTATCTGTACGTCACACAATACAACCAAGTCATTTGCTACCAATATCATCTACCGCTTGATCCAGAAAACTCTCTGTGCGAACATTTCTCTGGGTCGGCAGACTAAATAGCCACCGTTAACAGGGTGTCAGTCAGTTCTACCATATTTCCTGCACGTCACGTTCCCAAAAAAAACAAAAAAATATAAAAAAAAAAAATTATTAGTTTTTCAGTTGTTTTAGCTCAGTGATACAAATCCATTTTACTCAGCTGCGTGTAACCTTTCTGTGTGTCACAGTTCAGCACACTCGCTCCCAATCCGTATATACTGTCCAGGTGACACTTTCTGTACGTCACACAATACAACCAAGTCATTTGCTACCAATATCATCTACAGCTTGATCCAGAAAATTCTCTGTGCGACATTTGTCTGGGTCGCAGACTAAATAGCCACCGTTAACAGGGTGTCAGTCAGTTCTACCATAGTTCCTGCACGTCACGTTCCCAAAAAAACAAAATATATTAAAAAAAAATATATAAAAAAAATTATTTTTTCAGTTGTTTTAGCTCAGTGATACAAATCCATTTTACTCAGCTGCGTGTAACCTTTCTGTGTGTCACAGTTCAGCACACTAGCTCCCAATCCGTATATACTGTCCAGGTGACACTTTCTGTACGTCACACAATACAACCAAGTCATTTGCTACCAATATCATCTACCGCTTGATCCAGAAAAACTCTCTGTGCGACATTTGTCTGGGTCGCAGACTAAATAGCCACCGTTAACAGGGTGTCAGTCAGTTCTACCATAGTTCCTGCACGTCACGTTCCCAAAAAAACAAAATTTTAAAAAAAAATATAAAAAAAAAAAAAATATAAAAAAAAAATTTTTTCAGTTGTTTTAGCTCAGTGATACAAATCCATTTTACTCAGCTGCGTGTAACCTTTCTGTGTGTCACAGTTCAGCACACTCGCTCCCAATCCGTATATACTGTCCAGGTGACACTTTCTGTACGTCACACAATACAACCAAGTCATTTGCTACCAATATCATCTACCGCTTGATCCAGAAAAACTCTCTGTGCGACATTTGTCTGGGTCGCAGACTAAATAGCCACCGTTAACAGGGTGTCAGTCAGTTCTACCATAGTTTCCTGCACGTCACGTTCCCAAAAAAAAACAAAATATAAAAAAAAATATAAAAAAAATTATTTTTTCAGTTGTTTTAGCTCAGTGATACAAATCCATTTTACTCAGCTGCGTGTAACCTTTCTGTGTGTCACAGTTCAGCACACTCGCTCCCATCCGTATATATACTGTCCAGGTGACACTTTCTGTACGTCACACAATACAACCAAGTCATTTGCTACCAATATCATCTACAGCTTGATCCAGAAAACTCTCTGTGCGACATTTGTCTGGGTCGCAGACTAAATAGCCACCGTTAACAGGGTGTCAGTCAGTTCTACCATAGTTCCTGCACGTCACGTTCCCAAAAAAAAAAAAAAAAAATATAAAAAAAAAATAAAAAAATTTTTTTCAGTTGTTTTAGCTCAGTGATACAAATCCATTTTACTCAGCTGCGTGTAACCTTTCTGTGTGTCACAGTTCAGCACACTCGCTCCAATCCGTATATACTGTCCAGGTGACACTTTCTGTACGTCACTTAATTCTACCAGACTTAATTTTTTTTTTTTTATCATACACCTATATACAAAAAATGTTGAACCCCAGGGCTAAGGGTCGAGGACGAGGGCGTGGGCGTGGGCATTCAATTACTGCAGGGGGCAGAGGCCGTGGTCCTGGGCAGGGTGAGACAG
>ONZH01003898.1:0-127458 GCA_900303285.1 Rhinella marina
ATATTAGCCTGTGGATATGATGGAGGCCTGTGATGTGATATTAGCCCTGTTGTTATGATGAGGACTGTATGTGATATTAGTGTGTGGGATATGTGATATTAGATGGGATATGATGCACTGCCTGTAGATATGTAGAGGCACTTGATGTGATATTATCCTGTGGATTAATGGAGGCACTGTGATGTGAATTTAGCCTGTGATGATGGGGCACTGTGATGTGATATTAGCCTGTAGATATGAGGAGGCACTGTGATGTGATATTAGCCTGTGGGATATGATGGGGCGTGATGTGATTTAGCCCTGTTTTATTGATGGGGGACTTGTGATGTGATATTATTCTGTAGATATGAGGAGGCACTGTGATGTGATATTAGCCCTGTGATATGATGAGGCACGTGATGTGATATTAGCCTGTTGTTATGATGGAGCACTGTGATGTGATATATTCCTGTGGATATGATGGAGGCATTGTGATGTGATATTAGCCCTGTTGTTATGATGGGGGCACTGTGATGTGATATTAGGCCTGTAGATGTGATGGGCACTGTGATGTGATATTGGATATGATGGAGCACTGCTGATGTGATATTCCTGTGGATATGAGGAGGCTCTTTGATGTGTATTAGCCTGTGGATATGATGATGGAGGCACACTGTGATGTGATATTAGCCTGTAGATATGTGTGATGTGATATTAGCCTGTAGATATGATGGGGCACTGTGATGTTATATTATAGGGAGGCTGTGAGTGATTAAGCCCTGTTGATGATGAAGGACTGTGATGATATTAGTCCTGTGGATATGATGGGCACTGTGATGTGATATTGCGTGATATTATGGAGGCACTTGATGTGATATTATCCTGTTGATATGATGGGGCACTGTATGTGATATTAGCCCTGTGGATATGATGGAGGGACTGTGAATGTGATATTTAGCCCTGTTGTTATGATGGGGGCACTGTGCTGTGATATTTCCTGTAGATATGACGGAAGGAAGGTGGTTGTGATGTGATATTAGCCCTTGATATGAATGGAGGCACTGTTGATGTGATATTTTCCTGTGGATATGATGAGGCATTGTGATGTGATTTAGCCCTGTTGTTATGATGGGGGCACTGTGATGTGATATTATTCCTGTGGATATGATGGAAGCACTGTGATGTGATATTAGCCTGTAGATATGATGGTGGCACTGTGATTGATATACCTGTAGTATGATGGAGGCACTGTAATGTGATATTAGCCTGTGGATATGATGGAGGCACTGTGATGTGATATTAGCCTGTAATATAATGGGGGCACTGTGATGTGATATAGCCTGTGTATGATGAGGGACTGATGTGATATTAGCCCTGTTTGATAGATGAAGATGGTGACCTGTGGATATGATGGGGGCACTGTGATGTGATATTAGCCTGTGATATGATGGGGGCACTGTGATATGATATTAGCCCTGTTGATATGATGAAGGCACTGTGATATGATATTAGTCCTGTGGATATGATGGAGGCACTGTGATGTGATATTATTGCTGTGGATATGATGGAGGCACTGTGATGTGATATTAGCCTATAGATATGATGGGGGTACTGTGATGTGATATTAGTGTGGATATGATGGAGGCCGGATGTGATATTGTCCGTAGATATGATGGAGGCACTGTGATGTGATATCCTGAGTGTGATGTTGATATTAGCCTGTGGATATGATGGAGGCTGTGATGTATTATGTGGATTGATGGAGGGCACTGTGATGTGATTAAGCCTGTAGATATGATGGAGGCACTGTGATGTGATATTCCTGTAGATATGATGGAGGCACTGTGATGTGATATTAGCCTGTAGATATGATGGAGGCACTTGATGTGATTTAGCTGTGATGATGGAGGCATTGTGATGTGATATTAGCCTGTAGATATGATGGAGGCACTGTGATGTGATATTAAGACCTGTGGATATGATGGAGGCACTGTGATGTTGATATTAGTCCTGTAGATATGATGGAGGCCACTGTGATGTGATATTAGTTCCTGTAGATATGATGGAGGCACTGTGATGTGATGTTAGCCTGTAGATATGATGGGGGCACTGTGATGTGATATTAGTCTGTGGATATGATGGAGGCACTGTGATGTGATATTAGACCTGTGGATATGATGGAGGCACTGTGATTTGATATTAGCCCTGTAGATATGATGAAGGCACTGTGATGTGATATTAGTTCCTGTGGATATGATGGAGCACCTGTGATGTGATATTAGCCCTGTATATATGATGGAGGCACTGTGATGTGATATTAGCCTGTAGATATGATGGAGGTACTGTGATGTGATATTAGTCCTGTGGATATGATTGAGCACTGTGATGTGATATTAGCCTGTAGATATGATGGGGCACTGTGATGTGATATTAGCCTGTAGATATGATGGGGGCACTGTGATGTGATATTAGTCCTGTGGATATGATGGAGGCACTGTGATGTGATATTAGTCCTGTGGATATGATGGGGGCACTGTGATGTGATATTAGCCTGTAGATATGATGGGGGCACTGTGATGTGATATTAGCCTGTAGATATGATGGAGGCACTGTGATGTGATATTAGTCCTGTAGATATGATGGAGGCACTGTGATGTGATGTTAGCCTGTAGATATGATGGGGGCACTGTGATGTGATATTAGTCCTGTAGATATGATGGAGGCACTGTGATGTGATATTAGCCTGTGGATATAATGGAGGCACTGTGATGTGATATTAGCCTGTAGATATGATGGGGCACTGTGATGTGATATTAGTCCTGTGGATATGATGGAGGCACTGTGATGTGATATTAGCCTGTAGATATGATGGGGGCACTGTGATGTGATATTAGTCCTGTGGATATGATTGAGGCACTGTGATGTGATATTAGCCTTAGATATGATGGGGGCACTGTGATGTGATATTAGTCCTGTGGATATGATTGAGGCACTGTGATGTGATATTAGTCCTGTGGATATGAATGGAGGCACTGGATGTGATATTAGCCTGTAGATATGATGGGGCACTGTGATGTGATATTAGCCTGGATATTGATGGAGGTACTGTGATGTGATATTAGCCCTTTGGATATGATTGAGGCACTGTGATTGATATTAGCCTGTAGATATGATGGGGCACTGTGATGTGATATTAGCCTGTAGATATGATGGGGGCACTGTGATGTGATATTAGTCCTGATATATTGATGATGCCTGCACTGTGATGTGATATTATGTAATGTGGATATGGTGTGATGTGATATTAGCTTGGATATAATGGAGGCACTGTGATGTGATATTAGCCTGTAGATATGATGGGGGCACTGTGATGATATATTAGTCCTGTGGATATGATGGAGGCACTGTGATGTGATATTAGTCCTGTTGATATTAGATGGGGGCCACTGTGATGTGATATTATTCCTGTAGATATGACAGGGACTGTGATGTGATATTAGCCTGTGGATATGATGGACACTGTTGATGTGATATTTAGCCCTGTTAATGATGGAGGCACTGTATGTGATATTATTCCTGTGGTATGATGGAGGCATGTGATATGTGATATTAGCCCTGTGGATGATGGGGCACTGTGATGTGATATTAGCTGTGGATATGATGGAGGGCACTGTGATGTGATATTAGCCTGTAGATATGATGGGGGCACTGTGATGTGATATTAGTCCTGTGATATGATGGGGGCACTGTGATGTGATATTAGCCCTGTGGATATGATGGAGGCACTTGTGATGTGAATATGTAGATATGATGGGGGCACTGTGATATGAATATGATGGAGGCACTGTGATGTGATTTAGTGTTGATTGGAGGCACTGTGATATAATATAGTCCTGTGGATATGATGGGGGCACTGTGATGTGATATTATCCTGTAGATATATGATGGAGCACCCTGTGATATGATGGATGTAGATATGATTAGCACTGTGATGATTATGTATATGATGGAGGCACTGTGATGTGATATTAGCCCTGTGATATATGGAGGCACTGTGATGTGATATTAGCCTGTAGATATGATGGGGGACTGTGATGTGAATATTAGTCCTGTGGATATGATGGAGGCACGTGATGTGATATTAGTCCTGTAGATATGATGGAGGCACTGTGATGTGATATTAGTCCTGTAGATATGATGGGCACTGTGATGTGATATTAGCCTGTGATATGATGAGGCATGTGATGTGATATTTTCTGTAGATATGATGATGTGATGTGATATTAGCTGTAGATATGATGGGGCACTGTGATGTGATATTATCCTGTAGATATGATGGAGGCACTGTGGATGATCCCTGTAGATATGATGGAGGCACTGTGATGTGATATTAGCCTGTAGATATGATGGAGGCACTGTGATGTGATATTAGACCTGTGGATATGATGGAGCACTGTGATGTGATATTAGCCCTGTAGATATGATGAAGGCACTGTGATGTGATATTAGTCCTGTGGATATGATGGAGCCTGTGATATGTGATGTGATTTAGCCTGTAGATATGATGGGGGCACTGTGATGTGATATTAGACCTGTGGATATGATTGAGCCTGTGATGGATATTAGCCCTGTAGAGATGATGATGGCACTGTTGATGTGATATTCCTGTGGATATGATGGAGGCACTGTGATGTGATTATTAGCCTGTATATGATGGAGGCACTGTGATGTGATATTAGCCTGTAGATATGATGGAGGCACTGTGATGTGATATTAGCCTGTAGATATGATGATTGAGGCACTGTGATGTGATATTAGCCTGTAGATATGATGGAGGCACTGTGATGTGATATTAGCCTGTAGATATGATATGGGGGCACTGTGGATGTGATATTAGTCCTGTGGATATGATGGAGGCACTGTGATGTGATATTAGTCCTGTGGATATGATGGGGCACTGTGATGTGATATTAGCCTGTAGATATGATGGGGGCACTGTGATGTGATATTAGCCTGTAGATATGATGGAGCACTGTGATGTTGATATTAGTCCTGTATATGATGGATGTGATATTAGCCTGTAGATATGATGGGGCACTGTGATGTGATATTAGTCCTGTAGTATGATGGAGGCACTGTGATGTATTAGCCTGTGGATATGATGGAGGCACTGTGATGTGATATTAGCCTGTAGATATGATGGGCACTGTGATGTGATATTAGTCCTGTGGATATGATGGAGGCACTGTGATGTGATATTAGCCTGTGGATATGATGGAGGCACTGTGATGTGATATTAGTCCTGTAGATATGATGAGGGCACTGTGATGTGATATTAGTCCTGTGATATGATGGAGGCACTGTGATGTGATATTAGCCTGATAGATATGATGGGGGCACTGTGATGTGATATTAAGCCTGTGATATGATGGAGGCACTGTGATGTGATATTAGCCTGTATATGATTGAGGGCACTGTGATGTGTTATATTAGCCTGTAGAATATGAGGGGCACTGTGATGTGATATTAGCCTGTGATATGATGGGGCACTGTGATGTGATATTAGTCCTGTGGATATGAGGGGGCACTGTGATGTGATATTAGCCTGGATATAATGGAGGCACTGTGATGTGATATTAGCCTGTAGATATGATGGGGGCACTGTGATGTGATATTAGTCCTGTGGATATGATGAGGCACTGTGATGTGATTTTAGTCCTGTGGATATAATGGAGGCACTGTGATGTGATATTAGCCTGTAGATATGATGGGGGCACTGTGATGTGATATTAGCCTGTAGATATGATGGGGCACTGTGATGTGATATTAGTCCTGTGGATATGATGGAGGTACTGTGATGTGATATTAGTCCTGTGGATATGATGGAGGCACGGTGATGTGATATTAGTCCTGTGGAATGATGGAGGCCTGTGCTGTGATATTAGACCTGTGGATATGAAGGAGGCACTGTGATGTGATATTAGTCCTGTAGATATGATGGAGGCACTGTTGATGTGATATATTAGTCCTGTGATATGATTGAGCACTGTGATGTGATATTAGCCCTGTAGATATGATGGAGGCACTGTGATGTGATATTAGTCCTGTAGATATTGATGGAGGCACTGTGATGTGATATTAGACCTGTAGATATGATGGAGGCACTGTGATGTGATATTAGTCCTGTAGATATGATAGAGGCACTGTGATGTGATATTAGTCCTGTGGATATGATTGAGGCACTGTGATGTGATCTTATCCTGTAGATATGATAGACAGGCACTGCGATGTGATATTAGTCCTGTAGATATGATGGAGGCACTGTGATGTGATATTAGCCCTGTGGATATGATGGAGGCACGGTGATGTGATATTAGTCCTGTGGATATGATGGAGGCACTGTGATGTGATATTAGACCTGTGGATATGATGGAGGCACTGTGATGTGATATTAGACCTGTGGATATGATGGAGGCACTGTGATGTGATATTAGTCCTGTATATATGATGGAGGCACTGTGATGTGACAATTAGCCGGTAGATATGATTGGGGGCACTGTGATGTGATATTAGTCCTGTGGATATGATGGAGGCACTGTGATGTGATATTAGTCCTGTGGATATGATGGGGGCACTGTGATGTGATATTAGCCCTGTGGATATGATGGAGGCACTGTAATGTGATATTAGTCCTGTAGATATGATGGAGGTACTGTGATGTGATATTAGCCTGTAGATATGATGGGGGCCACTGTGATGTGATATTAGCCCTGTGGATATGATGGAGGCACTGTGATGTGTATTAGTCCTGTAGATATGATGGAGCACTGTGATGTGATATTCGCCTGTGGATATAATGGAGGCACTGTGATGTGATATTAGCCTGTAGATATGATGGGGGCCACTTTAATGTGATATTAGTCCTGTGGATATGATGGAGGCACTGTGATGTGATATTAGCCTGTAGTTATGATGGGGCACTGTGATGTGATATTAGTCCTGTGGATATGATTGAGGCACTGTGATGTGATATTAGCCCTGTAGATATGATAGAGGCACTGTGATGTGATATTAGCCTGTAGATATGATGGGGGCACTGTGACGTGATATTAGTCCTGTGGATATGATTGAGGGCACTGTGATGTGATATTAGCCTGTAGATATGATGGGGGGCACTGTGATGTGATATTAGTTCTGTGGATATGATTGAGGCACTGTGATGTGATATTAGTCCTGTGGATATGATGGAGGCACTGTGATGTGATATTAGCCTGTAGGTACGATGGGGGCACTGTGATGTGATATTAGTACTGTGGATATGATGGAGGTACTGTGATGTGATATTAGTCCTGTGGATATGATGGAGGCACGGTGATGTGATATTAGCCTATAGATATGGATGGGAGGCACGGGTGATGTGATATTAGCCTATAGATTTGATGGGGGGTACTGTGATGTGATATTAGTCCTGTGGATATGATGGAGGCACAGTGATGTGATATTAGTCCTGTGGATATGATGGAGGCACTGTGATGTGATATTAGACCTGTGGATATGATGGAGGGCACTGTGATGTGATATTAGCCCTGTAGATATGATGGGAGGCACTGTGATGTGATATTAGTCTTGTAGATATGATGGAGGCACTGTGATGTGATATTAGACCTGTGGATATGATGGAGGCACTGTGATGTGATATTAGCCCTGTAGATATGATGGAGGCACTGTGATGTGATATTAGTCCTGTAGATATGATGGAGGCACTGTGATGTGATATTAGCCTGTAGATATGATGGAGGCACTGTGATGTGATATTAGCCTGTAGATATGATGGAGGCACTGTGATGTGATATTAGTCCTGTGGATATGATGGAGGCACTGTGATGTGATATTAGCCCTGTTGTTATGATGGGGGCACTGTGATGTGATATTAGTCCTGTGGATATGATGGGGGCACTGTGATGTGATATTAGCCTGTAGATATGATGGAGGCACTGTGTGATCTTAGCCTGTAGATATGATGGAGGCACTGTGATGTGATATTAGTCCTGTGGATATGATGAGGCACTGTGATGTGATATTAGCCCTGTAGATATGATGGAGGCACTGTGATGTGATATTAGTCCTGTGGATATGATGGAGGCACTGTGATGCTGATATTAGTCCTGTGGATAATTGATGGAGGCACTGTGATGTGATATTAGTCCTGTGGATATGATGGGGGCCACTGTGATGTGATATTAGCCTGTAGATATGATGGGGCACTGTGATGTGATATTAGCCCTGTGGATATGATGGAGGCACTGTGATGTGATATTAGTCCTGTAGATATGATAGAGGCACTGTGATGTGATATTAGCCTGTGGATATAATGGAGGCACTGTGATGTGATATTAGCCTGTAGATATGATGGGGGCACTGTGATGTGATATTAGTCCTTTGGATATGATGGAGGCACTGTGATGTGATATTAGCCTGTAGATATGATGGGGGCACTGTGATGTGATATTAGTCCTGTGGATATGATTGAGGCACTGTGATGTGATATTAGCCCTGTAGATATGATGGAGGCACTGTGATGTGATATTAGCCTGTAGATATGATGGAGGCACTGTGATGTGATATTAGTCCAGTGGATATGATTGAGGCACTGTAATGTGATATTAGCCTGTAGATATGATGGGGGCACTGTGATATTACTGGATGGTTATTACACAGTTCCTTCATCTTATGTTTTTACTACGGGTCACTACGATACAGGGGATGGCGCCGCTTCTCTCTGTCCTGGGATCATTTCCACACAGGGATTTGCTGTTTATTTAAACACCAGTCTAATCCGAGACCTAAAGTGTCGCAGTGTTGACTACGGTACACGTAAATCATGGCAATTAGACACATTATCCGGGATTAGAGACATAAAATACCGTAATCTCCGCAGACGTATTGTGTGAGCGCGGTAAATCCGCTCACTGACCCAACAAACTCTTCACTTTCTCACATCCCAATGTTTGATTCTCCCAGTCGCCTGCACCTCCCAGGGAGTCTATTGAGTATTATAATCCAGGATATTCATATGGGATTAATACACCCTCTATGATGGAGAGGCCATTACATGTCCCTGAGGAAGCGCACTATGTCGTCATATGGATCTGAACTCATATTACTGGAGGCTAAGTGGTAGGAGAGGTCAGGGCTCCATAGTCACCCACAACTCCCAGTACAATAACGAAGTTACCCCAGTCATCGGATAACGCCAGAAATCCCACTACTGTCACAGGTAAATTTATCAAACTGGTGAAAAGTACAACTGGCTTAGTCACCCATAGCAACCAATTCAATTTCTTCTTTCATTTTCCAAAGGAGCTGTTTAAAATGAAAGGTGAAATCTGATTGGTTGCTTTGAGCAACTGAGCCAGTTCTACATTACACCATTTTGATAAATGACCCCCTTTCAGTTCAGTTGATTTTGTGAAAATGCCTTCATTTATGTACTCAGGACAGAAAACGTCTGCACACGATTATACAGTTTATGTACAGACAATATCTACATTATTATTATTATTATTATTATTTATTATTAAAGCGCCATTCATTCCACAGCGCTGTACATGTTGAAAGGGGTTTACATACATAGTCTAGACAATTGCTCTAGGACAAACAAGTTACAGACTGGTACAGAAGGAGAGAGGGCCCTGCCCGTGAAGGCTTACAATCTATGCGGTATGTGAGGACACAGTAGGTGAGGGTAAAGCTGGTCATGGCAGTGTAGCAGCAGCAGGGTCACAGGTTGTAGGCTTGTCTGAAGAGGTGGGTTTTCAGATTTCTTTTGAAGGATTCCACTGTAGGTGAGAGTCTGATATGTTGGGGTACAGAGTTCCAGAGTATTGGGGCTGCGCGGGAGAAATCCTGGAGGCGATTGTGTGAAGAGTTGATAAGAGTGGAGGAGAGAAGGAGGTCTTGTGAGGATCGGAGATTACGTGTGGGGATGTATCGGGAGAGTAGTTCTGAGATGTAGGGAGGGGACAGGTTGTGGATGGCCTTGTATGTATTTGTTAGTATTTTAAACTGAATTCTCTGGGGAAAGGGGAGCCAGTGAAGGGATTGGCAAAGGGGAGAGGCAGAGGAGTAACCGGGTGAGAGGTGGATTAGTCGGGCAGCAGAGTTGAGGATAGATTGGAGGGGGGCTAGAGTGCTAGATGGAAGGCCACAGAGGAGAATGTTGCAGTAGTCTAGGCGGGAGATGATGAGGGCATGTATTAGTACTTTGGCAGACTCATAGTTGAGGAACGCACGGATACGGGAGATATTTTGAGTTGGAGGCGGCAGGTGGTGGAAAGGGCTTGGATGTGTGGTCTGAAGGAGAGTGCAGAATCCAAGGTCACTCCAAGGCAGCGGACCTGTTTAACGGGGGAGAGTGTGCAGTCGTTGATGGTGATAGATAGGTCTGTTGGGAGGGCTGTGCAAGATGGTGGAAAGATGATAAATTCTGTTTTATCCATGTTAAGTTTTAGAAAGCGTGAGGAAAAGAAAGAGGATATTGAAGATAGGCATTGTGGGACTCTGGATAGTAAGGTGGCGATGTCTGGACCAGAGAGGTAGATTTGTGTGTCATCAGCATAAAAGTGATACTGAAAGCCATGGGACTCTATGAGCTGTCCCAGGCCAAAGGTATAGATAGAGAAGAGCAGGGGACCTAGGACTGAGCCTTGTGGGACACCAACAGAGAGGGAATGGGAGGAGGAGGTGGCGTGAGAGTGGCAGACGCTAAATGTCCGGTCGGTGAGATATGATGCAATCCATGAGAGGGCCAGGTCAGTGATGCCAAGAGACGAGAGAGTTTGTAGTAGAAGGGAGTGGTCGACGGTGTCAAAGGCAGAGGACAGGTCAAGGAGGAGGAGAATAGAGTAATGTTTTTTGGTTTTTGGTTTATGTACAGACAATATCTACATAAAAATAAATTATTGTTTAAAAACATTCCGTCCTGGATAATACTCCAGAGCTGCGCTCCCTCACTGTGTACATACATTACATTACTTATCCTGTACTGATCCTGAGTTACATCCTGTATTATACTCCAGAGCTGCACTCACTATTCTGCTGGTGCAGTCACTGTGTACATACATTACTTATCCTGTACTGATCCTGAGTTACATCCTGTATTATACTCCAGAGGTGCACTCACTATTCTGCTGGTGGAGTCACTGTGTACATACATTACATTACTTATCCTGTACTGATCCTGAGTTACATCCTGTAATATACACCAGAGCTGCACTCACTATTCTGCTGGTGGAGTCACTGTGTACATACATTACTTATATCCTGTACTGATCCTGAGTTACATCCTGTATTATACTCAGGAGCTGCACTCACTATTCTGCTGGTGGAGTCACTATGTACATACATTACATTACGTATCCTGTACTGATCCTGAG
This sequence comes from Rhinella marina, assembly GCA_900303285.1. NCBI lineage: Eukaryota > Metazoa > Chordata > Amphibia > Anura > Bufonidae > Rhinella > Rhinella marina. Next base: position 11,415 of record ONZH01003898.1, read on the forward strand.
TTATATCTTGTATTATACTCCAGAGCTGCACTCACTATTCTGCTGGTGCAGTCACTGTGTACATACATTACTTATCCTGTACTGATCCTCAGTTATATCCTGTATTATACTCCAGAGCTGCACTCACTATTCTGCTGGTGCAGTCACTGTGTACATACATTACATTACTTATCCTGTACTGATCCTGAGTTACATCCTGTATTATACTCCAGAGCTGCACTCACTATTCTGCTGGCGCAGTCACTGTGTACATACATTACTTATCCTGTACTGATCCTGAGTTACATCCTGTATTATACTCCAGAGGTGCACTCACTATTCTGCTGGTGGAGTCACTGTGTACATACATTACTTATCCTGTACTGATCCTGAGTTACATCCTGTATTATACTCCAGAGCTGCACTCACTATTCTGCTGGTGGAGTCACTGTGTACATACATTACATTACTTATCCTGTACTTATCCTGAGTTACATCCTGTAATATACACCAGAGCTGCACTCACTATTCTGCTGGTGGAGTCACTGTGTGCATACATTACATTACGTATCCTGTACTGATCCTGAGTTACATCCTGTATTATACTCCAGAGCTGCACTCACTATTCTGCTGGTGCAGTCACTGTACATACATTACATTACTTATCCTGTACTGATCCTGAGTTACATCCTGTATTATACCCCAGAGCGTTTATATACTCCATTGTGTATGCAGCTATGATGTCTCAGTTTTAAATGCTGAACATGAGGGTGTAAACCTCGGACTGCGATGTAATACCTTATTCCTGAAGGAGGCACATGGACAGGGACTGTCTTGATGGGACATCTCCTTTATGACTCTCAGTCATGGAAAGGGTTAAGAGATATCTCTGGTGACTCATTATTACACAATTTTAAAGGAGTTCTCCTTTTCTTGGGTCATGGATCTGATAAGTCAGCAGATCTGGCCTCCACATTACATCACCTGCCAGCTTGGCATATAGCACAAGTCCCGGCTGCAGGACCAAGGCCGCGCTGCAGCTGCTGTGTTACACATCCCCACGACACGAGGCTAAGAGGCTGAAATAAAATTCTCATCGACTTTCTCCCGCTGAGACGACTAATTTGTATTGATCACCTAATGAGCTTAGTGTCTGCCGCTGTGTGGTCGCTGTACTGAAAACACTGCACATCCCGAGGGTGGGGCGTGTAACAGATAGAGCCAAGTCATCAGACACCAGCCATTGTCAAAAAGGAATTTCATCCCCCCATCTTAAATAAGATATTAATCCATATCAACTGTACATATATAATTATATACAGAAGATACCCAGGTTATACCAGCATGCTCCATATCACTATATACAAGAAGATGTATAACTTATACCAGCTGTACATATAATTATATACAGGAGATACCCAGGTTATACCAGCATGCTCCATATCACTATATACAAGAAGATGTATAACTTATACCAGCTGTACATATATAATTATATACAGGAGATACCCAGGTTATACCAGCATGATCCATATCCATATCACTATATACAAGAAGATGTATAACTTATACCAGCTGTAGATATATAATTATATACAGGAGATACCCAGGTTATACCAGCATGCTCCATATCACTATATACAAGAAGATGTATAACTTATACCAGCTGTACATATAATTATATACAGGAGATACCCAGGTTATACCAGCATGCTCCATATCACTATATACAAGAAGATGTATAACTTATACCAGCTGTACATATATAATTATATACAGGAGATACCCAGGTTATACCAGCATGATCCATATCCATATCACTATATACAAGAAGATGTATAACTTATACCAGCTTTAGATATATAATTATATACAGGAGATACCCAGGTTATACCAGCATGCTCCATATCACTGTATACAAGAAGATGTATAACTTATACCAGCTGTACATATATAATTATATACAGGAGATACCCAGGTTATACCAGCATGCCCCATATCACTATATACAAGAAGATGTATAACTTATACCAGCTGTACATATATAATTATATACAGGAGATACCCAGGTTATACCAGCATGCTCCATATCACTATATACAAGAAGATGTATAACTTATACCAGCTGTACATATATAATTATATACAGGAGATACCCAGGTTATACCAGCATGCTCCATATCACTATATACAAGAAGATGTATAACTTATACCAGCTGTACATATATAATTATATACAGGAGATACCCAGGTTATACCAGCATGCTCCATATCACTATATACAAGAAGATGTATAACTTATATCAGCAGTACATATATAATTATATACAGGAGATACCCAGGTTATACCAGCATGGTCCATATCACTGTATACAAGAAGATGTATAACTTATACCAGCTGTACATATATAATTATATACAGGAGATACCCAGGTTATACCAGCATGCTCCATATCACTGTATACAAGAAGATGTATAACTTATACCAGCTGTACATATATAATTATATACAGGAGATGCCCAGGTTATACCAGCATGCTCCATATCACTATATACAAGAAGATGTATAACTTAAACCAGCTGTACATATGTAATTATATAACGGAGATACCCAGGTTATACCAGCATGATCCATATCACTATATACAAGAAGATGTATAACTTATACCAGCTGTACATATGTAATTATATAACGGAGATACCCAGGTTATACCAGCATGATCCATATCACTGTATACAAGAAGATGTACAACTTATACCAGCTGTACATATATAATTATATACAGGAAATACCCAGGTTATACCAGCATGCTCCATATCACTATATACAAGAAGATGTATAACTTATACCAGCTGTACATATAATTATATACAGGAGATACCCAGGTTATACCAGCATGGTCCATATCACTATATACAAGAAGATGTATAACTTATACCGCTGTACATATATAATTATATACAGGAGATACCCAGGTTATACCAGCATGGTCCATATCACTATATACAAGAAGATGTATAACTTATACCGCTGTACATATATAATTATATACAGGAGATACCCAGGTTATACCAGCACGCTCCATATCACTATATACAAGAAGATGTATAACTTATACCAGCTGTAGATATATAATTATATACAGGAGATACCCAGGTTATACCAGCATGCTCCATATCACTATATACAAGAAGATGTATAACTTATACCAGCTGTACATGTATAATTATATACAGGAGATACCCAGGTTATACCAGCATGGTCCATATCACTATATACAAGAAGATGTATAACTTATACCAGCTGTACATATATAATTACATACAGGAGATACCCAGGTTATACCAGCATGCCCCATATCACTATATACAAGAAGATGTATAACTTATACCAGCTGTACATATATAATTATATACAGGAGATACCCAGGTTATACCAGCACGCTCCATATCACTATATACAAGAAGATGTATAACTTATACCAGCTGTACATATATAATTATATACAGGAGATACCCAGGTTATACCAGCATGGTCCATATCACTGTATACAAGAAGATGTATAACTTATACCAGCTGTACATATATAATTATATACAGGAGATACCCAGGTTATACCAGCATGCTCCATATCACTATATACAAGAAGATGTATAACTTATACCAGCTGTACATATATAATTATATACAGGAGATACCCAGGTTATACCAGCATGCTCCATATCACTGTATACAAGAAGATGTATAACTTATACCAGCTGTACGTATATAATTATATACAGGAGATACCCAGGTTATACCAGCATGCTCCATATCACTATATACAAGAAGATGTATAACTTATACCAGCTGTACATATATAATTATATACAGGAGATACTCAGGTTATACCAGCATGCTCCATATCACTATATACAAGAAGATGTATAACTTATACCAGCTGTACATATATAATTATATACAGGAGATACCCAGGTTATACCAGCATGCTCCATATCACTATATACAAGAAGATGTATAACTTATACCGCTGTACATATATAATTATATACAGGAGATACCCAGGTTATACCAGCATGCTCCATATCACTATATACAGAAGATGTATAACTTATACCAGCTGTACATATATAATTATATACAGGAGATACCCAGGTTATACCAGCACGCTCCATATCACTATATACAAGAAGATGTATAACTTATACCAGCTGTACATGTATAATTATATACAGGAGATACCCAGGTTATACCAGCATGCTCCATATCACTATATACAAGAAGATGTATAACTTATACCAGCTGTACATATATAATTATATACAGGAGATACCCAGGTTATACCAGTATGGTCCATATCACTGTATACAAGAAGATGTATAACTTATACCAGCTGTACATATATAATTATATACAGGAGATACTCAGGTTATACCAGCATGCTCCATATCACTATATACAAGAAGATGTATAACTTATACCGCTGTACATATATAATTATATACAGGAGATACCCAGGTTAGGGTACTTTGCGGCACTTGACTGGCAGGCTGTTCCGGTGGGTGAATAGCCCGCCGTATCCGTGTTGCTGCAGGTGCACGTGTGGGGCCGAAACTACGATCTGGCCGCATTCACTGTAATGGGGGCGGGCCGCGGATCCGGTCGCAGCACAGCAAACTTGCCAGCTATAGTCTTTCCATTTTATAATTCGTCATTTGACTGCGTTCTGAGGAATATTAAGTGACTGAAGTGACACAGAAATGTGGCAGTTCCAGACATAAATTGGGTGTGAATAATTTTGCAATCAACCATTTCATGTCTAATAGGCTTTTGCTTTCAAGTATTTCCATGTTTCTGTTGATGAGAGGGGACAAAAGCCCCTGAGCCACTGGTATTCACTGTTCGTACAGGGGGTGAATATTTTTGCAAGATGTAGTAATTCTTGAGCTTGGTCCTGCTGATGGAGGCACTTGTCCTCTGATTGTCCAGGTTAATATCATCAATAATTGATTCCTTAGTGTTTTCTTTCACTCACGTGTACAGATTTTAGACCTAGGTAAGGAATTTGGTAAATGATGTGTCACAAGCTGTAATGAGTGACCCCTCAGAGCTGACAACCAGCGTGATGGTGCGGGGGCTGGGCACTGTGTCACTTCTGGTGTTTATTAACAGTCCTGTCCAAAGTGATGGTTGAATCTTTGCCATCAGTCGTCATTGGGATTACTATGATGGGACATCAGCACAGCAGCAACAAGCGCGGGGTCACCTGTAGTAACCGGACATCTTCACTTATTGTTATTATTTATTTGGAAGTACCATTAATTCCTTGGGGCTATACATCTAAGAGGGGCTACACATACATAATATATAACACAAATACAATAAGCATGAAACTGCCTATATATATAAAATATTGCAGGGAAGACAAATTCTGTGTGTCTCCTGCCTTTTCTGATGTATAGATCACATACAATTACAAAAATAATGCAGGGAAGACACAATCTGTGCATCTTCCGCCTTTCCCACTGTATACATCGCTTATAATTGTGAATTAGACCCTTATTACCTCCGATCTACACATAAAATATTTCAGGGAAGACACAATCTGTGCATCTCCTGCCTTTTCCAATGTATAGATCACTTATAATTGTGTTTTAGGCCATTTTTATGTCTGATCTACTTACAAAATAATGCAGGGAAGAAACAATCTGTCTGACCCCTCCTTTTTCCAATGTATACATTGATTATAATTGTGAATTAGACCCTAATTATCTCCGATCTACACATAAAATAATGCAGGGAAGACACAATCTGTGCATCTCCTGCGTTCTCCAATGTATAGATCACTTATAATTGTGGATTAGTGGCTCAGTTGTCTGGCTGTCCCTCTGGCCAAAGGGCTGGTAACCCAGGGTCTGTGGCTCAGTTGTCTGGTTGTCCCTCTGGCCAGAGGGCTCGTAACCAAGGCTCTGTGGCTCAGTTGTCCCGCGGGCCCTTTGGCTAAAGAGGTGGTGACCAGGGTCTGTGGCAGAGTATCCCCATCTTCTTCTCGTCTCTCATGCATTCGGGCAGAGTCTCTTCTACTAAATCCTTCTTCCTATATGCAGCCAACTAGGGCTCTGACAGCCAGGTTTGTAGTGAAGACCAGTATGGTACTTTTATATTATTTTACGGTATTTTATATCGTATGATATTTGCATAGTGTACATTGTTATTTATTATGTGATATGATGGTTCTTCATGGTGGGGTTCTGGTGGTTCTCCTAACTATTACTGCCTGTGCAACCAAAAGCCTAGGCATCATGATTGGTGGGGAATGACAAGGGTTTGGTCCCTAGTAGCATGTGAACACAAGGGCTTAGGAAGCTACCCTGCTCACGCTGGGTGGAGTAAATTAGTCATTAAAAGGGACTGCTTTTCCCACCAACGAGGAGCAGTCTCTTCATGGAAGTAGAGGGAGACTACAGGGCCTGTACAGTGGGTAGAACAGCCATGGAACCTTCTGGAAAGACGTGCCATGTGAGACACCAGAGCTGACAGTTAGTATGGCACACAGAGGCGTAACATGAAGCTCCTGGCACCCCCAACTATCATATATATTTCTAATGCAGGTCTGCTCAAGAACTTTTTTGGACTCCTCAGGATGCAGGACCTGCACCCGAAAATGTTATGGCCCTGATCCAGTAATAAAAGACAGGCTCTATGCTTGTATCTACAGTGTGAAGGACACCGGGCCTGAGCAGGGAGCTGAGAATATAAATGGCATTGTGGCAGGAGAATGGGCATCTCTGGGGATGTTCCTGAGATACAAGACACTGGGGCTTTGTAAGATAATGACGATAACATGTAGCTGCAGACATGTGTGGTGGACATTACTGCAGCACGCTGACAGGGGAGGACATTGTAGTGACAGGTGCCGGGCAGAGCTCACAATGGGGACACTTTTGGAGGGATGACGTGATAAGCCCCGCAGGCTCCAGAACGCTTTGCTTAGAGCTGCTGATCTTTTACTGATGACCATTGGTGGTCGTCTACGCCATTTACTCTTCTTCTCTTTTGGGTGAGAAAGAGGTTGTCAGATGTCATCCAAGGTCCATATCTGGAAAATGACAGGAACCACCTGCCAGGATGACGCCCACCCGAGGGATCAATCCTGAGGTCCACCCTCCATCCATACAGAACATGATGTCCACGTATAATTACTGATACATCATACTTGTGCACACAGAAGATCATCAATAATATCTGATAGCTTCATCCATGAGATATAGACCTAGTCATAAGTGATGGCTCCAAAGTCACCTCCACTTCTTGACTTCTGCCGGATCTATTATAGTGTAGTATGAGAGCCTGAACCTGAAGTCTGACAATATTTCCCAACCTATGCTTTGAGTGGGAAGTGTAGAGTGAAAGACACAAATGTCAGGTGTGGCTGATCACAAAATATTGGAAGACAGTTCCTTGTTTGCCCTCAATATGTTCAAAAGGCTTTTAACATACAGAGATGTCCCTGAAGACCAGGGTTTGGTGTCCACCATCATCTCACCTCAGTTTCATACAACCTGCTCTAAGTTTTCTCCTTGGGATGTCTCAAATGTGATAACATCCTGACTGCTGACATTATTTAGGCGTGGTATGGCCCTGTTACTTGGACACTCTATGACACTGTTACTGTATCTGTTCACTCCATGGTACTGTTATGTGGACACTGAATGGTGCCATGTTACATGGACACTGCTCTTGGTTATATTATGTAAGCACTGACTGGTAGTATCATGTAGGCAATGTATTGTATAGCAGGTTTAGGTACTCCGTGGCATCAGTTCTATGGCACTGTTATGTGGTACCATTTAGGGACTGAATTTGGCTATTATTTAGCAGAGTATCCTTACTTTATAGTACTCTTTTATTGTGGCACTCTATAGTACTGTTATCAGTTTACACCCTATTACTTCGGCACTCTGGGGCGCTTTTATCTCTTCACTTCTTGGTACCTTTATCAGTTCACTGCATAGAAACATCACTTAGGATTAGAATTATATTTTACATTTAGGTTTATATGATATAGATTATTACTTTTTAGATCCATGTGGATGGGTATACACTGCATGGTAGTATTATGTAGACACTGAATGGTAGTATTATATAGCACTGATTAGTAATATAATGAAGCACTAAACAATAGTATTATGTAGGCACTGAATGGTAGTATTATGTAGGCTATGAGTGGTAGTATTATGTAGGCACTTAATGGTAGTATTATGTAGATACTGAATGGTAGTATTATGTAGGCACTGATTGGTAGTATTATGTAGGCTATGAATGGTAGTATGTAGGCTATGAGTGTTAGTATTATGTAGGCTATGAGTGGTAGTATTATGTAGGCTATGGTGGTATTTGGCTATTATTATGGTAGTATTATGTAGGCAGTGAATGGTAGTATTATGTAGGCACTGATTGGTAGTATTATGTAGGCACTGATTGGTAGTATTATGTAGGCAGTGAATGATAGTATTATGTAGGCTATGAATGGTAGTATGTAGGTTATGAGTGGTAGTATTATGTAGGCTATGAGTGGTAGTATTATGTAGGCTATGAGTGGTAGTATTATGTGGGCTATGGTGGTATTTGGCCATTATTTTGGTAACATTACTGTCCATTTCACAGATCTTGATCCTGATCACAGATCCTTCCTCACAGATTGAAGACGGTGGTCTCTTTATAACAGATATCCTAATGGGATGTGAGATGGGAGGCGCCGCTTATCTCCTGCAGCCGCTCACTTCTTCATCTTCTTCTTCAGGATCCTGAAGCTTTGTCACTTTCTCAATGACTAAATGCCTGAGATTCCTCCAAACCCCCCATGCTATGTGTGGTATGTATACAATCCTCAACTTGGCTGTGACCCTGTGACCCCCCATGTGTCATGTGACCCTGTGTCCCCCCCCCCCCACAAGACAATGACAGGAAGACAGAAAATACTTTGTGCAATAGTACATTGCCCTCACCAAGACATCCCTGCAACTTACTCCTTATTGTCCCACCCTGCATCTTCTCATCAGTGAGGAACATAGAGCAGAAGAAAGAGAAACTCTTTTAAAGGGAAACGTGCAATCTCTTTAAGGGGAATGAACACTCTAGTGAATGAAAATGTGTACTCTTAAGTGAAAATGTGTGTTCTTATAAAGGGAACTGTGCACTCTCTCAAATAGAATTGTGCACTCTCTTAAAGAGAAATGCACACACTCTTAAGGGGAATGTGCACTGTCCTAAATATTTTTTTCAGAAATTCTACAAGCACCTGATGGTCCTGGGGGTATTTCTCCATGGTTGGCCATGGTTCCCCTTGACATAATCAGCTGTTTGCCGGGGGTGCCAGGAGCAGAGTAACCTGCGACCACTCGAGCATCCAAGGCTGAGGTCACATATACATATATATATAGTGGGGAAAAAAGTATTTAGTCGGCCACCAATTGTGCAAGTTCTCCCACTTAAAAAGATGAGGTCGGCCTGTAATTGACATCATAGGTAGACCTCAACTATGAGAGAAAACATGAGAAATCAAATCCAGAAAATCACATTGACTGATTTTTAAAGAATTTATTTGCAAATGATGGTGGGAAATAAGTCACCTGCAACTTCAGACCTGTAACTTCTTCTTTAAGAGGCTTCTCTGTCCTCCACTCATTACCTGTAGTAATGGCACCTGTTTGTTATCAGTATAAAAGACACCTGTCCACAACCTCAAACTGTCACACTCCAAACTCCACTATGGTGAAGACCGCAGAGCTGTCGAAGGACACCAGAAACAAAATTGTAGACCTGCACCAGGCTGGGAAGACTGAATCTGCAATAGGCAAGCAGCTTGGTGTGGAAAAAATCAACTGTGGTAGCAATAAATAGAAAATGGAAGACATACAAGACCACTGATAATCTCCCTCGATCAGGGGCTCCACACAAGATCTCACCCAGTGGGGTCAAAATGATCACAAGAACTGTGAGCAAAAATCCCAGAACCACACGGGGGGGCCTAGTGAATGATCTGCAGAAAGCTGGGACCAACGTAACAAAGGCTACCGTCAGTAACACACTACGCTGCCAGGGACTCAGATCCTGCAGTGCCCCTCTGCTTAAGCCAGTACATATCCGGGCCCGTCTGAAGTTTGCTAGAGAGCATTTGGATGTTCCAGAAGAGTATTGGGAGAATGTCATATGGTCAGATGAAACCAAAGTAGAACTGTCGTGTTTGGAGGAGAGTGAATGCTGAATTGCATCTAAAGAACACCATACCTACTGTGAAGCATGGGGGTGGCAACATCATGCTTTGGGACTATTTCTCTGCAAAGGGACCAGGACAACTGATCCGTGTACATGAAAGAATGAATGGGGCCATGTATCGTGAGATTTTGAGTGCAAACCTCCTTCCATCAGCAAGGGCATTGAAGATGAAACGTGGCTGGGTCTTTCAGCACGACAATGATCCCAAGCACACCGCCAGGGCAACGAAGGAGTGGCTTTGTAAGAAGCATTTCAAGGTCCTGGAGTGGCCTAGCCAGTCTACAGATCTCAACCCCATAGGAAACCTTTGGAGGGAGTTGAAAGTCCGTGTTGCCCAGCGACAGCCCCAAAACATCACTGCTCTAGAGGAGATCTGCATGGAGGAATGGGCCAACATACCAGCAACAGTGTGTGCCAACCTTGTGAAGACTTACAGAAAACTTTTGACCTTATTGTCATTGCCAACAAAGGACATACAACAAAGTATTGAGATGAACTTTTGTTATTGACCAAATTTTCCACCATAATTTGCAAATAAATTCTTTAAAAATCAGACAATGTGATTTTCTGGATTTGTTTTCTCATGTTGTCTCTCGTAGTTGAGTTCTACCTATGATGTCAATTACAGGCCGACCTCATCTTTCTAAGTGGGAGAACTTGCACAATTGGTGGCTGACTAAATACTTTTTTCCCCCACTGTATAAGGGCTGTTCATTCCATAATGAATTCATCTGCAGCTTTTTTTTTTTTGTAAATTGTGCTTCGATTTGTCATAATTTTCAAGACCTCTGCTTGTTGTCAGTGAATGGAGACCATCCTATTTACAAAGGACTTAAAAATCTCTGCTGCTCACAGTGTTGTCTGGTATTTCACACTGCATTCCTGACTTTTATACTAGACTAAGATACTTACCTAAGAAACGAGTATAGATATAATAGTGGCTCACCTCCTAGCAATCAACGAACTGAGGTGCACCAATCTACGGCTTATCCGTCGCCGTGTATGAAAGAATAAATATATAAAAAATAAATATATAAAAAATGTGAATACTGGATGAACTTAACCCATTGTCTGAGGACATTTTGGATTTATGAATTTTTAGAATATTACCTTATACTATTGATTGCGACTATCAACTAATTTTACTTATTTTATTTATATTGTTTTTATTATTATTTTATCATTTTTTTGCTTATACTTTTTTGTTTACACCGAATCCTTACATTTTAAGCAGCACTGGGATATTTAGTTTTATATGTACTTTGACTATATTAAATTGCTATTTTTATTTTAAGTCACAATAAATCCTTTAATCTAGCTTCCAGATAAGGGTGTGCCCATCTATTACTCTTTTTTATATATTTATTGTAAGATACTTACCTCCCGTACCTATCAGCCGATGATAATGTCCTCCGGCGTGTGCACAGTGACGGTGCAGGCAGGGTTGTCAGACACCCCGGGACCAGGCTTCCTGAATGTAATCAGCTGTTGTGAACATGACATTGAATCTTCTGGAATGTACAAAGTCATCATAACACACAGCACAGGGGCGCACACATTACCGAGCATTACTCCAGGGCTCAGTGGTTAGGATCACCACCTGCAGGGATGAGGTCATAAGTTCATATCCCCAGGGCTCAGTGGTTAGGGTCACAACCTATAGGGCTGAGGTCATGAGTTCGTATCCCCAGGGCTCAGTGGTTAGGTCATAACCTGCAGGACTGGGGTCATGAGTTCATATCCCCAGGGCTCAGTGGTTAGGGTCATAACCTGCAGGACTGGGGTCATAAGTTCATATCCCCAGGGCTCAGTGGTAAGGATCACCACCTGCAGGGATGAGGTCATGAGTTCATTTTCCATAGGGCATTGTATGCATTACCCATGGCTTAGTGGTTAGGGTCACAACCTGTAGGGCTGAGGTCATGAGTTCATATCCCCAGGGCTCAGTGGTTAGGGTCACCACCTGCAGGACTGTGGACATAAGTTTATATCCAGGGCTCAGTGGTTAGGGTCACCACCTGCAGGACTGTGGACATAAGTTTATATCCCAGGGCTCAGTGGTTAGGGTCACCACCTGCAGGGCTGTGGACATAAGTTTATATCCCAGGGCTCAGTGGTTAGGGTCACCACCTGCAGGACTGTGGACATAAGTTTATATCCCAGGGCTCAGTGGTTAGGGTCACCACCTGCAGGGCTGAGATCATGAGTTCATTTTCCATAGGACATGGTATGCATTACCCTATGGCTCAGTGGTTTAGGGTCACAATCTATAGGTATGAGGTCATAAGTTCATATCTCCAGGGCTCAGTTGTTAGGGTAACAACCTGCAGGACTGGGGTAATGAGTTCATATCCCAGGGCTCAGTGGTTAGAGTAACAACCTGCAGGACTGGGGTAATGAGTTAATATCCCCAGGGCTCAGTGGTAAGGATCACCACCTGCAGGGATGAGGTCATGAGTTCATTTTCCATAGGGCATGGTAGGTATTACCCCACGGCTCAATGTTTAGGTTCAAAACTGAAGTACTGAGGTCATGAGTACATTTCCCATAGGACATGGTTTGGATTAATCCAGGGCTCAGTGATTAGGGTCACCTCCTGCAGGGCTGGGGTCATGAGTATATTTTCCCATGTTATATGTTATGTATTACTCCAGGGCTCAGTGATCAGGGTCACCTCTTGAAGAGCTGGGTCATCAGTTAATTTTCACCATATTATATGGTATGCATTACTCCAGGGCTCAGTGGTTAGGGTCACAACCTGCAGGGCTGGAGTCATGAGTTCATTTCCCAAAGGTCATGGTTTGCATTAATCCAGGGCTCAGTGGTTAGGGTCACCTCCTGCAGGGCTGGGGTCATCAGTTAATTTTCCCATAATATATGGTATGTATTACTCCAGGGCTCAGTGATCAGGGTCACCTCCTGAAGAGCTGGGGTCATCAGTTAATTTTCCCATATTATATGGTGTGTATTACTCCAGGGCTAAGTGGTTAGGGTCCCAACCTGCAGGGCTGGGGTCATGAGTTCATTTTTCTATAGGGCACTGTGTGCATTCCCCCAGGGCTCAGTGGTTAGGGTTACCACCTGCAGGACTGAGTTCATTTTCCCATAGGGCACTGTATGCATTACCCCAGGGCTCAGTGGTTACTCGCACTGAGGTTAATTTCTTGATACAATATCATGCATATTAACCTACGGCACAGTGATGAGGGTTATCATCTGTATCATTGAAGTTGTGGGCTCATGTGTCCTGTGTTTCACCCTAGGGCATTAAGGTTACTGTGTATAACTATAGGGCACAGAGAGGAGGGTCATCACATACCGCACTATGGTGAGGGCTTCGTTACCTGAGGGGGTGTCACAGGGCAGTGTCATGATGGTGGCACTTTGAATGGCCAAACATTGGGCTCAATAGACTTTCTAGCAGTACAGAGTGTTTTAGGAAAATACCTGGTTTAACGCTACCAGTGCACAATCCTGTGCTGTCGCCTCTGGATAGAGAAAAAGTCGCATTCCCATTGCCCCTGAATGCAGGCTTTCCACATTCCTACATAACGGGTCCTTCCACTTTAATAGCGACTCATCCAAACCCCGTCCCTGCAGGCGCTCCTCAGCCAACGCGAAAACAACCTACAAATATTTATGCGTCCTGTGGGGTCCGTGTCTCCAGGGCAATGTGCAGAAGAGCTGAGAAGAGAGAAAATGCTGCACTTTCATTAGATGTTAACACATTGCCGCATCAGCGGTCACACAATGGCTGAACTAAGAGGCTAACGGTGCAACCTGCAGCCTTCAAGATGCTGTGGGACTACAAGTGCCAGTATTTTATGTACAAGTCATAGCAAAACAGCAATAACATATACAGACGGCGATGCTTATATCTTACATCATTCAGCTGTCTCCATACACAAGAGCCTGGAACCTACTATATAAAATGATGTCAAAATAAAGCAACTGTATTCAGTCAAATTACTCAAATTAAATCCTGAATTTTGCCCCAAAGCTGTACTCATTATTCTGCTGGTGGAGTCAGTGTGTACATACATTACATTACTTATCCTGTACTGATCCTGAGTTACATCCTGTATTATACTCCAGAGCTGCACTCACTATTCTGCTGGTGCAGTCACTGTGTACATACATTACTTATCCTGTACTAATCCTGAGTTATATCTTGTATTATACTCCAGAGCTGCACTCACTATTCTGCTGGTGCAGTCACTGTATACATACATTACTTATCCTGTACTTATCCTGAGTTACATCCTGTATTATACTCCAGAGCTGCACTCACTATTCTGCTGGTGCAGTCACTGTGTACATACATTACATTACTTATCCTGTACTGATCCTGAGTTACATCCTGTATTATACTCCAGAGCTGCACTCACTATTCTGCTGATGGAGTCACTGTGTACATACATTACATTACTTATCCTGTACTGATCCTGAGTTACATCCTGTATTATACTCCAGAGCTGCACTCACTATTCTGCAGACATCAGAAGTATAGTCTCCCAGCTTTCATTGCTTGTTTATGGTCTGCATTCACTTGTTCTCATTCCAAGAAGAGTCATCTTTACAGCAGGCACAGTGCAGGCATCTGATGTAGGGAAAACTGCAGCGAGTAGAGAACGAGCCCAACTGCTCTCCTTTTGTGACATTATGTAAAACATCAACTAATATGTGCCCCAACTCCCTGCTTTATGACGACATACTGCTTTTCTTATTTTACTTTAGACTGCTTCCTCCTCCGTCCAGGACACAGATAACTCTTTATAGCAAATACTGAGGAGTCAATTGGTCACTAAGTCCCAGGCTTCACAGAAATGCCTAGCCCCTACTCCATCCTGCTCTCTGCAAGGCTCTTCATATGTTGTAACATCAGGGATGATGACATTTGGAAGGACATCTGTCAGCAGTTTTGTACCTATGACACTGGCTGACCTGTTACATGTGCACTTGGCAACTGAAGACATCTGTGTTGGTCTCATGTTCATATGTGTCCTCATTGCTGAGAAAAATGATGTTTTATTACATGCAAATGAGCCTCTAGGAGCAACGGGGGCGTTACCGTTACACCTAGAGACTCTGCTCTCTCTGCAACTGCTGCACCCTCTGCACTTTGACAGGACCAGGCAGTGTAAACATCATCACATCTGGTCCTGTCAATCAAACTGGAGAGGGCACGGCAATTGCAGAGAGAGCAGACTCTAGGAGTTGCTACTAGAGGCTTATGTATGTAACTGCTCAGAATCATTGTTTTCCACACCGAGAGGTGGTAGGATGACCTGGCTCCGGTATCTGCTTCTGTATACTGTTCACATGGAGAGCACAGATGTCTTCAGCCAGGTGACGTCAATGGGAAGTAATGATTCCAACATGAAGATCAATAGATCTGATACTGAGGTGTTATATTCCAACTGTAAATCATGACGCTAGGACTTAAATAGGACTTCTTCTGTCATCTCAGAATATTACACGAGGTGTAGGGTGTCTGTAAGCTGGGACCCTCACTATTCTCTAAACCGCCACATTGGTCCCATGAATTAGACAACTGGTGTAGATCCTTTCTCATGGGTCCAGAAGATGAAAATGCAGAGGTTTCACTTGAAGCTCTTGGGCAGCAATGCAAAATTTGTAAAGAAACTCCAACCTACCATGTGACATCTATAATACTTGTGTCTTTTTGTGTTACCAAAGGGACTTTGGGTCCACCTCAGGTACCATGGCCAGGATGAGACTGCTGGGCATAGTCCAAGTTGACTTTAGACATCAATCTAAAGTAATGACCAACTGAGAACCTTTGGCTTCACAGACACCCCCAGAACCCATCAGACCTTGGCCTTAGTTCACCAGAAATGTGCTATGCAAAATTTGACCATAGCTGATGGATGATCAATTCAAGCACCTCAGGTGGTAACACACAAATGGCAGATGTCAAAATAAGGTACAAATTTTGGTAGAAATGTTAAGGTTCCCTAACAAATGACCTACAGTATATAAGTTCAGGTATCTCCTAGCAGTAGGTACAGTGCTGACCACAGTAGTGGCCCACAAGTGAGCACCATGGTGGCCACAAGTCTACATTCTACATAGGCTCAACATCTGAACACAGTCTATTTGGTTTTCTCAAGTTCTTAAAGAAGAACTCCCGCAAAAAAAAATATTCCATGTCCTGCTAGAAATGTACATGATATAATCTGTAGTGAATGTTATTTTCTTACCAGTGGCTGTATTTGTGAGTTATATTTCCCTGATGTTTCTCATCTGTTTCATGTGACTAGGAATCAGTCTCA
Source organism: Rhinella marina (assembly GCA_900303285.1). Lineage (NCBI taxonomy): Eukaryota > Metazoa > Chordata > Amphibia > Anura > Bufonidae > Rhinella > Rhinella marina. The sequence goes on from ONZH01003898.1 coordinate 27,969, forward strand.
CCAGATAACACACCATCTTATATGTGGACAGGAAGTCTATTTCTCTATGCATTCCTATGGAAGCCTCACTTTCAGACTCATAGGAATGAATAGAGAAGTGACTGGCTTCCTGTCCTGGGTCAGTTGGAGGTCAAGGAGTTGGTCACATGACCCAGCTACAATTAGAAGAGAGGGGATAATTCAGAATTACAGTCTCTGATAAGAAGATGACATTCACTACAGATTATATCATGCACCTTTCTAACAGGTCAGAGAATAAAAAAAATTGCGGGAGTTCTTCTTTAAGTTTATTGGATTTTTATTATATTTACCCTAAGATATATTTGTGCAAGGGCTGATCTACCATGGATGAAGAACATAACCCCACCGCCTTTCTAAATGCTGCCTTCCACTGCCTACTGTCTATCATTTGGCACACCTCATGGGCAGATGACATCTGTGGTTTGCATAGGACGGCAGGATAATCGTATACACACACAGCGTTTTCAAGACGCAGCCCCAAAGGGTTAAGTCTCTGAGAGCTCTGCTACATCTGCAGTTGTTATATATTGTCCACCAAGCTTTTATAGTGTCATAAAGGTCAGCTGTGTTTTTGTTCTCCGGTTTTATTGCTAGATTTTGCAAGGCAAATATTCTGACATTGCTAAAAAAAAATATATATATTGTGCCTCGTAACCATTGACAGGAGTCTGGTGACATGTCGCAATCATGTGACCATGACAATCACATGACTGGGAAGTTGCCAGACTAATACGGGTGTAATGCATACAGCGGTATAGGGTCAAGTGCTGTATGGGGTCAGGCGGTTGTGTAATGGACTTGGAGTGGAGGAGGGGTCCTCATGTCATGCAAGGTCTTTAGTCATGGAGACTTCCTTATAATGAAGCTGCCATAGTCAAGGCTGACACTTCCACCGGGAACTTTGAGAAATTTTGAGTGTTCAGATTTCGCTGCAGATCCTCAAGTAAAACAATTGTGATTTGTTGTGGATTTTGAATTCCCCATTGAACTCAATGAGGAAGTCAAAATCTTATGTGTGCTGACTCCATACTTGCCTATTTATCTAGAACATCCAGAAGGCTCCTGGAAAAAGGGAAGACTTCTCAGTCTCCCAGAAAACAAACCTTCAATGCCAGTGGACTGAGGGCTGCTTTCTCCATGTGCTAGAACTGTATGTAGCGCTGGGATGTTGAGTCATCCGGCACAGCCCCAGAGCCCATATTTGTTCTGAGGGGACGTGATGCATCATGAAAGAGTTGTGGACTATGTAGAAAGGGGGTATGTCCTTCTAAAAGTGGTCTGTCCATGCCCAAAACAATTCTCCCAGATGCCAGCTTTAGAAAGTTGACTTTCTCCTGGCAGTTGATGTTGGAGGAGGGAAGGGTCAGACATCTTGAATTTCAACATGCCAGATCCAGTGTTCTCATGGGAGATCTGCCGCCATCATGGGTGTCTGACAGCGGCTTACTCACCTCTCCCATGGAGAACACATGTGCTCCTCTGCCAGGTGTGCATGTGTACGGGGAGTCCAGAATAGTTGTCGGCCTTATGGAGGTGTGTGCCCACCATTGGATTCCCATTTCTTCTGACTGACTAGAGAACATTCCACTGATTATATGTGCTGATCACTCTTTCATTGCGCCTCAAGTAGATATACTATAAAAGTTATTTGTGAAAACCCTCCTTTACAAAAACAACTAGGCTATCTTAATGACGATATAAAAGGGTCATAAACTGTGGGAACCTGAGCAACAAAACCAAAAATATCTTCCATAATTGCTTGTAAACTTTCTTCTTAAGCATTTTCATTACTTCTCTATAAAACCATTACTCATGCATTGTGAGGAATCAAACGCCATGATGACCTATGACCGTACCAAGAACCTGCCAGCTTCCATTTTTGCCCTCAGCCTAATATTCAGTCTTAAAGGGGTTGTGCCATGAAAAATATTCTACAGTTTTCAAACTAGCACCTGCATCTGAATACTTCTGTAATTGCATGTAATTAAAAATGTAGCATAGCCACTGAGTTATTCAATAAAATGTATCTATATAGCGCCACCTGCTGTTTGTTATTTTTCTTATTTCTTTGACCTGCTCACTAAGATGGCCGCACATACTCAGTTTCATCCATCAACTACCTCCTGAGCTGTGATAGGGAGAACATGGACACACCCCGAGCTGTAATAGGGAGAGCTGAGACACGCCTCCTGAGCTGTGATAGGGAGAACATGGACACACCCCAAGCTGTGAAAGGGAGAGCTGAGACACGCCTCCTGAGCTGTGATAGGGAGAGCTGAGACACGCCTCCTGAGCTGTGATAGGGAGAGCTGAGACACGCCTCCTGAGCTGTGATAGGGAGAACATGGACACACCCCCTGAGCTGTGATAGGCAGAGCTGAGACACGCCCCCTGAGCTGCAGCAGGAAAGACACTCCCCCTGAGCTGTCAGCTTGATATAAGTCTATTAGAGCAATGAATGGGGAGATCTCTGGACCCATGTGAGGTACAGGGCTGGTTCTAGCTTTGTTAGACAGAGATTGGCATGTACTATATGATGTCTGAGTTTCATTTTTTACATTAGTCATGGGATAACCCCTTTAACTTTTCCTCCATACATAATATCCCCCTTGGTCTTCTCAGACATAGCAATGATCTTGCCTGGCTTCTTCTCTAGTGCACTTTCAGTACATTACAGGCATTTAAAAAAGGAAGTCTAGAAGGTGAGAGGAGCCATCCAGTCAAGTTTCTTAAATTTGAGGGATCTATAAAACAAGATGACAAAGTATATAAGGAAGGAGGGAGAGGACATTATCCAGTATTATCTCCATTTCTGTAGTAGATGTGGGTGGAGTGACCCTTTGACCATTTTCCACCTCCCTCTCTTATATGCTGATCTTGTGTAAGAGAAGCTCAGTGCTCATTTATATGGCCATATAGTTGTTGTTTTAACTTCATCCACTTTAAACAGATACATAAGATCCAGCACACAGCCATGTAATCTCCTTGGCACACAATATATGGATCGTACTGAAGAGCTCAGTAACGTTACACATGGCAGTATCATAGGATGCACCTTGGCCACAAGTCTGGAGGTTTCTGTACTGTTGGATCTGCCCTGGTCACCTGTAAGAGATATTATTGTAGAGTGGAAGTTTCTAGGAGTAACAACAGGTCAACCACAAATTAGTAGACCACGTAAAGTCACAGAACGGGGAGTGCTGAAGCATGTGGGGTTTAGAAATCACATACCCTCTGTTGTATCACTCACTACAAGGTTACAAGCTTCTCCTGGAAGTGACATCAGGACAAGAACTGAGCATCGGGAGCTTTATGAAATGGGTTTTTATGCTGGAGCAGCTGAACCCAAGCCTAAGATCAGCATGCACAATGCCAAGCGTCTGCTGGAGTGGTGTAAAGCACTTTGTCTCTTGAGCAGCGGAAATCTGTTATCTGCAGTGACTAATTACCTCTCACTATCGGACAGTCTGATAGATGAATCTAGATTTGGTGAATACCTGGAGAACATTACCTCACGTAGTGCCTACTGTAAAATGTGCTGGAGGAGAGGTAATGGCATGGGGCTGGTTTTCACATTTCGCTCATTTTCATCATTTCCAGTGAATAGCATAATTTATTACTATAGCATGCAAAGACCTTTTACACAATTGTCATTTCCACCTTTGTGGTAACATTTGGGAAGGTCCTTTCAGTTACATCATGGATGCACCCCTGTGCTCACACGGTAGACCCCCTAGACCTGGGGGTATCTGCGATGTTTACTTTGTAAGGCAATGTTGTGTTGTGTTGCCATGCTATGCAATATTTATACCATTTATTCCCTCTTGGTAGGAGTGGACTGGTCCTACTTCCGGTCAAGAGAAGGAAGCGCTAGACTAGCAAGTCAGGAGTGAGGGAGCATAGCCATCAGCTCCTACATAGGGCCTCATGGACCAGAGATCCAACTCCATCAGTGAGGAACACTACTCCCGGGAGACTACAAGGTCCATGATTACAGATATTCTTCAAAGCTACAGTGTTTACAGTCAGCACAGAGATCAGCAACCACAGTTATACAGATTCTGCTGAAGGTAAGGGAAAACCTGTTAAGACACCCATCACCATAGTTCAGTTCAGGGAAACTCCAAAAGCCTGCATTTCTCAGTGGACACCTACAACCACAAGTACCAGCTATAGCTGTTAGCCAGAGAGATATCAGCAAGACAGCATAACAGAGGTGCCATTATCAGCTATACTACACTAAGTATAGAGAGACCTTTATTCGTCTACATCTGGCCTGATTCCTTATAACACCATTTCACCGCATCGATCCCCAGGGAGCAACAGCCTGACGGAGTACGCAGTGACAGATCATCTCATCAGGGCCACTACCACACCCATCCTCTGTGCCTGCTTCTCAGGGGCTCACTGCACACACAGCAAGGTCTATTAGGACATGAGGTGAGGAGTTTGGTGTAGAGGAACTTGGGTGTCTATAAAGAGCCCTGATTTCAACCTCATCCAATACCTCTAGGAGGAACTGGAAAGCCGATTAAGACCAATATTGACACTTGACCTCAAAAATGTTCTTTTGGCTGAATGAACACACATTTCTACAGACACAAAGACTTGTGGGGGTCGCAAAAGGGGCCCAATGCCATAGTAATGCCCATGGTTCTGGAAAGGGATGTCCACCAAGCTCATGTTGATGTGATGGTCAGGGGTCCACATAGTGTTAGCCACATAATGTATACACGAGTGACTCCTTATAACATATAGACATGGTATTTGTCTTGTCACTGTGGCTTGTATAATAGAAAAAAAAACAAGACAATCTCTTCAGATTTGCAAATTCCTTTGGTAATACAAACAAAATAAAAAAGCAGTTTCCCGATGTTCACAAAATGAGCCGTGAACTGCAATATCTAGTCGTTCATTAACCTGCAAAGTGCAAACTAGTCGATGCCTGCCAAATCTCCGAGTGCAGACATGAGTAACACGAGCTAATGATGCTGCCTGGGCTGTGTAAAGAAACAATTAGGCAAAAAAGCGAATAAAATACATCAAAAATAAAAATTATGCTAAAAAAAGTTCAAAGAAAATGTTAAAAGATATGTTAAAAAGCTCAGAAGATACTAAAGGGTTTCACAGATAATGAAAGCAGAACGCTGGGATCTCTCCGACAAATCCCTTCGCTGGGAAAAGCCGAGAAGCTTCTTACACAAACCACTTTAAAGACATTGGTTATAAAAGCTGGGAAACAAGGCCGCCTTATGTAAGGACTTAAAAAGATACTTCTTCAACTGAGTCCATTGTTACGGAGGGAGAGGACAATGCGGGGCGAGGAAATGCTGTGTGATAAGGGATGGATGGATTTCCTGACATAATACTCCAGGCATTTCCAAACAAAAAGAGTAAAAATAAGATCTGCAGACGACGTGGTGCCTTTAGAACGGGGCCTCCCGGGCCAAGCGTTATACCTCTGGGTCATAAGCCATGGAGATGTCAATCATAATAATGGTTTCTGCTCAATGATTAGTTCTTGATGGGGGTTCCATAACAAACACAAACATCAGGCTGCTTTCAGGAGCTGCTTGACAGCAGCACAATTACAACAAGAGGCCCCAGTATCATTCTGATGACTCGAGTACATTTCCCACCACCTAGAATTAAAGCAACCCCTAAGGTTCCCCCATTCTTGATGGACCGATGATGGATAAACAAACGTCTGTAGGATAGCGGGAGCCCAGTCTGGGTTAGCTGCATTTCCAGGAGTACAATATTGATGACCGATCCTCAAGATAGATCATCAATATCTGATTGGTAGGGGTCCGACCAGTGTTGAATTGGGCCTACAGAAGAAAATGCTCTGAAGACCCACCATCGGTCTCTACCGAACATATACTTATTCACTTTTAATTGCATTACAGAAATAGACACTAGTGTTAAATGATTGGCTATGAAGTCATCTCCAAATTGAAGAGATTTCTGATGGATCTTAGAGGACCTTGTTGTATTAGAGATACATTAGTGGGTCAGAGCCTGGGCTCACCAGAGTATGCTCTAGTAGGCCAGTCGGACACCAGGTCCAACTTCCAGCAAATCCTCCAAACAGCTGTTTGAAGAGGCAGAGGGCCTCCTCACAACTTACTAAGCACAGCGCCGTACCTTGTATAGTGGCTGTGTGTGGTATTACAGCTTAGGCCCATTTGCTTGCATGGGACTCAGCTACGCATAGGCCACTTGACTGATGAATGTGATGTCACTCACCTAGGAAGGGCACACACGGTAGCTCCATGGCCTCTTCAAATGGCTGGTCCATGGCAGTGCTCGGAGTCATACCCCTGCCTATATTAATGATATATCTTGAGGTTAGTCCATCAAAATTGAAAAAAACCTTTAATGGGTGGTGGGAACCCATTACAACACAATGAATTATCCAAAAGATTGTGGAGAAGAGATAGGGGTTCAATCAGTAGATACTCTACTTCAATCAGTAGAGTAGTAGGGGTCAGTAGGGTTAACCTTTGCGATATATACCCTGCGTAGGGCTTTTCTTCGTTTTCTACTTACCTGGGCCATGAAGTAGGCAGTAGTTGTCATTGTATCTGTATATAATAGCAGAGGACAGATCTATATCCTGATCAGTAGTCATTTTGTGTTGTAGATCACATACTGGATTGTGGATTCTCTAGTCCACGGTCCATTTGGCGTTGACTAGATTGGGCTGTGCGGAGTCTAAAGAACCTACTGGTTCTCACCCTCAACCCCTGCAAGGAAGTATGGACCTTGCTGCAGGAAGATCTCCAGTTCAAGGACTACAAAAAAACCTCAGGAAGGGTTGTCATCTAGAAGGCCATCAGGATGAGACAGGCCAGAGGTCAAGACGAGTAATCAGAAGTGTAGCCAAAGGTCAGAGCCAGGAGTCAAACAACAGGTACAAGACAATCTGAAGGACAGGGCAGGAACGAGGTCAGGAACAAAGCCAAGGTCAGGATCAAGATCAGCACCGTAATCAATAGCAGAGCACAGGAACAGGAGCTAGAAAAGAGCGTCGTCGCAGCCTCTTCAAAGAGCTAGTCAGTGGGCTGGATGAGAGTCGGAACCCCACCGATGACCTCTCCTGAGGAAGGACCATCAATATTGAACTTCTGCAAAACCCCTTTAACCCAAAGAGCTTCTTGTGCAAATGTTTTCTTGCACAAACATCACTGATCCTTTAAGATGCCGCATTTTCCCTTCTAGTTTATGTGCCTCTTTGTGTACTTATTCTTGTTTGTGGAGAGCGTTGGTCCTGCCAGTGCCATATACCGTAGTTCTCACGCGATGCTCTGCAGGACAGCTGTACAGAAGAGAGGCTTGGTAGGAAGACTTCCTGCTTATCTCAACCTCTGTCAGCTGCCATAAAGCAGACTCTTTTGGAAGAAATATGGATTGTAAACACAATGGATTATACAACTTGGCTTCGACGTAAAATATCAGGTCTGTGTTAAATAAAAAACATAAAATTTTTGAATTTTCATAAGACACAATTTTCTTCCACACAGGAGAGATGACATTACTTCCAGATTTTTTTTGTCATGAGAATAATATGTCCTGTTACCTGATATTCACCATCATGGCCAATCATTGACTTCTCAGTAAAGTGATCATTACCCTGCGGAAAACTCACAACTACATGTGTGTAATAAATCTGCTGATTAATGTTCCGTGTAAAGTCTCATACTGACTCATTACCAGAAGACATGAAGAGGTTAATATTGGAGACAATTAACCCGGGGAATCCATTCTTGTATTAATCATTGGCAGCTGAACGGGATAAGATCGGGTTAATTATTAGGCCACTGTTCCTTTAAATCTTTGGCATCAGCTTTTCAAAAACAGGCAGACTGTAACTTTTTTCAATTGTGAAATGATAGAGTGAAATTCTGATAATCTGGCATCTTTTCAGCTACCGTCTTTGGACTATCCAGATTATTGGACCACTTTAATGTTGGACTGTGATTCCTAATTCATGTAACCTGTGCCCCTTTCATGCCAAGAATGGACCCTGCACCAGACCTCAATGGGATTACTTTGGTTAAATAATTTATTAGAACTTTTTGAATGCATGAATGTTGCAACCTATGTAGCTGCACTGGGGCTCAGAAAAAAGGGGGTCCACTAAGGCTGTCATGTCCATCATGCCCCATTGGTGCCCCCTCACAATAGTGCTGCCCTCTTAGTGCCCCCTCACAATAGTGCTGCCCCCTTAGTGCCCCCTCACAATAGTGCTGCCCCCTTAGTGCCCCCTCACAATAGTGCTGCCCCCATAGTGCCCCCTCACATTAGTGCTGCCCCCATAGTGCCCCCTCACATTAGTGCTGCCCCCTTGGTGCCCCCTCACATAGTGCTGCCCCCTTAGTGCCCCCTCACAATAGTGCTGCCCCTTAGTGCCCCCTCACAATAGTTCTGCCCCCTTAGTGCCCCCTCACAATAGTGCTGCCCCCTTAGTGCCCCCTCACAATAGTGCTGCCCTCCTAGTGCCCCCTCAGATTAGTGCTGCCTCCTTAGTGCCCCTCACATTAGTGCTGCCTCCTTAGTGCCCCCTCAAAATAACGCTACCCCCCATAGTGCCCCCTCACATTAGTGCTGCCCCCTTGGTGCCCCCTCACAATAGTGCTGCCCTCTTAGTGCACCCTCACAGTCATTATGCTTTGGTAGATTCATTAAATTTTAAATTCAAGTAATACCTAGCCCCGTTCCCCAGATAATTGGAACACATCATCCCCCGGGCAGTGCTCTCTCCCGCTCAGCTCAGCAGGAACGATGATGTCATTGCATCACCACTGCCTACAGCGAGAGCACAGGAGGGTGAAAGGTGGGGCAGGGAGCTAATGGCTCACTCTTGTATTCACTGTATTCAGATACAATGATTCGAGACATGGTGCAGTCACCTCGGGACAGAGGGACAGTTCCGAATTTTGGTAGCTGTCCCGCTAGATCTGGGGCAGTTGCGAGGCTTGCATACAGGGCATTCAGAAGGTCTTCAAACCCTTTTATTTTATGTTGTGACCTTGTGTTATTATTTCCCCCCAATCAATCTGTACTCAGTACCCCATAATGAGAGAATTAAATCACAATTTTAAAAATTTTAGCAAATTTGTTAAAAAGGAAAAACTCAATTTTGCTTGGACATAAGTATTCACTTGAAATTTAGCTCTTGGGGGTCTTTTATTAATCTTGGTCAACTTTGAGATGCTTCTACACCCTGACTGGAGTCCACTTGTGGTAAATTCGGTTGATTGGAAATTATATGGAAGGGCACAGCCCTGTCTATATAAGGTCTCACAATGTTTATTAGAGCTAAAACTAAGCCACAAAGAGGAAAGAACTGCCTGTAGAGCTCAGAGACAGGATTATGTGGAGGCACAGATCTGGAAAAGGGTACAAAAACATTTCTGCTGCACTGAAAATTCCCAAGAGCACAGTTGCCTCCATGATTCTTAGATGAGAGATGTTTGGAACAACCAGCAGTCCATGAAACTAATTGGGAGGAGAAGGACCTTGGCAAGAGAAGTGACCAAGAACCCAATGGTCACTCTGGCTGAGCTCCAGAGATCCGGTGTGCAGATGGGAGAAACTTACAGAAGGTCAACCATTACTGCAGCATTCCAGTGGCCAGAAAGAAGGCTCTCCTCAGCAAAAGACACTTAAAGGTTTGCAAAAAAAAAAGCACCTAAAAGACTCCCAGACTGTGAGAAACAAGAGTCCCAGGTTTGATGAAACAAAGATTGAACTTTGTAGCCTCAGTTCTAAGCATTATGTCTGGAGGAAACCAGGCACTGCTGCTCACACACACCTTCCCTGCACCAGTGTTGCCAACCAGAATTTTTCTTTTTTCTGGACAACTTATCCCAAAATTACGGACGGCTAACCTTTTTTATGGACAAATTGGTAAACCATAATGAATGATGAAGATTATAAGTAATCTATGTCTATATCTCAATGTACTGATAAGGATTCATTACCAGCATTTACTGTGAGCTGTAGAATCATGATAGTCACCACCAAAATAATGTAGTCAAGAACCACTAGCCTCAAAAAAATCACGGACACATCAATTTTTTTTCATGGACACAGGAAAAAAGTCACCTATTTTTACGGACTGTCCAGAAATTTCTGGACGGTTGGCAACCCTGCACCATCCCTATAGTAAATCATGGTGGTGGCAGCATCATGCTGTGAGGGTGTTTTTCAATGTCTGGAACATGGAGACTGGTCAGAGTTGAAGGAAAGGTAAATGGAGCAAAGTACAGATATATTCTTAATGAAAACCTGATACAGAGTGTACTGGACCTCACACTGGGCTGAAGGTTCACATTCCAACAAGACAATGACCCTAAGCACACAGCTGAGATAACACAGGAGTGGTTTAGGGACAACTCTTGGAATGTCCTTGAGTGGCCCAGCCAGAGCCCTAACTTGAACTTTATCGAACATCTCTGGAGAGACCTGAAAATGGCTGTCCACCAAAGGTCCCCATCTAATCTGATAGCTTGAGAGGATCTGCATAGAAGAATGGCAAAAATTCAGGTGGTTTCATACCGAAGAAGATTGGAGACGGCACTCGCGGCCATAGGACCTTCAACTAAGTCATGAGTACAGGGTCTGAATACTTATGCCAATGTAAGATTTTAGTTTTTCCTTTCAATAAAAGATTTCAAAATTCTGTTTTCACTTGGAGTATTGAGCAGTGATGATCGAGCACCCCGATGTTCTGGTACTCGGGTGCTCTGGCTGAACACTAGGTGGTGCTCGAGTGCTCGGCCGAGCACCCGAGTATAATGGAAGTCAATGGGAGAATACCAGGCACCCCCTGCTCGGATGAGGGGAGGGTGTCTGGTCCATAGGGAAAAGTCAGAAAATGGTGGAAACACCACAGAAATGGTTAGGGAACAGCATGGAGAGGATGTCTGGATGCATCTTGGACACCGAAGTCGCTGCTATTAACGATGACGGCCGACTATTATGCCACTTTTACGGAATGACAAAACTACCCCCCCAAAACCCAAGATAACATCGATTTTACAGGAAATATTGTTAGGAAACATAGATTTACTTGTACGTTAAGCGCAAGTGCTGCCAAAAATTACACGGAGGAGGCACTCCCATACAACCGGTATATCATATAAAGGAGGGCCTCATTCACATTGTGGTATAATTTGTGGGACTCTGACACTCATAAAGCCTATGCACTAAGGGAAAGGGCTGCCAAAAATTACAAGGAACAGGCACTCCAATACCCCCTTTATTACACATAAAGTAGTGCATCAGACACAAACCCTTGAAAAATTATGATTGATGGCCTGCTGCTGACACGCAAAAACAATAGTGGTGACGTGCTGCTGCTGAGCTAACCGTGTAAAAAATTATGGGTGACATGCTGCTGCTGAGTTGACCGTCTAAAAAATTAAGGGTGACACGCTGATGCCGATCAAACTGTCCCAAATTTAAGGTTGACATGCTGCTGCCGAGCAGAACGTAAAAAAAATTTACGTGTGACACGCTGCCGCTGAGCATAACATCAACAAAATTTATGGGTGACACGCTGCTGCCCATCAAACTGTCCCAAATTTAAGGGTGACACGCTTCTGCCCATCAAAATGTCCCAAATTTAAGGGTGACACGCTGCTGCTCATCAAACTGTCCCAAATTTAAGGTTGACACGCTGCTGCCCATCAAACTGTCCCAAATTTAAGGTTGGCACACTGCTGTTGAGCAGAATGTCAAAAAAATTTATGGGTGACACGCTGCTGCCCATCAAACTGTCCCAAATTTAAGGTTGACACGCTGCTGCCGAGCTGATGTTAAAAAAAAATTAAGGGTGACATGCTGCTGCCCATCAAACTGTCCCAAATTTAAGGTTGACACGCTGCTACCCATCAAACTGTCCCAAATTTAAGGGTGACAAGCTGCTGCTCATCAAACTGTCCCAAATTTAAGGTTGACACACTGCTGCCGAGCAGAACCTCCAAAAAATGTACGGGTGACACGCTGCTGCCCATCAACCTGTCCCAAATTTAAGGTTGACATGCTGCTGCCCATCAAACTTTTCCAAATTTAAGGGTGACACGCTGCTGCCCATCAAATTGTCCCAAATTTAAGGTTGACATGCTGCTGCCGAGCTAACATTAAAAAAATTTAAAGGTGACATGCTGCTGCCCATCAAACTGTCCCAAATTTAAGGTTGACACGCTGTTACCCATCAAACTGTCCCAAATTTAAGGGTGACACGCTGCTGCTCATCAAACTGTCCCAAATTTAAGGTTGACACACTGCTGCCGAGCAGAGCCTCCAAAAAATGTACGGGTGACACACTGCTGCCCATCAACCTGTCCCAAATTTAAGGTTGACATGCTGCTGCCCATCAAACTTTCCCAAATTTAAGGGTGACACGCTGCTGCCCATCAAACTGTCCCAAATTTAAGGTTGACACGCTGCTGCCCATCAAATTGTCCCAAATTTAAGGTTGACATGCTGCTGCCGAGCTGACGTTAAAAAAAATTTAAAGGTGACATGCTGCTGCCCATCAAACTGTCCCAAATTTAAGGTTGACACGCTGCTGCCCATCAAACTGTCCCAAATTTAAGGGTGACACGCTGCTGCTCATCAAACTGTCCCAAATTTAAGTTTGACATGCTGCTGCCAAGCTGACGTTAAAAAAAATTTAAGGGTGACATGCTGCTGCCCATCAAACTGTCCCAAATTTAAGGTTGACATGCTGCTGCTGAGCTGACGTTAAAAAAAAATTTAAGGGTGACACACTGCTGCCCATCAAACTGTCCCAAATTTAAGGGTGACACGCTGCTGCCGAGCAGAACGTCCAAAAAATTTACGGGTGACACACTGTTGCCCACCAAACTGTCCCAAATTTCCAAATTTAAGGGTGACATGCTGCTGCCGAGCAGAACGTCCAAAAAATTTACGGGTGACACGCTGCTGCTCATCAAACTGTCCCAAATTTAAGGTTGACACGCTGATGCTCATCAAGCTCAAAAAAAAATTAAGGGTGACATGCCACTTAGCTGACCATCTGAAACATTATGTGTTACATGTAGCAGAGCTGAGCGTGTAAAACATTATGGTTGAGGGCCTGCTGGTGAGCTGACAGGCAAAAACATTATGGTGCAGGCCCAGCTGATGAGCTGACCGGCTAAAAAATTAGGGTGCAGGCCCAGCTGGTGGACTTCGAGGGCAGCCTAATAAGCAGTTTCATATGATGGAGGAAGAGGACGAGAAGAGGAAGGGGTACATGATAATACAGTGTATTCAATACACCCTTAAAGCCAGATTTAAGGTTCCTTCATGTTAAGCCGCTTTTCTCTGGTGGAGTAGGGAAGTCAGGGGCAATCCAGGCTTTGTTCATTTTGATAAGCTTCAACCTGTCAGCATTGTCAGTTGACAGGCAGATGCGCTTATCAGTAATTATGCCCCCAGCGGCACTAAATACCCGCTCAGACAAAACGCTGGCGGCAGGGCAGGCCAGCACCTCCAAGGCGTAGAGCGCCAGTTCGTGCCACGGAGGAAGGAGGAAGGAGGGAGGAAGGTGAATCAGGGTGCCCAGACTCTTGGCTACTGAGACTGGACTTTGTGGAAGAGAGGGTGGTGCTGAACTGACTGGAAGCATTATCAGCTGAAATCCAACCGACTACCTGCTCACACTGGTGTGGCGACAAGAGTTGTGTCTTGCGCCGCCCTGCAAACTGTGACATAAAGATAGGAGTTTTGGATGACTTTGTCTCCTGGGCTCTGCCAGCAGGCACAGTTTCACCGCGCCCTGAGCCTTCGCCTCTGCGTTCACCATCAGCAGCACGCACACTTCCCATCCCTTTCTGCTCACCTAGCGCATATTGTATAGTATATATGCAACTTGGTCACAACTATAGTAGTGCAGATTTTTATTACCGTATTTTTCGCTTTATAAGACGCACTTTTTCCCCCCCAAAAGTAGGGCGAAAATTGCGGTGCGTCTTATAAAGCGAATACAAGTGAGCGCTTCCATTATGGCACATTCTGCTGATCTGAGGTCTGATGGGGGCACATTCTGCTGATCTGATGGGGGCACATTTTGCTGATCTGAGGTCTCATGGGGGCACATTCTGCTGATCTGAGGTCTGATGGGGGCACATTTTGCTGATCTGAGGTCTGATGGGGGCACATTCTGCTGATCTGAGGTCTCATGGGGGCACATTCTGCTGATCTGAGGTCTGATGGGGGTAGAGTGGGCTGATATGGGGGCTGATCTGAGGTCTGATAGGCGCACCGTGGGCTGATATGGGGGCTGATCTGAGGTCTGATAGGCGCACCGTGGGCTGATATGGGGGCTGATCTGAGGTCTGATGGGGGCAGAGTGGGTTGATATGGGGGCACAGTGGGCTGATATGGGGGCTGATGGGCTGATCTGGGGGCTGATGGGGGTCTGACATGGAGGGCTGATGGGGTTCTGACATGTAGGGCTGATATGGGGGTCTGATGTGATGTCCTGAAATTTATGGGCGGTCTGATATGAGTTGTGATGAAAAATATTTTTTTCTTATTTTTCTACTCTAAAATCTGGGGTGCGTCTTATCATCAGGTACGTCTTATAAAGCGAAAAATACGGTAACTGTATGATCAGAAAAATTTAAATGAATGTCCAATATTCTGAATGCGCAAACGTTATAGAGCAGCCGCAAATGAGGAACTGCGGCCTAAATTAACGGTATTAAATGTAACAACGGAGGTCAGCTACATAGACTTTTGAACGGTTGTAATACGCTGTGCACCTAGCGTTACTGACAGGGCACACTTGGGGAATTTTTTGGCACCCAAAAAAAAAAGCAGACGTATTTCACAATGGACTTTGGTCTTTTTGGGACAGAAACAATCTTTCTACCTACCCAAATCCTATCCCTATGGTTTAATTCCCTACTTGCTTAAATTAAACTGCAGACGCAAATGAGGAACTGTGGCCTAAATTAACGGTATTAAATGTAACAACGGATGTCAGCTATATAGACTTTTGAACTGTTCTAATACTCTGTGCACCTAGTGTTACTGACAGGGCACACTTGGGTTCTTTTTGCCACCAAAAAAAAAAGCAGAAGGATTTGTCTTTTGAATAATGATACTAACCCTGCCTATAGAAGTTCTATCCCTACACAAGTCCCTCCTTGCGCAAATGTTATACAGCAAGACGCAAAAGAAGTACTGCAGGCTAAACAGCAGAAATTATAGCAAAGTATGCTAGGTATATAGTATACAGAGAGTATCCTACAGCATGCAGCAGCAGCACATGTGGCGTTAATGGCAGGCCACCTAACGCTATTTTCAACATCTTTAAAGTCCTCAAAAATAATAAAATATCGGTTTGTGCCAGATATAATAGCCCTTAAAAGGGCTTTTGGGTCTTTGTTGAGCGATTTCTATCCCTGTCTAGCGTTCTTCTCTCCCTACACTATCTGTCCCTCCTTGCAGCACTCTCCCTGCTCGGTATGCGCCGGTCACATGTCACCGGGTGCTTTATAGCACCCGATGACGCGTTCCCGGCCATCCAGTGTAATGCCAGTAGCCAACATGGCTACTGGCATTACAGTGAATGCCAGTACCTCCCCGCACGCTAATTGGCTATTTAGCGTGCAGGGAGATGACTCGAGCATGGCGCTCGAGCACACGCGGAATTCAGCCGAATACCGCGTGGTCCTGAGCACCGCCATGTTCGGACAAATGGTGTATTCGGCCGAACATGTTCGCTCAACACTAGTATTGAGTGCAGAATGATGGACAAAAAGTTGATTTTTTTCCATTTTGGCACAGAGTGCAACTTAAGAAAATGTGAAAAAAGTGACAGGGTCTGAAGATTTTCCAGATACATTGTATGTTACCTGCACAGCAGCCCTACAGCCAAACAGATCCAAACTGATCCGTCCTGAACTCCATTGAAAGTCAATGGAGGACGGATTCCGTTTTCTATTGTGTCTGAGAAAATGGATCAGTTCCCATTGACTTACATTGTGAGTCATGACGGATTCGTTTGGATCAGTTTCTTCATGCGGACGACAAAACGCAGCAAGCAGTGTTTTAGTGTCCACCTCCAAAACGGAATGGAGACTGAACTGAAGCAAAACTGATGCATTCTGAACAGATCCTTTTCCATTCAGAATGCATTAGGACAAAACTGATCAGTTCAGGACCGTTTGTGAGAGCCTGTGACGGATCTCACAAACGGATCCTTACAACGCAAGTGTGAAAGTAGCCTTATTTTAATAAGTGATGAGAACCTGTACAGGGATCTTCTCTTCACTGGTTCTAGAAACAAGGATGCAGGGAGTTCACCTAAGGATCATATAAAGGAGATAGGTCCTCTTGTATTAAGTGGTTAAAGGTGTTAACCAGCAATATAAAGTGGCCCCTTTTTAACCTTTTCGATGGGGCTCCAAAGCTCTAATAGTTGTTGAGGTGACCATTCAATGTCTCTTTTTGTAGGAGAGATAAAAGACATCAATTTCAGGCATGCTTGACAACGCTCTCAGAATGTCTGTAAGACTCCTAAAAAAGGAGAAACCTACCAAATGAACTTGTAAGTCACCCAAGTGCCCCATGTCCAGGCGAGGTGAGGGTGTACTTAAAGGGGTTGTCCCACAAAAAATATTCTACATTTTTCAAACTAGCCACTGGATCTGAATACTTTTGTAAATGCATGTAATTAAATATTTGGAATAGCCACTGAGTTATTCACATCAGTATAGCGCCACCTGCTGTGTGCGCTTTTTCTACTTTCTCACTGCTGCTCATTGAGTTGGCCGCACATGCTCAGTTCCATCCTTCAACTGCCTCCTGAGCTGTGATAGGGAGAGCATGACACGCCTCCTGAGCTGTTATAGGGAGAGCATGGACACGTCTCCTGAGCTGTGATAGGGAGAGCTGAGACACGCCTCCTGAGCTGTGATAGGGAGAGCTGAGACATGCCTCCTGAGCTGTGATAGGGAGAGCATGGACACGCCTCCTGAGCTGTTATAGGGAGAGCATGGACACGTCTCCTGAGCTGTGATAGGGAGAGCTGAGACACTCCTCCTGAGCTGTGATAGGGAGAGCTGAGACATGCCTCCTGAGCTGTTATAGGGAGAGCATGGACACGCCTCCTGAGCTGTGATAGGGAGAGCATGGACACACCCCCTGAGCTGTGATAGGGAGAGATGAGACACTCCTCCTGAGCTGTGATAGGGAGAGCATGGACACGCCTCCTGAGCTGTTATAGGGAGAGCATGGACACGCCTCCTGAGCTGTGATAGGGAGAGCATGGACACACCCCCTGAGCTGTGATAGGGAGAGCTGAGACACGCCTCCTGAGCTGTGATAGGGAGAGCATGGACACGGCTCCTGAGCTGTTATAGGGAGAGCATGGACACGCCTCCTGAGCTGTGATAGGGAGAGCTGAGACACGCCTCCTGAGCTGTGATAGGGAGAGCATGGACACGCCTCCTGAGCTGCAGCAGATAGAACACTCCCCTTGAGCGGTCAGCTTGATATAAATCTAACAGAGCAATGAATGGGGAGATCTCTGGATCCATGTGAGGTACAGGGCTGGTTCTAGCTTTGTTTTAAAAAAATGAAAATAAAAAATTGTACCACTTAATACATCTCTTTTTTGGATCTCCCAGATGATTGCAGGTGGATGAGTAGAGGATACTCGCTCATAGATGTTCATGGTGGCACACAAGCCGTTTGATGTAAGAACATGTCTATTTTTTCTATCTGATGGGGCAGACAGGAGGCTGTCCACCCTGCCTTACAGGAAATACAAAAGGATGAGACATCTCGGTGCCATTCACAGAAGAACATCTTGACATGTGAAGGATTTTTTAACGTTCTTCTCTCCGATATATTTTACCTATTAAGCAATGTTCTCACGTTTCCATGGAAACCATTGTCCAGTCTCCTGACCGCGCACTATTGTGCATTTTATTTTTTTTTGCGGATGTTTCATGGACGCGTCTAAAGATTTACAATTAATCAGGTATTTGTTGGCTGAGAACATCTAAATATAAGTTGCTATTAACCGTCATCTGGTACGAGGGCCGAGAACATAAAAATAACCCTTGTATTCACTGTCGTTGTCGAAAAACCTATTCCAGCCATGAAAGCGCGAATATCCCAGATGTAAGATTCTGCTTAGGCCTCATGTACACGGCCATGTATCTGCAAAATACTGATACCTTCCATGTGCATTTCACATTTTTCACACCCCCATCACTAGAAATGTCTATTCTTCTCTGCAATACGGACTAGGACTTGTTCTATCATTTAAAAATGGACATACGGTCTGTTTTTTTATGGACCCATAGAAATGAATGGATTTGTGTGCAACCCACAAAAAATATGGATCAGATATGGATGCAAAATACGGTCATGTGCATGAGGCCTTATTCTGATGGATCCTGTTTCTCTTGGTGCAAAAATACCAAGTTAGTTAAAGGGGTATTCCAACCATGTTTGGAAAAAAACGAGGGGCCCTGTTGTGTCACTGAATATGGTTGAAGGAGTGGGAAAGAAGAAGATAACTGGTCCAGTAAGAGCGCTACTCTCTCCAATTTAGTTACAGAATTAGTCGAGCCCAAAAAAGTCACCAAAAAATGTGATTGATATAATGGGGGTCAATGGACACCCAGGCTTCTGAAATATGGAGGTACCAGAAATGTCTATAGTTGTTTGCTTATACAGTAGGGGGGCCTGGGGACCTGTAATATCTGTAGTGGGGGGGGGACGTCAGTAAATATCATAAATATCACACAATGAGGTTGGCTGGTCCTTTCTCTAATAATAATTGGGGTCCAAGAGGAAATAAAAACAAGAGAAGACCAGTGTGAACCTTGCTTTATATCACTGTCAAGCTGGATCTAGGATTCCCCTGAGAAGAACAATTTTACCTCTGTCCTCACGACAACACCTCCTGCCTCTCTGATTTGTAATATCAGTCTTGTAGTAATTGCCCCAAGCCCCGGAAGAGTGGAGCAGAGGATGAGGGTGGTAGTAGGTCTGGCAGTAGCAGTCAATCACAGTGGCAATCCTCACAACGATGCTCCCTAGGGTCAGGGCAGTAAAAGGAGGGTGCATCCTTTCTTCTCTCGGGGCACTCCTTGACGTTCAGGCTCCTGTCTGATGGTAGTTAGGGTGCCCGTGATGTTATAGGTTTGGTGTGGGTGCATGGCCGGAGGTTTAGTGGTGCAATGGCCGGAAAATGGTGCTGGAGTCAGTAACCAGGCCAGTTGTAGAAAGTAAATGTCTCTCTTTACTTAAAGGGGTTGTCTCATCACAGGCAATGGGGACATATCGCTAGGGACCCGCACCTACACCGAGAACGGAGCCCCGGAATTTGTGGAGGGTGCACTGCGCATGCGCAGCTGGCCTCTATTCATGTTCTATGGGGCCTCCGAGCACTGGCTCAGCTATTTCCATCAGGCCCATAGAAGTGAATGGGAGCAGTTGTTGGTCATGCGCAGTGTGCCCCCATTCACTTCTATGGGGAGAGCGCTTGGTGGTGGCCGGACCAGAGTCCTCCAGCCACCACTTTGCAGGGCTGCGTTCCCTATATAATGCGGGTCCCATTGGTGGGACCCGCACCTATAAGACAATGGGGGCATATCCTAGTGATATGCCCCATTGTCTAAGATGAGACAACCCCTTTAAATGCAGAATGGGAGTTGTAGTACATCCAACGGTATCAAAACAGTTCCAAACAATTCACAGTGCAAATCTTCCCAAATAGCAATATACAGATTTGAGAATGGAAGAAATTGCAGTACTCCAAATTCTCTCTCTGCAGAACCTACGGCCGACAATATTATTCTTGCAATGGGGGCTGTAATTCAATTATAAAGTGCAGAGTCCCAGCAGCTGAAGTGATAAAAAATTACCTTTACACATATTTCCTCGTGGAAGACAACAATTTAAAAACATAAGGAAGTGGTCTTTTACAAACATAAGGAAAATAATTTTTTATCAGTACAGCTGCTGGAACTCTGCACTTTATAATTGGATTACGGTGGGTGGCCCGTCCTGCATTTGTTCCATGCACTTCAAGTTTCAAGAGATTGAAAGGTGAGCTGTCCTTTTTCTCAAATAATTTTGTTAATGGTGGCTATAATTTCCAACTGAGAGATACAGGGTTAAAGATACGACTGGCCAGGTTCAGTCCACGTGTGAAGGGTGTCCAAACAATGTCCCTCACAGCAGTAAAGTCTATCAGTTTTGACCTTACTGGCTGACAGTACTTGGCAAAGCAGATTCTGAAACATCTTGGTTCTTTCCTTACTCTCTTTCTGGAGTACTGTAGAAATGGCGAGGCCTTTCACTTTAGAAGATAATCTTAAAAGCAGGTGATTATCTGGATCTTTGGTCCAATCCTGTGAGGATTAAAGCCAGGGGCGTTGCTAGGGTCTCAAAAGATCCGGGGCCCAAGCCCCAATGAATATGGTCCAATTCTTTATGTCGCCCCTCGCCCCACCCCTGCCATACAGCGGCACATACCTCTCACATCCAGGGCCTCCCAGGTGACGTCTCCTCTGATGTAGATCTTCTCTGTCATCATCTTCTCCATTCAGTCCGGACAACTTCTCTCAGCCGCTCCTTGTCTCTGCAGAGTGTGACAAACAGACATCTTAGCTTCCTCACATTTCTATCATCATCCCCCAACCTGGAGTCCAAACAGTGTTACCCTGCTGCTTGCTGTGCCCCCCAATACCCCCAAATACTATCCTGAAGAAATATTTGTGCCCCCCAATAGTAATAGTGCTCCTCAAAGTTCCACCAATAGTAATTCCCTTCTAGAGTGCCCTCATTAGTAATACTGCGTGATAATGCTCCCCTAGAGTGCCTCCATTAGTAGAAGAGCCCTCCAGTATTAATAATGCCCTCACAGAGTCCCCAGTAGTAATAAGGCCCCCTGTTGTTCCCCCAGTGGTAATAAAGCTCTCCACAGACCCCTCAGTAGTAATAAGGCCCCTATAGTGCTCTTAGTAAAAATAATGCAGATCTATAAGTCCCTCCTATAGAGCCCCCAGTAGTAATAAGAATGCATAATGCCCCCTGTATTTATAATGCCCCTACAGTGCCCCCAGTATTTATATTGCCCCCTACTGTTATAATGCTCACCATGAAGTGCCCCCTGTAGTCATATTCCTTCCTTTAGTGTCCTCAGAAATTATAATTCCTCAGCCCCTCCACCATACAGTCCCATGTAAATAACACTATTTCCCTCCCTCCACCGTAGAGTCACACCATCACACCATCTCTCCAGCCGCCTCTAATATACAGCCCCATGTAAATAACATCCCTCTCTATCTACAGCCCCCTCCAAAATACAGTCCCATGTAAATAATATCACCCCCTCCCCAGTTACCTTCAACATACAGTCCCATATAAATATTAACACCAACTTCCCAGCCACCTCCAACAGGCAATCCCATGTAAACATCACCCACTCAACATTCAGTCCCATGTAAATGACATCACTCCCTCCCACAGCCGCCATCAACATATAGTCCCATGTAAATAACATCACTCCCTCCCACAGCCACCTCCAAAATACAGTCCCATGTAAATAACATCACCCCCTCCCACAGCCACCATCAACATACAGTCCCATTTAAATAACATCACTCCCTCCCATAGCCACCTCCAACATACAGTCCCATGAAAATAACATAACCAGGCCCCAGCCACCTCAAACACACAGTTCCATGTAAATAACATAACCCTGCCCAAGCCACCTCCAACATTCAGTCCCATGATAATAGCATCCCTCCCTTTAGCCCTAATAACCACAACTTTCACCATTGCTCTGCGTCTCCTTTCACTTACCTCTTCTCATGTAGCAGACCTCACCACAGCTTCTTCCCCACTTCTCTTCACTGCTGTCCTCTCCTGCACTGGTCACTTGACTATGATATCATCGCAGGTCCTTCTCAACCCCTGTCTTCTGCACTGATCACATGACCTGTGATGTCATCAAATGGCCTTCTTCTCTTGCAGTGCATTAGATTCAAGGATAGCAATACAGTTGTAGCTGTCTGGCAGTCAGTACATTTGGGGCCTGGGAAAAAACATCAAGGGCCCAGGCCTCGAATGTTTTAGCCTAGCAACGCCCCTGATTAAAGCACGTCCCAGCTACCTCTCTCTTCCTCCTCTGTAAACTTACAACTTCCCTAGACTGATCTAGAGGCAGATCCAAGAGCCCCGTCCTAACTTCCTGCAAGGGCTGGGTCAGGATCATTAACCCAGAGCAATCCATACATGGCTATGTTGGGTATATTACAAAATATAAACACATTAAATAACATTAAAATTTAATAGCATCACAGAAAAAAATAATTTGCAAGTACCCAGTTCTGGGGTACTGCATCATCAACCAGTTGAATCTTTTAATTTGTATCCAGAGAAAATGGATCCAGAGGTCAGGGACAGGAAGTGTTGTCATGTGGACACAGACAGAGAATATCATTTTACAGGAGACTTTGCACCATAATATCTCATAGCTGGCCTCATGGGTCATAATTGATCAAGTTTACTAAGCAAAATATGCCAATAGTTGCAGTATGTGCAGGCGTCCTATGAGCATTGATAAATCTAAGCGTACATGGTTGTTTTTCAGCCCAACTCTTATTTTAGATTCAGTGTGCCTAGACAGCAGAGTAATCAGCAAAACCACAGCTTTACTTACACTGCTGCAGGGTGAGGGACTACAGCTCAGACACCCTTCAACTAACCAACAACCAGGCCAGACAAACATGAACCCTGGATCACATGGTGCCTATATCCACAAGTGCTAGTGCTATTAAGTGGCCATCCAACCAGCCACCATACCACCTCATCTGGTGCCAGAACCTGCACATTGTACCTAATAAAGAGCACTAAGTAGAGATAGTCCAGGGGAGGACGTGTGAGGGGGGCCCATGCCACCCATTCATGCTAGCGAGCGCTTCTGGAATAATTACGCTGTATGCAGTCAGGCCACGTGACTATGCAGCGCTGCCTTGGAGACAGCAGGGCAGGCCGGGATTCACTTGAATACCCCGGCGGACACGGAGAGCAGCGGAGCAGGGGAGGTAAGTTTTATGTATTTATTTTTAGTCTGATGGGGGTCTGTCACAAAGCAGGGATATGGGGGGCCTGGCTGAATGAGCACATTGGGGGCCCTGAATAAATAAATAATTAATAACTCATATTAAGGGGGGGGTCCTGAGCAAGTGACATATAGGGGGGGGGGCTGAATGAATAAATAAATGAATAACAACTGATATTGGGGGGGGGGGGCTAACATATGGGAGAAGACATTTCTTTACAACGGCAGTTACTCACTAGCAATTCTCTAGCTTGTGATGCACGATACTGTCTGGGTAGCATAGTCACTTATTTGCAGCAGGCCCCACAAGGAGAACACCTACAGTTGCAGATGCTTTAATGTGGCTGGCTGACCTTAGATGCAGATGGGGTTTTTGGCTAGTCGCTAATGGCTGTCTTGATCCACTGGGGCTGAATCCACAATTACTTGTGCTCCTGGTGCTGGACAGTATCTTGTAAGTGATGCCAAATTGAAGTGGCCAGGTTTGGGGTGGTCTCAACCCTATGCTGGGTCCACTAGACACCGTCAAACTGTCAGCACGTGTTGCTGCTCTCCGGAAGGGATGGTAAGGCATGGTGCACTCCAATGAGAAATAAGTCCAGACAGTCAGGGTCTGCAGTAAACCAGCGTGCTTCTTTACTGGAAGTACTTAAGTGCAAAACAATATAGGCGAGGCATGAGCTGGTGTTTCCATTCATATCACAGATAGAAGAATGGTTTATGTTGAGGAAAGGCCTGAGTTAGTTGTCCTATCCCTCAGAAGGCTGGTACCCTGGCCAAAGACTGGTGTCCCAGGTTATGTGGCTCAGTTGTCCGTCTGATTTCCTTGTCTAACAGGTGGTGACCCAGGGTCTGTGGCAGAGTATCCTCATCTCAGTGCCTTCTTCTGGTTGCTCATGCAGTCTGGCAGAGTCTCTTCTACTAAACACTGGTCCCTAACTGCATACAACTAGGGGCTCTAATTGTTCTCTTTTTATACAGTTTCCAACTAAACTAGAACCTTCTAGTGGTAGGGGAGGAGTGGAGAATCGCAGCCTAAATAAAAACAATGTTGCAAGTTCAGTCTGTCATATATTTCTATAGAGTTTCATTACAAGTCTATGGAAATGACTAAGCAGCTTTTTCAGACAAAAATAAGCCTTCAGACATAAACAGCAAAGCTAAACCAGAATGTCAAAAGGTTTTTTTTTTACCTCAAAAACATTGCATAGTCCCTTATAGTAACTGTGGAAGATTTCTAACTTCTCAGTGCATAGATGGAAAGCCCCAAAGTGTCTTAGTATTAGTTGGCTGTGCAGTCACCATTTGTGGAAAAAATGCTTAGTCATTCCCATAGACTTATTGAGATTGTAAACAAGCCTATGACAAAAATTGCTACATTTTTTCTGTTTAGGCTGTGCTTCTCCACTCCACCTCTCCAACTAGAAACTTCTAGTTCAGTTAGAAACTGTATTTAAGGAGAGCAATCAAACCCCCTAGTTATCTGTAGACAGGGACCAATGTTTAATAGAAGAGACTCTGCCAGACTTCATGAGCGATCAGAAAATGCTGAGACATTTTCAGCATATACTCTGCAATAGACCCTTTTTCAGAGAGCCAGCCAGATGACTAAACCACAGACCCTGGGTCATAATCCCCTTTGGTCAGGGTTTAAGCCTTCTAAGAAGGAGATGGAACTGGAGAAGCCAACCCAGTACCTCTCCTGTATTCTTGTGCACTTTAGCTCCTCCAGTAAAAGAGCACACTGGTTTACCACTACCATGACTCTCTGGACTTATTTTCCGTGGGGGTGCACCATGCCTTACCATCCCCTTCAAGAGGCAGCAACACATAATGAAAACTCCATAGTGTCCATCATAGCAATAGGAACAACCCCAAAGCCGACCACCCACTCCACTAAAATCAATGGGTCCTCATTGTAATGTACAGTATATACACATTGGGTTGCTCTCTCTTCTGGCTACCTAATAAGGGACTATCAGTTTACTATTAAGATTTAAAATGAATTTTCTTTCCATCTTAAAAACATTTATCAAACTTGTGTAATGTAGAACTGGCTTAGTTGCCCATAGCAACCAATTAGATTCCACATTTCATTTTAAACAGCTCCTTTGGAAAATGAAAGAATAAATCTGATTGGTTG
Source organism: Rhinella marina (assembly GCA_900303285.1). Lineage (NCBI taxonomy): Eukaryota > Metazoa > Chordata > Amphibia > Anura > Bufonidae > Rhinella > Rhinella marina. The sequence goes on from ONZH01003898.1 coordinate 53,252, forward strand.
CTATAGGCAATAAAGCCACTTCTACTTTACACCAGTTTGATAAATAACCCCCATTGTGTCCAGTGTGAAGAACCCATACATAGAGAAACTTTCTAGTCAATAACCTACAGATGCTTTCTGCTACAGTTTTCAGAGAACAAAAAAAAAATTCTATTTTGGAATTGGGAAGTGGTTGCAGTAAAAAAATATTAAGAAAAAACCCAAAGAGTTGACGATTGTGCAACCTAAATGTGCCACATTTACATTTCTGAATTTCCAAATAAGAGAAAATTACAGTCAGTGACATTACAATGAAGATAATGCAGCAGAGATAAGACTTGCTGTGCTCATAAAGACACAAAAATGAGAATTTCAGTCTGAAGCCGGACATATATAGCTTTTAAAAAAAAGTTAATGTATAAATCAATAAAAGAAAACCTAAATGAAAAAAAAATAGCTGCTAAAGAAAACAAAAACATAAGAAAATTCAAATGTAAGCTATAATTTGTACTTTTCTGAATCAATCTACAGTATTATGTTCATGCTGCACTGCCCCCGATTAATTTGAGAAACAAAGTTATACTGACACTCTTTTGTACAAGAATATAACTACTGTACTACTGCTCCTATGTACAAGAATATAACTACTATAATACTGCTCCTATGTACAAGAATATAACTACTATAATACTGCTCCTATGTACAAAAATATAACTACTATAATACTGCTCCTATGTACAAGAATATAACTACTATAATACTGCCTCTTATGTACAAGAATATAACTACTATAATACTGCTCCTATGTACAAGAATATAACTACTATAATACTGCACCTATGTACAAGAATATAACTACTATAATACTGCCTCCTATGTACAAGAATATAACTACTATAATACTGCTCCTATGTACAAGAATATAACTACTATAATACTGCTCCTATGTACAAGAATATAACTACTATAATACTACTCCTATGTACAAAGTATAACTACTATAATACTGCCTCCTATGTACAAAAATATAACTAATATAATACTGCTCCTATGTACAAGAATATAACTACTATAATACTGCCTCCTATGTACAAGAATATAACTACTATAATACTACTCCTATGTACAAGAATATAACTACTATAATACTGCCTCCTATGTACAAGAATATAACTACTATAATACTACTCCTATGTACAAGAATATAACTACTATAATACTGCTCCTATGTACAAGAATATAACTACTATAATACTGCTCCTATGTACAAGAATATAACTACTATAATACTGCACCTATGTACAAGAATATAACTACTATAATACTGCTCCTATGTACAAGAATATAACTACTATAATACTGCCTCCTATGTACAAGAATATAACTACTATAATACTGCCTCCTATGTACAAAAATATAACTAATATAATACTGCTCCTATGTACAAGAATATAACTACTATAATACTGCCTCCTATGTACAAGAATATAACTACTATAATACTGCCTCCTATGTACAAAAATATAACTAATATAATACTGCTCCTATGTACAAGAATATAACTACTATAATACTGCCTCCTATGTACAAGATATAACTACTATAATACTGCCTCCTATGTACAAGAATATAACTACTATAATACTACTCCTATGTACAAGAATATAACTACTATAATACTGCTCCTATGTACAAGAATATAACTACTATAATACTGCTCCTATGTACAAGAATATAACTACTATAATACTGCTCCTATGTACAAGAATATAACTACTATAATACTGCCTCCTATGTACAAGAATATAACTACTATAATACTGCCTCCTATGTACAAAAATATAACTACTATAATACTGCTCCTATGTACAAGAATATAACTACTATAATACTGCCTCCTATGTACAAGAATATAACTACTATAATACTGCCTCCCTATGTACAAAAATCTAACTAATATAATACTGCTCCTATATACAAGAATATAACTACTATAATACTGCCTCCTATGTACAAGATATAACTACTATAATACTGCTCCCTATGTACAAGAATATAACTACTATAATACTGCTCCTATGTACAAGAATATAACTACTATAATACTGCTCCTATGTACAAGAATATAACTACTATAATACTGCTCCTATGTACAAGAATATAACTACTATAATACTGCTCCTATGTACAAGAATAAAACTACTATAATACTGCTCCTATGTATAAAGAATATAACTACTATAATACTGCTCCTATGTACAAGAATATAACTACTATAATACTGCCTCCTATGTACAAGAATATAAACTACTATAATACTGCTCCTATGTACAAGAATATAACTACTATAATACTGCCTCCTATGTACAAAGAATATATACTATTAATACTGCTCCTATGTACAATAATATAACTACTATAATACTGCTCCTATGTACAAGAATATAACTACTATAATACTGCTCCTATGTACAAGAATATAACTACTATAATACTGCTCCTATGTACAAGAATATAACTACTATAATACTGCTCCTATGTACAAGAATATAACTACTATAATACTGCTCCTATGTACAAGAATATAACTACTATAATACTGCCTCCTATGTACAAGAATATAACTACTATAATACTGCTCCTATGTACAAGAATATAACTACTATAATACTGCTCCTATGTACAAGAATATAACTACTATAATACTGCCCTATGTACAAGAATATAACTACTATAATACTGCTCCTATGTACAAGAATATAACTACTATAATACTGCTCCTATGTACAAGAATATAACTACTATAATACTGCTCCTATGTACAAGAATATAACTACTATAAATACTGCTCCTATGTACAAGAATATAACTACTATAATACTGCTCCTATGTACAAGAATATAACTACTATAATACTGCCTCCTATGTACAAGAATATAACTACTATAATACTGCCTCCTATGTAAAAGAATATAACTATATAATACTGCTCCTATGTACAAGAATATAACTACTATAATACTGCCTCCTAAGTTACAAGAATATAACTACTATATACTGCTCCTATGTACAAGAATATAACTACTATAATACTGCTCCTATGTAAAAGAATTAATTACTATATATACTGCTCCTATGTACAAGATATAACTACTATAATACTGCTCCTATGTACAAGAATATAACTACTATAATGGCTGCTCCTATGTACAAGAATATAACTACTATAATACTGCTCCTATGTACAAGAATATAACTACTATAATACTACTCCTATGTACAAGAATATAACTACTATAATACTGCTCCTATGTAAAGAATATAACTACTATAATACTACTCCTATGTACAAGAATATAACTACTATAATACTGCTCCTATGTACAAGATATAACTACTATAATACTGCTCCTATGTACAAGAATATAACTACTATAATACTGCACCTATGTACAAGAATATAACTACTATAATACTGCTCCTATGTACAGAATATAACTACTATAATACTGCCTCCTATGTACAAGAATATAACTACTATAATACTGCCTCCTATGTACAAAATATAACTAATATAATACTGCTCCTATGTACAAGAATATAACTACTATAATACTGCCTCCTATGTACAAGAATATAACTACTATAATATGTACAAGAATATAACTACTATAATACTGCCTCCTATGTACAAGAATATAACTACTATAATACTACTCCCTATGTACAAGAATATAACTACTATAATACTGCTCCTATGTACAAGAATATAACTACTATAATACTGCTCCATATGTACAGATATACTACTATAATACTGCTCCCTATGTACAAGAATATAACTACTATATACTGCCTCCTATGTACAAAAATATAACTAATATAATACTGCTCCTATGTACAAGAATATAACTACTATAATACTGCCTGCTATGTACAAAGATATAACTACTATAATACTGCCTCCTATGTACAAAAATAAACTAATATAATACTGCTCCTATATACAAGAATATAACTACTATAATACTGCCTCCTATGTACAAGAATATAACTACTATAATACTGCTCCTATGTACAAGAATATAACTACTATAATACTGCTCCTATGTACAAGAATATAACTACTATAATACTGCTCCTATGTACAAGAATATAACTACTATAATACTGCCTCCTATGTACAAGAATATAACTACTATAATACTGCTCCTATGTACAAGAATATAACTACTATAATACTGCCTCCTATGTACAAGAATATAACTACTATAATACTGCCTCCTATGTACAAGAATATAACTACTATAATACTGCCTCCTATGTACAAGAATATAACTACTATTATACTGCCTCCTATGTACAATAATATAACTACTATAATACTGCTCCTATGTACAAGAATATAACTACTATAATACTGCCTCCTATGTACAAGAATATAACTACTATAATACTGCTCCTATGTACAAGAATATAACTACTATAATACTGCTCCTATGTACAAGAATATAACTACTATAATACTGCTCCTATGTACAAGAATATAACTACTATAATACTGCTCATATATACAAGAATATAACTACTATAATACTGCTCCTATATACAAGAATATAACTACTATAATACTGCCTCCTATGTACAAGAATATAACTGCTATAACTGTCCTGTATGTGTAAGAATTCATGGGTGGATAGATAGATAGATTGATAGATAGATAGATAGATAGGCAGACTTAATGTAGATAATAGAATATACGTGTAGATATGAGGTATATAGATACAAAGATAGACATAATATAGATAATAGACTGTACATGGAAGTATAAATATGAGATAGATACATAGAACATAAATAATATAATATGTAACGTATAGATAGATAGATAATAGATAGATAGATAATAGATAGATAGATAGATAGATGTGAGATGGCTATGACACAGTCCAGCGGTAGAAGATACAGCAGTTGTGTGTTTTTTATAACGTGATCTCTTGGCCCCGGATTATTGCAGTGCGGCACGTGGCGTGCTGCTCACATAAGTGTTGCTGATCGTGCATACTAAAATATAAAAACAGGAAGAGAGAGGAGAGATATTATCTCTGTGACTGGTGGCCCCGCGCCCTGTACACAGTCTCTATTGTTCGGAGGCACATAAATAGGAGTATTTTTTATATCTTGGAGCAAGCCTTTAGGCAGTATATGTGTCTTCAGTCAGAACTCACCTGGGGGTCACATACTTGGCAGGATCTATGACTGACAGAAGGGGTATTTTACTACTAGAAGTACTGTAATCTATGGTTATGATACCTATTGTCTTTTTTATTTCTATCCAGAGCCCGGCATCCTGTCCTGACCTTCTCACAGCTGAGGGTTTGTTGCAGTGTAGACAATGCTCTGTGAACTAAACACAGAAGCAGCATAAGTCTGTCCTGATACATTGTTCCAGTACTGTTGAGCCCTGGCTTTTTAGCTCATAGAGAAGTTGTAGACTGGAAGCAAGTGTAGCAAACCATCAGCTGTGAAAAGTTTTAGGTCTGTACAGCTTCGGAATGTAAATAAGAATATTCCCATTCCACTGACAGCATGCAGAGATCTTAAAAATGGTGGACAATTAATGCAAAATTTTATATGCAATGATTCAGCTTTCTATACAATTTTGGCTACATTTATAGAATTCTAGTTACATAGCTCTTGAGAAATAAATAACGGCATAAACATTGCCCCTTTCAGCTGTAACCCCCAAGGCGCCTCCTACAGGCCATTTAAAGATTCATTCAGCAGAATTCTGAATGCAGCTCTGGGTGGGACTAGAAAAAATGTCATTAAAGATCAGAGCACAAAAAAATGACGTATTTCCAACTAAAATGATTTTTAAATGTATGGATTAAATGTCATAAAATAATATTCAAAATACAGCAGTACCACAGGGGACACACAACATACTTTAATATGTAACTTTACTTCCAATCTCCTCTCCTGGTTTTGAACTGTAATTTTCCTATAGTGCATGGCTGGTCAAGAATGCAGCGATAAAAACACAATAGCCGAAGCTGGCACAGAGCTGTAATGCCAGGAGGACAAACTGTTCCTAACATCAGATAAACCGGTGACATCTACAGAGAAGCTGGAATCAGAGACAGTAAAGACATAGTGCACCCAGACAGAAGCGATAGTCTTCAAGACCTTGGAGCCCATGTTCTGAGACAACCTTGGGTAGAAAGAATGAAAATTAATTATTAATAGACAAATCAACCTGATATTGAGGAAGTGGAGACGAAAAACAAAATAAAGATGTTTCATAAAGAGATACAGTAACCCACAAAAATACAACTACTATAATACTGCTCCTATGTACAAGAATATAACTACTGTAATACTGCCTCCTATGTACAAGAACATAACTACTATAATACTGCCTCCTATGTACAAGAATATAACTACTATAATACTGCTCATATGTACAAGAATATAACTACTATAATACTGCTCCTATGTACAAGAATATAACTACTATAATACTGCTCCTATGTACAGGAATATAACTACTATAATACTGCTCCTATGTACAAGAATATAACTACTATAATACTGCTCCTATGTACAGGAATATAACTACTATAATACTGCTCCTATGTACAAGAATATAACTACTATAATACTGCCTCCTATGTACAAGAATATAACTACTATAATAATATCTCCTATGTACAAGAATATAACTACTATAATACTGCTCCTATGTACAAGAATATAACTATTATAATACTGCCTCCTATGTACAAGAATATAACTACTATAATAATACCTCCTATGTACAAGAATATAACTACTATAATACTGCCTCCTATGTACAGGAATATAACTACTATAATACTGCTCCTATGTAAAATAATATAACTACTATAATACTGCCTCCTATGTACAAGAATATAACTACATTAATACTGCTCCTATGTACAAGAATATAACTACTATAATACTGCTCCTATGTAAAAGAATATAACTACTATAATACTGCCTCCTATGTACAAGAATATAACTACTATAATACTGCTCCTATGTACAAGAATATAACTACTATAATACTGCTCCTATGTACAAGAATATAACTACTATAATACTGTTCCTATGTACAAGAATATAACTACTATAATACTGCCTCCTATGTACAAGACTATAACTACTATAATACTGCCTCCTATGTACAAGAATATAACTACTATAATACTGCTTCCTATGTAAAGAATATAACTACTATATACTGCCTCCTATGTACAAGAATATAACTACTATAATACTGCACCTATGTACAAGAATATAACTACTATAATACTGCTCCTATGTACAAGAATATAACTACTATAATACTGCTCCTATGTACAAGAATATAACTATTATAATACTGCCTCCTATGTACAAGAATATAACTACTATAATAATACCTCCTATGTACAAGAATATAACTACTATAATACTGCCTCCTATGTACAGGAATATAACTACTATAATACTGCTCCTATGTAAAAATAATATAACTACTATAATACTGCCTCCTATGTACAAGAATATAACTACTATAATACTGCTCCTATGTATAAGAATATAACTACTATAATACTGCTCCTATGTACAAGAATATAACTACTATAATACTGCTCCTATGTACAAGAATATAACTACTATAATACTGCTCCTATGTACAAGACTATAACTACTATAATACTGCCTCCTATGTACAAGAATATAACTACTATAATACTGCTTCCTATGTAAAAGAATATAACTACTATAATACTGCCTTCTATGTACAAGACTATAACTACTATAATACTGCCTCCTATGAACAAGAATATAACTACTATAATACTGCTCCTATGTACAGGAATATAACTACTATAATACTGCTCCTATGTACAAGAATATAACTACTATAATACTGCCTCCTATGTACAAGAATATAACTACTATAATAATATCTCCTATGTACAAGAATATAACTACTATAATACTGCTCCTATGTACAAGAATATAACTATTATAATACTGCCTCCTATGTACAAAGAATATAACTACTATAATAATACCTCCTATGTACAAGAATATAACTTACTATAATACTGCCTCCTATGTACAGGAATATAACTACTATAATACTGCTCCTATGTAAAATAATATAACTACTATAATACTGCCTCCTATGTACAAGAATATAACTACATTAATACTGCTCCTATGTACAAGAATATAACTACTATAATACTGCTCCTATGTAAAAGAATATAACTACTATAATACTGCCTCCTATGTACAAGAATATAACTACTATAATACTGCTCCTATGTACAAGAATATAACTACTATAATACTGCTCCTATGTACAAGAATATAACTACTATAATACTGTTCCTATGTACAAGAATATAACTACTATAATACTGCCTCCTATGTACAAGACTATAACTACTATAATACTGCCTCCTATGTACAAGAATATAACTACTATAATACTGCTTCCTATGTAAAAGAATATAACTACTATAATACTGCCTCCTATGTACAAGAATATAACTACTATAATACTGCACCTATGTACAAGAATATAACTACTATAATACTGCTCCTATGTACAAGAATATAACTACTATAATACTGCTCCTATGTACAAGAATATAACTATTATAATACTGCCTCCTATGTACAAGAATATAACTACTATAATAATACCTCCTATGTACAAGAATATAACTACTATAATACTGCCTCCTATGTACAGGAATATAACTACTATAATACTGCTCCTATGTAAAATAATATAACTACTATAATACTGCCTCCTATGTACAAGAATATAACTACTATAATACTGCTCCTATGTATAAGAATATAACTACTATAATACTGCTCCTATGTACAAGAATATAACTACTATAATACTGCTCCTATGTACAAGAATATAACTACTATAATACTGCTCCTATGTACAAGACTATAACTACTATAATACTGCCTCCTATGTACAAGAATATAACTACTATAATACTGCTTCCTATGTAAAAGAATATAACTACTATAATACTGCCTTCTATGTACAAGACTATAACTACTATAATACTGCCTCCTATGAACAAGAATATAACTACTATAATACTGCTCCTGTGTACAAGAATATAACTACTATAATACTGCCTCCTATGTACAAGAATATAACTGCTATAATACTGCTCCTATGTACAAGAATATAACTACTATAATACTGTCTCCTATGTACAAGAATATAACTACTATAATACTGCTCCTATGTACAAGAATATAACTACTATAATACTGCTCCTATGTACAAGAATATAACTACTATAATACTGCCTCCTATGTACAACAATATAACTACTATAATACTGCTCCTATGTACAAGACTATAACTACTATAATACTGCTCCTATGTACAAGAATATAACTACTATAATACTGCTCCTATGTACAAGAATATAACTATTATAATACTAATAATACTGCCTCCTATGTACAACATAACCACTGTAATATTGCTCCTGTGTACAAGAATATAACTACTGTAATAGTGAGTACAGCTCTGGAGTATAATACAGGATATAACTCAGGATCAGTACAGGATAAGTAATGTAATGTATGTACACAGTGACTGCACCAGCAGAATAGTGAGTGCAGCTCTGGAGTATAATACAGGATGTAACTCAGGATCAGTACAGGATAAGCAATGTAATGTATGTACACAGTGACTGCACCAGCAGAATAGTGAGTGCAGCTCTGGAGTATAATACAGGATGTAACTCAGGATCAATACAGGATAAGTAATGTAATGTATGTACACAGTGAATCCACCAGCAGAATAGTGAGTGCAGCTCTGGAGTATAATACAGGATGTAACTCAGGATCAGTACAGGATAAGCAATGTAATGTATGTACACAGTGACTGCACCAGCAGAATAGTGAGTGCAGCTCTGGAGTATAATACAGGATGTAACTCAGGATCAGTACAGGATAAGTAATGTAATGTATGTACACAGTGAATCCACCAGCAGAATAGTGAGTGCAGCTCTGGAGTATAATACAGGATGTAACTCAGGATCAGTACAGGATAAGTAATGTAATGTATGTACACAGTGACTGCACCAGCAGAATAGTGAGTGCAGCTCTGGAGTATAATACAAGATGTAACTCAGGATCAGTACAGGATAAGTAATGTAATGTATGTATACAGTGACTGCACCAGCAGAACAGTGAATGCAGCTCTGGAGTATAATACAGGATGTAACTCAGGATCAGTACAGGATAAGTAATGTATGTACACAGTGACTGCACCAGCAGAATAGTGAGTGCAGCTCTGGAGTATAATACAGGATCAGAATTAGTGATGTAATGTATTTGGAGGTTTTCTTGTGCATTGTGTTGATATAACATGTAACATGTTGATCAGTGATGGACATACACTTTCAGAAACCCTGTCATTGTATTACAATAATTAATGTTTTTCCCATCAGCCGAGTTCTGTGTGTTTTTCTTCTGCTCATTTGTAGAGATACGTTGTATCTGGTGATATATCAGTAAATCATGAATCTTCTGCCTCTTCCATCCGGTAGTAAATAACAGCAGGACAGAGAAGTGTCTAGACCTCATCGCTCTCCCCGAGTCTCCGTACCAGTCCTAGTCACAACAGAGTTGTCTTCAGCCCAGAGACATTACTGTGTAATCTTGTTTATTGTCTCTCAATAACCCGTGGGCTATGTGTGATGTCTCATCTGTCTGTGTTATTACGGTATGGTTATATACACTATATATAATACTGCCCATTATTGTGTCAGAATTTGGGCCAAATGAAGGGTCTTCCAGCACTGACCCCCAAAATCTCTTCTATTTGCCACGTTACATGCCCTACTGCCCTCCCTTCTTTCTGAACCTCCTTTCATGTACAGGAGGTTGTACGGTAGTTTTTAAAGAGCCATAGGCTGGAGACCACTGCCTACCTAATAATCCTATTCCAGCACTAGTATGACAGAGCATCGTAGGGACATTACAGGGCGGTAATAACTGATTTTTATAGCCATGCACTGTTCTCTTTTCTAGGAATCCTCTGACTACTTCTTCACATGAATCCTATGTCTTTGACAGGACAAAATGTTTCACAATCCGGAGTAAATGCCTGTAAGACTGTACCATGGTTGCCGCGACTGATGGTTACTATAGAGGTCAACTGACTGGAAGAGCGTTACCTCAATGTACATAATGGCGGCACCTCCAAATAATGAAAGGACTGCACTTCACTTCTTCACCGTTTTTATGATCTCTGCTTGAAGTCAGCAAATGGACCTCCAGATCATGAGCTAGTCACTCTTTAGTGTGTCATCAAACAGCAAAAAAATCATCACTACTCACCTCTTTGATCTCCCGCCAATCCAACAAAGAAGCTTTATCAAGTCCCCAACGGTCTTGCCATGACCTGCCAGGGCTATATGTGACCGCTGAGGTCACCGACTATGTCATAGTGTCCTCTTGTTACATTAGTGACCTAGTTACATTGGAGCGTTTTTGGGTTCTTGTCAACAACATGTCATGTGGCAACCAAGTCCTAGTTTTGCGTGGCCACCAAATGGCTTCATGGTTAGATCACCCCCATGAAATATCAGTGTATTCTGGCCATGAATCTGTAACAGTGAGTTTTGGCCGCCAACAAGGATTTGAGTTTCGCCCTGGGTCATTCACACACAATTCTTAAAACCTGCACTACTTTTAGGACCTAATGGGTCTTCACCACCCACCTTCCTTGGTTCTTCTGATACACTCCACCAAGCATTTTCTAGTTGGAGATCAGGCAGTCACAAATATCCTGCACCAAGAAGGAGTTGTTCGAGCAAAACTTTCTATGTGTAATCGTAATGATGATACTGTAATCATTATAATACTGGAGCGAACTGAGAGGTTTATTGGGGAAAACCGTACAACTGAAGGAGGCTCTAGAACCCTGTTGTCTCACCCCTAACCTGGATACAAGATGAGATCTATCCTGGATATAAGATGAGATATGATCTGTAGACTGGATACAAGATGACATATGGCCTCTAGCCTGGATACAAGATGAGATGTGGCCTGTAGCCTGGATAGAAGATGAGATACGGCCTCTAGCTTGGATACAAGATGACATATGGCCTCTAGTCTGGATACAAGATGACATATGGCCTTTAGCCTGGATACAAGATTAGATATGGCCTCTAGCCTGGATACAAGATGAGATACAGCCTCTAGCCTGGATATAGGATGAGATAAGGTCTCTAGCCTGGATACAAGATGAGATACAGCCTCTAGCCTGGATATAGGATGAGATAAGGTCTCTAGCCTGGATACAAGATGAGATACAGCTTCTAGCCTGGATACAAGATGATATACAGCCTCTAGTCTGGATACAAGATGAGATACAGCCTCTAGCCTGGATATAGGATGAGATAAGGCCTCTAGCCTGGATACAAGATGAGATCTATCCTGGATATAAGATGAGATATGATCTGTAGACTGGATACAAGATGATATACAGCCTCTAGTCTGGATACAAGATGAGATACAGCCTCTAGCCTGGATATAGGATGAGATAAGGCCTCTAGCCTGGATACAAGATGAGATATGGTCTCTAGCCTGGATACAAGATGAGATACGGCCTCTAGACTAAATACAAGATGAGATATGGTCTCTAGCCTGGATACAAGATGGGATACTGCCTCTAGCCTGGATACAAGATGAGATACACCTTTAGTCTGGATACAAGATGAGATTCCAGGAAAATGGTTATCAACCATCCTATCCATGCAAGTAGAGAGAGCCACATAGCTCTCTCCTGAAATCAGAGAGTTGCTGGCCCAATTGTCCAAAAGGTGAGATTACATCTACCTCATACAATTTTGCCCAAGGGTCTCCACCATCCTTAAAAACAAGTCTTATTTTAACCATCAAAATCCTCAATGTGATCCAAACACGACCATGTACTGCATGTACTTACCAATATTTTAATCTTAAATTAGGTCCACTCCCAAAAACACCCCAAAATGCCCTCTTTGGACAGAGTTTTTTTTTTTTTTTTTAATAAAAGACAACTCCTTATGGTCCAGCTCATGGGACTGTCCCAACAAGATTGAGGTAATTGAAAATGATGGTACCGTTTTACTCGGACCATCAACAAGTCTCAATTTTACTTGTGCATATTGTAGTGCCAATAAGTCCAAGTGTCATCTGGCCATGAACAAGGTTCAACCTCACAATGCTGCATTTGTGGAAATTACCAACTTTTTGGTTGTAGAATACAAAAATATGTAATTTTAAAGGACAACTTAATATGGAAGCCACTGGTCTTCTGGTAGTGACTGTAGAGCTCCCATATGATGCTTGAGTCAGGCTGGCCGGTCATTCATCACCTCTCCAGTCTATCTATAAGGCATGACTGACATATAATGGGTGTAGAGTGATAAGTCACATATCTGGTGGCTACCACATGATCCAGAGGAGGATCTGCTGGTTGTAGACCTGCTGGTAGCATGTGTAACCCAGTCTGATGACTTGAGATTCTCAGAAATGTGACAGGGAAACGTTCTGCTGTCATTCGTCACCTCTTACCCATGAAATTTATACAAGACATTTTCTAAAGTAACTTTTCTAGATCTACGTGGAAATATGTCTTATAGTCAGGGTTCCTGCATACCAAAGAGGAGGACCTACAGCAGTTTACTTGTACTTAGTTGCACAACCATAAGCAGTGAAATATGTATTGCTGGTTCCTTGGTCCACCTGGTCAACCTAGCACTAGAGCAAGACAAGACCTTCCATCCTTGTAGGAAACAAGGATTTGGATGCAAGGAATTCTTCTCCAGTATGACTCAATTAGTCCATAATCATCAGGAAATATCTCTTTCTACCACTTCAATGGATCAAAATATTGCAGAATCCTAAGTATAGTCCACATGGTGCCCATATTAGTCATCTATGAGCATATGAGGTCATATGGACACGTATGATGTCATGGGCAGTAATCAGAATTAGAATGGAGCCAACCAGGTCATTAAGAACCAGAAAGGCTTCCAAACATGGGTAAAACATACCCAGCACCATAATCGGGGACTCATTATCATGTTTTCTATGGAACCCCATTTCATTGAAGACTGTGTAAAGTGCTAATCTGTGAATGGACCACATGTGTGCCAACAGTTTTAATTCAGGCTCTAGAGAACAGCACTTGGGTTTCTTCTCTAGTGCCCTTCCAGTTATTACAGACAAGGAAAAATTATAATGTAGATCATTGATGTCTAACTTGTGGACCTTCAGCTGTTGCAGAACTACAACTTCCATCATGTCCGGACAGCCTACAGCTATCAGGCCATGCTGGGAGTTGTACCTACATACCCAGCAGTGGACATATAGAAGAACAGAGTATTCTGTATGCTGAGAATTCTGCGAAAGTCTTTATTCTGCAGATATAGAAAACCTTACATAACACATTGCAATATCATCATGAGAAGTTGCACAGTCAGCTCTGCTACATCTGTAGACTTATATCTGTTTACTTGTAGCGATCCAGTGCAGCTGGAGGGAAAACGAAACATGCCAAGAGAGACTTATGAATGTGACAGAAGCCGTCAGGAGATTCTGGTCTAACCGGTTCCCTGAATGCACAAGGTTTAGAGTAAATGTCAACTATCTTCATTTTCTTCAATTTGTGACAGGCAGATTGCTTTAAAAACACTTGATAGCAGGTTGTGATGATGTCATAGAGGGAGCACAGTGCAGTCACACAGTCTATGTAGCAGGTTAGTGTGTGATTGGTGATGATGTCATAGAGGGAGCACAGTGCAGTCACACAGTCTATGTAGCAGGTTAGTGTATGATTGGTGATGATGTCATAGAGGGAGCACAGTGCAGTCACACAGTCTATGTAGCAGGTTAGTGTGTGATTGGTGATGATGACGTCATAGAGGGAGCACAGTGCAGTCACACAGTCTATGTAACAGGTTAGTGTGTGATTGATGATGTCATAGAGGGAGCACAGTGCAGTCACACAAGTCTATGTAGCAGGTTAGTCGTCCTAGAGGGAGCACAGTGCTGTCACACAGTCTATGTAGCAGTTTAGTGTGTGATTGATGATGTCATAGAGGGAGCACAGTGCAGTCACACAGTCTATGTAGGCAGGTTAGTGTGTGATTGGTGATGACGTCATAGAGGGAGCACAGTGCAGTCACACAGTCTATGTAGCAGGTTAGTGTGTGATTGGTGATGACGTCATAGAGGGAGCACAGTGCAGTCACACAGTCTATGTAGCAGGTTAGTGTGTGATTGGTGATGATGTCATAGAGGGAGCACAGTGCAGTCACACAGTCTATGTAGCAGGTTAGTGTATGATTGGTGATGATGTCATAGAGGGAGCACAGTGCAGTCACACAGTCTATGCAGCAGGTTAGTGTGTGATTGGTGATGATGTCATAGAGGAAGCACAGTGCAGTCACACAGTCTATGTAGCAGGTTAGTTTGTGATTGGTGATGATGTCATAGAGGGAGCACAGTGCAGTCACACAGTCTATGTAGCAGGTTAGTGTATGATTGGTGATGATGTCATAGAGGGAGCACAGTGCAGTCACACAGTCTGTGTAGCAGGTTAGTGTGTGATTGGTGATGATGTCATAGAGGAAGCACAGTGCAGTCACACAGTCTATGTAGCAGGTTAGTTTGTGATTGGTGATGATGTCATAGAGGAAGCACAGTGCAGTCACACAGTCTGTGTAGCAGGTTAGTGTGTTATTGGTGATGATGTCATAGAGGGACACAGTGCAGTCACACAGTCTATGTAGCAGGTTAGTGTGTGATTGGTGATGATGTCATAGAGGAAGCACAGTGCAGTCACACAGTCTGTGTAGCAGGTTAGTGTGTGATTGGTGATGATGTCATAGAGGAAGCACAGTGCAGTCACACAGTCTATGTAGCAGGTTAGTGTGTTATTGGTGATGATGTCATAGAGGGACACAGTGCAGTCACACAGTCTATGTTAGCAGGTTAGTGTGTGATTGATGACGTCATAGAGGTAGCACAGTGCAGTCACACAGTCTATGTAGCAGGTTAGTGTGTGATTGGTGATGATGTCATAGAGGGAGCACAGTGCAGTCACACAGTCTATGTAGCAGGTTAGTGTGTGATTGGTGATGATGTCATAGAGGGAGCACAGTGCAGTCACACAGTCTATGTAGCAGGTTAGTGTGTGATTGGTGATGATGTCATAGAGGAAGCACAGTGCAGTCACACAGTCTATGCAGCAAGTTAGTGTGTGATTGGTGATGATGTCATAGAGGGAGCACAGTGCAGTCACACAGTCTATGTAGCAGGTTAGTGTGTGATTGGTGATGATGTCATAGAGGAAGCACAGTGCAGTCACACAGTCTATGCAGCAGGTTAGTGTGTGATTGGTGATGATGTCATAGAGGGAGCACAGTGCAGTCAAAACAGTCTATGTAGCAGGTTAGTGTGTGATTGGTGATGATGTCATAGAGGGAGGCACAGTGCAGTCACACAGTCTATGTAGCAGGTTAGTGTGTGATTGGTGATGATGTCATAGAGGGAGCAACAGTGCAGTCACACAGTCTATGCAGCAGGTTAGTGTGTGATTGGTGATGATGTCATAGAGGGAGCACAGTGCAGTCACACAGTTGTATGTAGCAGGTTAGTGTGTGATTGGTGATGATGTCATAGAGGAAGCACAGTGCAGTCACACAGTCTATGCAGCAGGTTAGTGTGTGATTGGTGATGATGTCATAGAGGGAGCACAGTGCAGTCAAACAGTCTATGTAGCAGGTTAGTGTGTGATTGGTGATGATGTCATAGAGGGAGCACAGTGCTGTCACATGATCCATGTAGCAGGTTAATTTGTGATTGGTGATGATGTCACTGAGGGAGCACAGTGCAGTCAAACAGTCTTTGTAGCAGGTTAGTGTGTGATTGATGATGATGTCATAGAGGGAGCACAGTGCAGTCACACAGTCTATGTAGCAGGTTAGTGTGTGATTGGTGATGATGTCATAGAGGGAGCACAGTGCAGTCACACAGTCTATGTAGCAGGTTAGTGTGTGATTGGTGATGATGTCATAGAGGGAGCACAGTGCTGTCACACAGTCTATGTAGCAGTTTAGTGTGTGATTGATGATGTCATAGAGGGAGCACAGTGCAGTCACACAGTCTATGTAGCAGGTTAGTGTGTAATTGGTGATGATGTCATAGAGGGAGCACAGTGCAGTCACACAGTCTATGTAGCAGGTTAGTGTGTGATTGGTGATGACGTCATAGAGGGAGCACAGTGCAGTCACATGATCCATGTAGCAGGTTAGTGTGTGATTGGTGATGATGTCATAGAGGGAGCACAGTGCAGTCACATGATCCATGTAGCAGGTTAATTTGTGATTGGTGATGATGTCATAGAGGGAGCACAGTGCAGTCAAACAGTCTTTGTAGCAGGTTAGTGTGTGATTGATGATGATGTCATAGAGGGAGCACAGTGCAGTCACACAGTCTATGTAGCAGGTTAGTGTGTGATTGGTGATGACGTCATAGAGGGAGCACAGTGCAGTCACACAGTCTATGTAACAGGTTAGTGTGTGATTGGTGATGATGTCATAGAGGGAGCACAGTGCAGTCACACAGTCTATGTAACAGGTTAGTGTGTGATTGGTGATGATGTCATAGAGGGAGCACAGTGCAGTCACACAGTCTATGTAGCAGGTTAGTGTGTGATTGGTGATGATGTCATAGAGGGAGCAGTGCAGTCACACAGTCTGTGTATCAGGTTAGTGTGTGATTGGTGATGATGTCATAGAGGGAGCACAGTGCAGTCACACAGTCTATGTATCAGGTTAGTGTGTGATTGGTGATGATGTCATAGAGGGAGCACAGTGCAGTCACACAGTCTATGTATCAGGTTAGTGTGTGATTGGTGATGATGTCATAGAGGGAGCACAGTGCAGTCACACAGTCTATGTATCAGGTTAGTGTGTGATTGGTGATGATGTCATAGAGGGAGCACAGTGCAGTCACACAGTCTGTGTATCAGGTTAGTTTTTGATTGGTGATGATGTCATAGAGGGAGCACAGTGCAGTCACACAGTCTATGTAGCAGGTTAGTGTCTGATTGGAGTAAACCAAGAAACGTACAGTACATTTTATCTTCGTCATCTCACTGTAATGTGGCACCAGTCTTGGTGATGACATTTGAGATTCTCAAATTAAAATAAAATATATATAAACGATACATAGGAAATCCATTTACCGTCCACTTACAGCTCAGTAATCCGTTTATGGTGGACCCTTCATGCTCCTTATACACTTTCAACACAGACATGTTGGACAAATGGGTTATTAATGGAGCTGTCTAAGAATAGGTAAGGAAATAAAAAGCTATAACAGAGGACGAAGAGGAAAGACGAGGACATTATGATGTTAAGGCGGACATGGCCTTCCAACTTCAGGACCAAAATACAAATAGATAATCTCTGGTTGATGTCATCTGATATAATAAGATCCTTCTCACACATGAATACCCTTCCAAACCTTCACGATAACCTTCTGCTGGAGACTCCCGAAATACCTCTACTTGTCCTCCTCTGTGTTGCTGGACAAAGTATTCACAAGTCTATCACAGCCAGTATTACACTGACTGATTGTCAACTAGATCATCAGTAACAAGCGTTTGTAGGAACACTCATTAGTGATGATCTGGCAGTGTAACACTGCCACCAAATACCCAATGAACGAGCAACTATTCGTTCATCGGGCAATCCAAATAATAATTGATAGATGACGAACCAGCGTTTCACTCATTCTTTGGGTGATCGGTGGCACATTTACACCACCAGATGATAGCTAACCAGGGTTCCTATGAATACTGGTTACCGATTATCTTTTGGATTATCTTTTGGATCCTCGGCTCGTGTGAAGGGCCCCTGAGTCATATTATGAGTATGTGAGGACTACACTTTGGCACAAAATATAAGGATTTAGAGTAGAAGCATTTGAAAATTTGTAGATGCAAGTGATATGTCAAGATCCTCGTTTATAGAGGTCCTGAGCTCTAGTCAAGAACACGTCTCACTTCCAGACACGTTACAATTATCTCTTTGTAATTTAACACCACTTTCAACTGCTTGACCCCCGCTGATGTATCTGACACAGAAAAACAAGATATCGATGGCAGATAAGTAGTGATTATTTGGCCTTGTTTTTGGCAGGGAGACATTAAGGTGGTGTTGTGGTCATCCATTGCTACTTGTGCTTTACTAGACTGTAGCCCCAGGATAAAGTGGTGATCCTTGCTTCCCTGAGCCCCCTATAAAATGGGTAAACCTTGCTAAAATATAAAAAATTAAAATTTACCGTATATAGAAAATATAATATTAAGAACCAAGTGGATGAAACATCTCCAAAAATATCCCATAAAGACAACCTGTCTGATCCACCAAGTCATCATTCAGTGGAACACAACTGGTGAATCAATCCAAAAAATCTGTCCTTGATACGGTGAAGGATAACCAGAGATGTATCAATGTAAATGTATTTGCTGGTAAATCACAACGTCATGAACACATCATTCAATTATGAATTGGGAGTTTGGTACAATATACTGTAAGTCTCATATTGAGGCTTGGACTGACCTGCAATAGGACCATATGATTCTTCAGGGGGTTGAGGTTCTGTCATGGTATTGGGACCTTCCACAGCAAGGCTCAGCAAAAGATAACACCATCTGAGCAAATTTTGTGCAGATGACTTTCCGGTAGGGTCAACCACCATTAACCAATTACTTCTTAATGATGATATTTTTTTGAGTGCAACATCTGAATGGATTTTAAATGTTCTTGTTGATTTCCTCCGGTTACTCCAAGGGTAGAAGTACCATATACAGCTTCTGCAGCTACCAGAAACTGGAGCCCATACATCATGTGGGCCTAACGGTGAATTTCATCGAGCCATATGAATGTAGAGAGAGAAACAAGGTTTCTTTCGGGTGCCACTTGACATCACACTCGTAACTACCCGTTATAGGATGTCCTGATGCCACCATCTCACCTTCATGAGTACTTGAATGCTTTTTCCATGTCGCCGTTTGTGGTGGCAAGTTCTCACCACCCTTTAAATTTGGAATAAGACCAACAAATGGACTCTCTGCAGTGTCAACCAAATGGTCTGTCCTCATGGAGGACTCTCCATTTCTATAGACACCAAAACAAGCTCCTGGTCATACAATGGTAGAGTACAACAGGGTTGTGTTTAATTTTTTACATAGGTCTTGCTTTTTTATGGACACGTCCGCCATCTAACACCTTCACCCTCATACATAAGAGCTTTATCATCTTCTATTTCCACCCTCTCAATGTATGTTACAACTTTCACCAGAGTGGCGGATCCTTACAATACATTAGTTTTGACAATGGCTAAACTGAGGTGCAGAGTATAAGGAATGTCCACCTTTTCCACCATGGGGCGAGATCTTTCCTGGTAATGGGACCAGTCGGTGATGGGTTTTCTGTAGGAACATCAGGAGCTGAAGTAGGAGCAAAGTCAGAATGAAGGGGGGGTCAATGCTTGGAAGGCAAGCAAAGACCTGGCCACCCAGGGGAGAAGATGAGGTAGCCAGGGTGAGATACTAGTACCAGCCAACAAACCTGAGGAAGTGGCGAAATCCAGAGACAGAGAAGAAGGGACTATTTGTAGGACTTTTTATGGTGATGTCATCAGAACGGGCTGATTGTCATCACAACTGTAAACCGGAAGGCAGATCCTGAGAGCGTGATCGGGACGAGGTGTGTAACAATATGTCTGATAACGATACAATATATCTTAATAGGACCATTATCTGGTTCCACCTTCATTTACAGGATATTATACTAACTGGTTGATAGCCACCACATCCCCGTGACTGCGGCCTACACAGACAAAGACCCTGGTGATTTCTGAGTGTAGAAAGAAATGGAACTGATTGTGACAGAGAGCAGAGATATTTCAAGTGATTTCTCATTTATTAAGACCGCAAATTTAGCTGGATATCATTGAGCAGGAAGGCCGGTGCGAGAACCGGTGACGGAGAGGACAATGGGGGTCATTCATCAACAGTCTCTCTTGTACAGCACTGATACATGAGCCCCAATATCCTTTTATTTAGTTCCTTTGATTGACCTCGTTTCTGTCCCACCCGTTCCATCACATTGTGATGTAGGTCTACACCAGGAACCAGGTTCTTTCTTCTCCTGTGAAACAATCTCCGTAGGTTCCAGACACAGTTACATAACAGGACACCCGACACCCGTCGCTCACCTCGTCTCCTCCACGTGGGTGCTTTGTATTGAGTTTGCACTCTGTCGAGTCTCAGGTGTCAGGTCACAAGTCCAAGAGGTTTTTGATCCTCACACCTGTCACTCTTAATGTGCGCAAGTGGCTTAGTAGGCATTGTCTCAATAACAAAGCCCACGGGCCGGTCTTCATATAACGTGTCGTCCTATGTGGAGGAGACCTAACTAATGTATGTACTGCTGTCAGGTCTGAGGATGAGCCTATGTCCAGTGCAGGAGGTGTCTACCAGGAGGAGACAGGAGGAGGTCTAGTCACATCTGGTTGAGCTTGGTATTAAATGAACAGTGGTAGCATTATTTTGCAGCTGTATGGCACTATTATATAGGCACTGTATGGTAAAATTATATGGACAATGGTAGTATTACTTTGCCACTGTATAGCACTGTTATTTAGGAACTGTATGGTGGTATTCTACAGGCACTGGAAATGTTATTTTGACACTGTAAGGTAATGTTATTTAGCACTGTACGGTGGTATTACATGGACTCTGGTGGTATTATTTTGGCACTGTATGATACTGTTATATATGCACTATATGGTGGTATTCTACAGGCACTGGAGGTATTCTTTTGACACTGTAAGGTAATGTTATTTAGGCATTGTATGTTGCTATTATATGGACACTGGTGGTATTATTTTGGCACCGTATGGCACTGTTATTTAGGCACTGAACATTGGTATTACATGGACACTAGTCGGACTATTATGGCACTGTAATGTAATGTTATTAAGGCACTGTATGATGGTATTACATGGACACTGGCAGTATTATTTCAGCACTGTATGGTGGTATTACATGGACACTGATGATATTATTTTGGCAATGTATGGCACTGTTATTTAGGCACTGTATGGTGGTATTACATGGACACTGGCGGTATTATTTTGGCATTGTATGCCACTGTTATTTAGACATTGTATGTTGCTATTATATGGACACTGGTGGTATTATTTTGGCACTGTATGGAACATTTATTTAGGCACTCTATAGTGGTAATATTTCATGGTATTATTTTGATACCATTACCTGTAGTTTAGCTTTTCTAAACTATATTCTATATTCCTCCCCACAAAACAAGGGTAACAGGACCCACAGAATGTTTTGTCCACTGACCCGCACTCCCAGGTCTGATCTTGTATCCTGGAACCATTGGATTTATTAAAATACTTGCCAGAAAAGTGAAACTCGCAGCACCATGCATTGCCTGCAGAACAGCATAGCCATCTGGCCAGTGTCACATCAGGACTCAGCAGGAGCTGCGGAGCAGCGCTCACTTATAGGATAACAGGAGGCTCAGCACTGACACCTGCTTACCAGCGCACAGATCGAGCACAGTGTCAGTCTCCAAGGGCGTATAGAGACCCTTATGGACATATAGGTGAGCTGAGTTGGTTAGATAAAACAGCAGCACTAAGGTTGTCAGATGCAGCTAATCTAAAGTTGTCACATACAGCAGACCCAGGTTGTCACTTGCGTTAGTTCTCAGTTTGCTAGATGCAGGAGATCTGAGTTATTTGGATGCAGCAGACCTGAGTTTGTCCAATGTTGCAAAACTGGTAACACAATAACCTTCACAGAGCAGATGTAATTATGTTAGATGCAGCAGAGCTAAAGTTGTCATAAGCATCCGATCCAAGATTTTCACGTGCGTCAGTGCTGTAGTGGGATTGAATTTATCGGATGCAATACTGCTGGTGATAAGATGAAACAAGGCTGAATTTGTCAGATACAGCAGGGCTGAGTTTGGTATGTGAAGCAGGATCAAGTTTGTCAGGTGCAGCTGTGCTGAGTTTGCCAGATGCTGTAGTGCTAAATTTGTCACATACAACACAGAAGAGTTTGGAGGATGCAGCAGGATCAAGTTTTGTCAGATGTAGCAGAGCTGAGATGCAGCAGTGCTGTTTTTCTGGGTTTCTGAGATGGACTAGAGATGTGTTTGTAAAATGTAGCAGTACTAAGTTACAAGGTGCAGCAAAGCAGAGTTTCACAGATGTAGCAGTGCTGGGATTGTCATTTGTCACAAATCATTGTGACATTAATGTATGTTGCTTGGAATTTAAGAGTTAATGCAAGACAAATAGATGACACGTTTGGCTCTGCTACATTAGCATGTTATCTGTGAGTGTGCGCAATCTTCACATCTTTACCAAATGCTGCATAACAAGTTCTTATCAGATTCACAGCTCTCCGCTGATGAAAAATGATCGACGCCGACAAGATCTGAAACATTTCAATTACACATCAAAGGAATCCGGCAAAACTTGTCTGACAGCCACTCTCGGGAGACTGCGCCCGCAGCCGCCACTCACTACGACCCCGCCCCCCAATAAAAAAAATCCAAGCCGAAATATTCATTTAATTCAGTCACTTTTTAGTTACAGATGTAGCCAACATTAACTTGATGGGGGTCATTTATCAAAGACCATCATCCTCTGTAGGAGGAATCCGTGACTTAATTTGCGGTCTGCTAATTGCGATTCGCAAAACGCGGATACCGACCGTGTGTGTTCAACGCTTTGAAGAACGAAAGGTCCAGGCCATAGTAGAACAGCCCTATCCTTGTCCATAATGTGGACAATAGGACATGTTCTATATTTTTGCGGATGTCACAGAGCGGACAAATGGTGGCCCCATTGAAGTGAATGTGTCCGGATCGGATGTGGACAAACAATATGTTCCTGTGCATGAGTCCCTATAAGGAAGACCAGGCCTCGTCATAAATTAGGCGGACCTCCGACAGTCCACGCACCAGGAGTAAAAATTAATCCAACCCCTGAGTAGAGTAGTTTTTCGCCAACATTTAAGTCTGTTTCCAGGCGTATATATTAGTAAATTTGCCAGGGCTGATGTCTGAGCCCCCACCATAACCCCACCACTGCTTTGCTACTCCCAAGTGACGAGCACATTGCTGTGCAACAAAATACTGTTGCAGGGCGTTAGAGAAAGTCGCAAAATGGAGTGTTGCAATTTTTTTCGACAAACACTGATAATAAATGACCCCCAAAATTACAACAAAGTTTAAACTGGCTTTGTTGTGTTAAATGTCAACTTAAATTTTGTTACAATGATGTATTTAAGGGGTTAAAGTGGTATTCCCATCTCGCTAGGATGTGCCCCCAATGTCTGATAAGTGTGGGTCCCACCTCATACTTAGAACGGAGCCCGCAAAGTGCTGGAAGGCGAACAGCGCATGCGCGACCACCCTCTATTCATTCCTATGGGAGCGCTGACTTGGCTATTTCCGTAAGCCCCATAGAAGTGGAAGGATCGGTGGCGGGAGACGCACCTATCAGACATTGGGGGCACATCCTAGTGATATGACTCCAGTGTCCCAGACGGGAATAACCCTTTAAGTGTTAGGCCTCATGCACCTTATCCATTTTTCAGCCTGAAAATCGCGGATCTACAAAACGTAGATGCTGTCCATGTGATGAACGCATTCATTTATTTATTTATTTTTTGCAGATCCATTGACTTCAATGGGTCAGTGGTCCGCATTTTGCAGACATATTCTATCATTTTGCATAACTGACATGAGGATCATCCATGTGCTTTCTGCGTCTGTATGTCCGTTACGCAAAAATATAGAGTATGTCCTATACTTGGCTGCAAGATGCAGACCATTGAAGTCAACGGGTCTGAAAAAATTGTGAATGCCACACGGACGGGTTCTGTATTTTATGGATCTGCAATTTGCAGAGTGAAAAAGGGATATGGTCGTGTGCAGGAGGCCTTAATATTTGCTACTTTATATATCTTCCTGGGAAACAGACACGGATGTCCACAGAACTTGTCACCCCGCCGTCCTAATGGTCAGACTTTGTGCACCAGTGGTCAGACAAGATTCCTGAGTAGTGGTTTCCAGAATTCATCCCCCCCACCACTAGCACTTTCCTGCTCCACCACTGCAGCACAGCTCCTTTCCTTGAATAGTGATATACCATTACATTATGGTAATGCCCCTTTAAGTGTCCCCTAAGGCTCATATTAGACTTGCAGATGAAGAATGTGATTGTCAGGAGGGAAGCGTTCCTTCCCAGAAATCACCTGTAGTGCCCTGGAGCACAGATACTTTGAAGTCTGGACATTTGTGGACATTTGCCCCTGTTTCCACTGTGAAAAGTCATCAACTCCTTACTTTATTTGACTTTAAAGAGTTAACTTGCACGGAGTTATACTGTTTATACTGTGTACCTGCATTTTATAGATATATGTTGTGATATATATCCTGTTTATTTACACCCTGTTTGCACAGCACTGTGGAAAGAGTTAGTGTGCTAATAATGAGAAGCTGGTGATCTTCCACAGCTACCATAAGGGTTAAAGAAGAGCATGTTTTGGAGGGAAAAAGTCAGACTTGTTTACCACCAAAACCAGACAGGCTGACCTTTTGAATGCCAGGTGCCGCTATGTTATCATGGCTGAAGACTTGTTTTTGTCTGGAAAAACTGCTTTGTTATTCCCATTAGGTATCATTGAAGCTCTAATGCAAGTCTATGAGAGACGAGAATTGTAACATTGTATCTGTTTAGGCTGTGTTTCTCCACTCCACCTCCCACTAGAAGGTTCTAGTTCAGCTAGAAATTGTATATAAGGAGAGCAGTCAGAGCCCCTAGTGTTCTACAGTTAGGGAACAGTGCTTAGAATAGACTTATGCCAATCGGCATGGGTGACCAGAAGAAGACACTGAGATGGGGATACTGAGCCACAGGCCAGGGTACCAGCCTTCTGAGAGAGAGGGACAGCTAGCTCAGGCCTTTCCTCAGCATCAAATCCTTCTGCCAGGGAGGAACCTGGAGGAGCCAGCCCTGTGCCTCGCCTGTATTGTTTTGCACCTGAATTCCTCCACACTGGTTACTGCAGACCCTGACTCTCTGGACTTATTTCCCATTGGGGTGCACCACGCCTTACTATACCTTCTGGAGAGCAGCAACAAGTGGTGACACCTCGACAGTGTCCAGAGGACCCAGCAGAACATTGGAGCCACCTCAAACCTGGCCACTGCTATTATATGCAGCGATCTTCTCCTCAGTATGGAGACAAGCGATCGCTAATGCCATTGCTCATCCCCATACTGAATAACTGTTTGCCGGGAGCAGAGGGCTGATGAATCAGCATGCTCTGCCGCCGGCAAACATGGATTTTTACACCTGCTGAAACATTCCAATTACCCAATGAACAAGCGTTTGCTCATTCATTGGGTAATTGTCAGCAGTATTAAACTGCCAGATCATCACTAACGATTGTTACTACGAACACTTGTTAGCCATGATCTGCACAATTATCTGAATGTGTAATATAAGCGTAACTGTTTTGAAATTTAAAGCGTCTCTGTCACCAGAATCAACCCTATTAAACCAGACATACTGTCTGGTAGGGCTCATCATGAAATCTGCATTTTCATTCATATGCAAATGAAAAGCTTGAGCACCAAGAGGTGGGGCTGAACCCTTTGAGCACTGCTTTGTAACACCCCCTTCCCTTGATTGATAGGACTAGACATCAGCATGCTGAGGGAGGTGTCCTAGCATATACATATCATATACACTATGTACTATAGCTTTACCACAATGAGATCTACTCAGAAAGCTAATCTACATATTACTGCTTTATTTACAGGCGCGATGTATGATTATACAGACACCAGTAATATGTGTTATCTTATAAGTATAGGAAAGACATGCATCTCTATGTGGTAATGATATATATGACATCAGCATGCTGAGGGTAGAGCTGTGTCCTAGCATATACATATCATATACACTATGTACTATAGCTTTACCACAATGAGATCTACTCAGAAAGCTAATCTACATATTACTGCTTTATTCACAGGTACAATGTATGATTATACAGACACCAGTATTATGTGTTATCTTATAAGTATAGGAAAGACATGCATCTCTATGTGGTAATGATATATATGACATCAGCATGCTGAGGGTAGAGCTGTGTCCTAGCATATACATATCATATACACTATGTACTATAGCTTTACCACAATGAGATCTACTCAGAAAGCTAATCTACATATTACTGCTTTATTCACAGGTACAATGTATGATAATACAGACACCAGTAATATTTGTTAGCACTTGGTTTTGCATGTAGAGATCCCAGGAGACTTAGTTATTTTTCTTCCACATTTAACCCATAATAAAAGTCTATATCCTTATAATTTTTAGAATAATGGTTTTAGGCTTAAAAAGCTAATAAATATTGCTGGTTTCTTTATAATCACATATTGTGCCTGTCGATAAACCAGTAATAGGCTTTAGCTTTCTAAGAAAATAAAAAAGACTCAATATAGTAAGGCCTTTTGTGGCTTTAAAGGGGATGAGACAAATATTGCTTTTTTCCACCCAGAAACAGCACCACCCCTGTCACCAGGCAGTGTCTGGTACTGCAGCCTGGACACATTCATTTCAGTGAAGTGTGCCACCATCTCTGGGCGATTTTTATTTTTATTTTTTTCATTTTAGGTTCTTCATCCTGTGATAATTAATTCCAAGTTATTTTTTTATTATTGATCTGAGCTCCAATTTTCTGCAAATCCCACGCTTCCCCTCAGGCAGCCATTGTCTGGTCTGGGGGTGCATCTCCACTTTTTTGGCAGAAAGTCTTACAATGACTTTCTAGTTGTTGCCTGCTTACCAGTGATATTAGTGTTGTTGCATTGTCTGGCGGAGTGTGAACGACTCTGCTGTAAATTATTGGCTCAAATTACTCCAGTATAAATCAACCATGCTTTACACTGCAGCTCTGCTTTCCAAATCACCGGCTCAGAAGGAGCCAGTTTATGGAGAATTCAGCCCTGAAGTATGACCTGGATCCTTGCTGGTGCCACCAAGAGCAGTCTGTATACATCTAATATACTGGATGCTGGGACATGGGTGGACTGATCCTTCTCTGGGACCTCCAGTTGGGGCTGGTGACTTCACAGAAAACAGTCTTCCTTTCTGAGCTCTTCAGACAGGGGGTTCTTGCCTCATCATCTCCATGAGCTAAAAGGAACGTCTGCAGGTCACAGGTCACATACCTGACTGTTTAAGCCTGTCCTAATGAGAAGAGGAGTAGACTAGGGTGGACATCCTTGAAATTGCTGAGTGGTAGTCCTCAAGTTCTAGTCCAAGTTTTTAAGAGCTGTGAGTTGAATGGACTCCCTCTGTCCAAGGCTAGACGGTGACTTTAGAGTCACATTTTTCACCACTTTTGGCATGAGTTGCACAACCTGGACAGAAGTCAAGTTAATCAAAGTGACGTTCAACCTGAATCGAAACCTGAGGCAGTCGTACAATGGTGGCCTTTATTGCTCAAAGTAAGAAAGTTGCCGAATGCCAAGCCTGCACCTCAGGCTGGACTGCCAAAGACTTAAGAGCCCTTTACACGGACCGAGAATCATAAAGATAATCGCTAAAGAGTGTACATAGGAACACTCACTAACGATTATCTGGTGATTAAGATGAATGGACGATTATGCGATGAACAAGTGAAATGCTCGTTCATCAGGTAATTCAATGTTTTGTGCACACGCAAAAATGATCATTTACTGGCAGCAGATCATGCTCTGTAATCACAATCTGCTGCCGGCAAAGAACGAGTCAATATGGGGATAAGCGATGGCATTAGGGATCACTCCTCCCCATACTGTGGAGTGGATCGCTGCATGTAAATGTCTCCTCCACTGAAGAACAGGCAGTTGAAGCATTCCTTCCCGACAATCTTCTGCTTGGTCCTCCTGCAGTATTAAATTGTCTGACAGATCATCGCATACTAGCGTTCAAAGTAGCATGTTAGTGGTGATCTGGCAGTGTAATACTGCCACTCGTTCATCAGCCAACCAGATTTTTTAATCTGGTATAAAAATGATCATTTGATCGTGCCGTCTAATCACAACCTGCTGCTGGCAAACAAGGGGCCAGTTTGGGGACAAGCGATCGCATTAGTTATCGCTCCTTCCCGTACTGTGGATGAGATCACTGCATGTAATAGCAGCGGTCTTCTCCACTAACGAGCAGGCAGTTGCTGGGAAGGAACGCATCCCTCTCGACAATCACCTGCTGTATCTCTGTATCTAATACAGCCTTAAAGGAATAATGTAATATGTAATATAGCCTTAGTAGTGAAAGAATCAAGGTGGCAAAACAATGTACCACCAGAGGATCCTCCACTGGGCCGGGCACAGTAAAGATAACCCCAGAAGAACCCGTCTGGAGATGACTTTGGAGCAATCACTGGTATCTTTATCTTATGGGATGAGACCCTAATAACCTATTGATGATATGTCCACCCTGTTCATTGATAGCTCATGTCCTGTGTAGATGGAGGGTGGACCTCCGAATCATCTCCTCTGATGGACGTAAGGAACTTCTCGTCCAACGCCATCCACAAGTTGTACAATTAATATTTAGTAGACTTTGCATCAATAACCAATTATGATGTTATGATTGCTCTCTTGGTTCCAAGTAATGCCTAGGACCAGATTGTACAGAAGCATTCATGTACAAGACATAACTATCTCATTGTCCTCCACTCACATGAATAGCTGAGGAATCTGGCACCTGCTGCACCTTGCGTTCAGTCCCATCCAGCTGAGACCTGATGGGCCTGGTACAATTCTCAGAGATGATTGTAAGACGCACGCAAATCATCAAAAGAATTGTAGTCATTCATACTAAGAATGTAATGAAATATGATGGCCAGGAGGTAAAAGTACTGCACTGGCATCAACCAGTCTGGAGGAGTAAGAAAGATGTACGCTGGTGTCCTGTGCTGTCACGATCCGTGTCCTGTCGTAGTCTACTGTAATAATGGAGAAGACAAGATGCCCCATACTACAAGACATTTCACTGCACCCACCATTGTACGGCCTGCACACAGTAAGACGACCATACACATCACACACCGGCCAGCTCAATGCTTGTTTGGTTGGTGGATATGTCTACCAACCGACCACACCTCCCGTACACATGCATGCACAACATGGGTCAGCTGAGCGTGTATGTATTCTCAATAGGGAGAGGGCAGTACGCTGCTGACAAACATCTCTGTTCCCTCCAGACTCCTCTCTTCCCTATAGACACCGCTGTCCCCTTTAGACTTTTCTTCCCCTCCGTCTTCTCTAGAATCCTCTGTCCTGGGCAGACCCCTCTAGCCCCCCAAATGCATCTGTTCCTTTCAGACGCCTCTGTCCAATCCAAACACCTCTGTCCCCTTCAGACACCTTTGCTACCTCCAGACTCCTCTGTTCCCTAATGAAGTCCTCAACAGACTCCTCTGTCCCCTCCAGACCTCCCTGCTGCCTCCAAATGCCTGTGTCCCCTCCTGCCTCCTCTGTCCCCTCCAGACTCCTCTGTCCTCACCAGACTCTTCTGTCCAATTCAGACACCTTGGCTCCCTTCAGACTCCTCTACCTCTTCTACACTCCTCTGGCCCTTCCAGACTCCTCTCGCCTCTCCAGACCTTCCTGCTTCCTTCAGATGCCTGTCCCCTTCAGACCCCTCTCTCTTCTTATTATTCCTCTGTTCCCAGCAGACTTTTCTGTCCACTTCAGACACCTTTGCTCCCTCAGACTCCTCTACACTCCTCTGGCACCCCCAGATGTTCCTGCTTCCTTCAGACTCCACTTTCCCATCCAGACACCTCTATCCCCTCCAGATGCCTCTGTCCCCTTCAGACAGCTCTATCTGCTACAGACTCCTCTGTCCCCTCCAGATACCTTTGCTTCCTTCAGACTCCACTTTCCCATCCAGACACCTCTATCCCCTCTAGATGCCTCTGTCCCCTCAAGACACCTCTATCTGCTCCAGACTCCTCTTACCCCTCCAGACTCCTCTTTCCCCTTCAGACATCTCTATCTGCTCCAGACACCTCTATTCCCTCCAGACACCTCTATCTGCTCCAGACTCCTCTTTCCCATCCAGACACCTC
Source organism: Rhinella marina (assembly GCA_900303285.1). NCBI lineage: Eukaryota > Metazoa > Chordata > Amphibia > Anura > Bufonidae > Rhinella > Rhinella marina. The sequence goes on from ONZH01003898.1 coordinate 84,558, forward strand.
TATCTGCTCCAGACACCTCTATCCCCTCCAGACTCCTCTTTCCCCTCCAGACACCTCTATCTGCTACAGACACCTCTATCTGCTCCAGATACCTCTATTCCCTCCAGACACCTCTATCTGCTCCAGACTCCTCTTTCCCCTCCAGAATCCCCTTTCCCCTCCAGACTCCTCTTTCCCCTCCAGACTCCTCTTTCCCCTCCAGACACCTCTATCCCCTCCAGATGCCTCTGTCCCCTCAAGACACCTCTATCTGCTCCAGACTCCTCTTACCCCTCCAGACTCCTCTTTCCCCTTCAGACATCTCTATCTGCTCCAGACACCTCTATTCCCTCCAGACACCTCTATCTGCTCCAGACTCCTCTTTCCCATCCAGACACCTCTATCTGCTCCAGACACCTCTATCCCCTCCAGACTCCTCTTTCCCCTCCAGACACCTCTATCTGCTACAGACACCTCTATCTGCTCCAGATACCTCTATTCCCTCCAGACACCTCTATCTGCTCCAGACTCCTCTTACCCCTCCAGAATCCCCTTTCCCCTCCAGACTCCTCTTTCCCCTCCAGACTCCTCTTTCCCCTCCAGACACCTCTATCCCCTCCAGATGCCTCTGTCCCCTCAAGACACCTCTATCTGCTCCAGACTCCTCTTACCCCTCCAGACTCCTCTTTCCCCTTCAGACATCTCTATCTGCTCCAGACACCTCTATTCCCTCCAGACACCTCTATCTGCTCCAGACTCCTCTTTCCCCTCCAGACACCTCTATCTGCTCCAGACACCTCTATCCCCTCCAGACTCCTCTTTCCCCTCCAGACACCTCTATCTGCTACAGACACCTCTATCTGCTCCAGATACATCTATTCCCTCCAGACACCTCTATCTGCTCCAGACTCCACTTACCCCTCCAGAATCCCCTTTCCCCTCCAGACTCCTCTTTCCCCTCCAGACTCCTCTTTCCCCTCCAGACACCTCTATCTGCTCCAGACACCTCTATCCCCTCCAGACTCCTCTTTCCCCTCCAGACACCTCTATCTGCTCCAGACACCTCTATCTGCTCCAGATACCTCTATTCCCTCCAGACACGTCTATCTGCTCCAGACTCCTCTTACCCCTCCAGACTCCTCTTTCCCCTCCAGACACCGCTATCTGCTCCAGACTCCTCTTACCCCTCCAGACTCCTCTTTCCCCTCTAGACACCTCTATCTGCTCCAGACACCTCTATCCCCTCCAGACTCCTCTTTCCCCTCCAGACACCTCTATCTGCTCCAGATACCTCTATTCCCTCCAGACACCTCTATCTGCTCCAGACTCCTCTTACCCCTCCAGACTCCTCTTTCCCCTCCAGACACCTCTTTCCCCTCCAGACACCTCTATCCCCTCCAGACTCCTCTTTCCCCTCCAGACACCTCTATCTGCTACAGACTTCTCTGTCCCCTCTGCCTCCAGAAGTCTCTATCCCTTTCAGACTCTTGTTCCCACTCCAGACTCCTCAGGGGAGAGCCGGGAGGCCCCCATACATGATAGCTGGTTGGACAGTCTCACAGAAATGGGCGGTTTGGCTGATAACCAATCTTTAGTGTAGATTTGGCAGTGCTCAATATCGCTCTAACAAGACTTCTAAGACAGACATGAAGGACTCCAGTGATGACTCCGGAGCTGTATGGTGTAAGCTGTTATTATGTTGGCCTGTACAGCAGTGTTTATTTGGTACTATATGGTGTTATTTATTATACGCACTTATATAGCGCTACTATATTCCACAGCGCTTTACAAACATTAGCATAGTATGTATTCATTGTATGACGCTGTTATATAAGCACTGTGTGGCAGTATTTTGTAGGCACTATTATTTTGATAGCATTACGGATTACTTGGTATACTTAAAAGGATTGTCTCAGGAAAATAATTTATCACCAGTCAACAGAATAGTATCTGATCATTGAGGGTGTGACTGCTAGGCAATCACGAGACAGTGCTGAGCTATCCCCAACAGTCCCATTGAGTTGAATGGGACACAACAATCGCTCCATTCACTCCGGGGTCTCCCGGATCACATTCTCATGATAGGTCTGGGGTCTAGTTGTTGGAGTGGCTCTGACCAGATACTATAAACCTCTTCTATAGATAGGTAATATGTCCTTTTGTGGATGCAACCCCTTTGTATAGGTGATATCTAGAGAAGGTGGCCTCTAGAGATTCCTCGGATTCAACCTTTGATGAAATATGTTATTTAATCACATGAACTTCCATAAAATAAGCTACTGTGGAAATGGGGAACCGAACTGTGTCCGGTTCCTGAGCTTTTACCATAAAACTTCAGGCTCAAATCCTACTTTAGATCTACTCATAAAGAAATCTTTACCCCAGGGGCGTAGCTAAAGGCTCATGGGCCCTGGTGCAAGAGTTCCGCTTGGTCCCCCCTCCCTTTAGTGCTTTGTGGTCAGGGGCAGGGGAGCACCTAGCCTTCGTGCTGCCTGAGACAAAAATTAAAATGCCCCCACCCACATGCCAAATTCCCCTTCCCTCCAGACAGAGGTATAACTTGACCAGCAAGCACTTTCTATAATACCAGTGCAGCACAAGGGCCTTTGGGCCCCCTCAGGCTCCTGGGCCCGGTAGCGACTGCTACCTCTGCACCCCCTATAGCTATGCCCCTACTTTACCCATCGATTCTCCACCATGCAAGTTACTGTGATTGACTGCAAAACCCAAAAGACTCATCTGTTTGGGATACTGAATCGTTAGTAACCCAGCGTGTATTGTCCCCGACTCCTCCACCCAGGAATGTGATATGGAGGACGGGCGTCACCTGTACGGGACATAAGCTCCGATAGTTCCAGGTAATAGCCAATTAATTATAGCAGGGTATTTACGTAACGACTCTGTGCAGAGGGATGCAAATATTCACACATAAATGTGGAGGAACCGGTTGATCCATCACTTTTATATGATAATCTGCTTATGCAATGTGTTGTTATAGAAGCTATGCCGCTGGGGAGTATGTCATAGACAACTGGGCAGGAACTATTATTGATGTGGAAATGTCTGCAGCTTCACTTATATGTGACACTCCTACCTCTAGGGGGCACAAGCCAGTAGCTAAGAGGGGTAATGTCTACCCTTTTAGACAGTCAAATGGACTTTCATCATTTACTACACTCTTCTGAAAAACATTCACGTTTTTCATTGGCCTGGTTCCTCTGGCCAATCAGTCTGTTACCAATCATGATGGCCGGAATACAGTCTACATTGTCCTTTCTGGCTGTCCACCATCTCTAATGGTCAGCTTTGGTTTCTAGTGCTTAGTAGGAACCTGTCACGTGACTTCTTCAGGACAAAGGAGGAGGTAGGAGAACATCTTACATGCCCCAGTTGACTGCACCCCCTACCGGTTCACCTTAGGGCCTATTTGCAACTAATTTTCTCTACCTACTTCCATAGGGTAGCTACCTAAAATGAGTTTTGTTCCAATGGGAAGCACGGATGTGACCTTTGTTACCTTTCCTCTTGGCTCAACGTATCACGAGATATGTGGCACGAGATGACCAGAGCTTATTAAGAAAATAGGATTTCACGATACTCTGTCAAGAGATGTCTACTCTATATGTGTCTATCTGTGGCCACCCAGTGGTGGTGTTGCGAATTGCAGTCTTTTTTTTTTAGCTTGTTGTGATATTGTATAGAATTTGGAGTCCTTAACAAACTTTTAGGTTCATGTGGACATTTCTGTAGTTTGCTACACAGGCAGTAGGTGGTTAGACATCTACATATTCATGAACCTTGAAGGTCCCACCATGGCCACAGTTTGGTGGTAGGACTGCTGATGATATCTTCAATAACATTACGCTTCTTATTATGATTCAGACTAATTACAATTCTAGGATAATTACCTCTCGATAATCTGATGGTTATATGGGACAGGTGAGATGTTATGTAATCTGCATGGGAGGACAGACTGTCTGCACAGCATGTTCAGCTATGGGGCCCTGAGGATAAAGGGGCCCTCCTTCAGGTACCTCACTGAGATACGTACAACTTTATCACAGCACCGCTCTCCGTGTAAGAATAGGTCCACAATGGACACCATGGACCCCTACGGCCGGTCCGGCAGACTGTAGGTAGTGTTCACACCAGTACACCGTGACATAAATCTACTCGTATGATTATATTTCCCCCTTTTACACGGTGATAGGACGCATTATGGCATGTAATGGGGATCACACTAATGATATTGATTTCAGTGGAGAGATGCAGTGATTATTGTCTTCAAGATTTCCATGATATTGAAAATACTCTGTGCTGCTGTGTGACCCTATTGCTATAAATATGTATAGAGCATTGGCCCCCCTAAATATCAGCACACCGCTCTCCTGAAATACTCTGTACTGCTGGAAGACTACCAAAGTAGCTGTTGTGTCATTCCTCATACCCCACATCTTGACACTGCCCCCGTCACATCCCATCCATCTTCACATACGTGGACAGGTCACTGCCTCACACAATACAATCCTACAGCTTCCTATCCTGAAAATCTTTGTATTTTGCTCATTGTAAATAGATCTATAAGTGCAGTCTCGTTATCTAGACCTCCATGCTTTAAAAAAAAAAGAAAAGAAAGAAAGATAACGAGCAAGTGACTTGGTGCTGTCACTTGTTAATTAGCTTTGAAGTACAGCTTCATGGCCCACCTACTGGCAGCCAGTGATCAGCAGGAGCCAGGTTACAGCATATCTTACATGTGATATGTTTACTTTAACCTATACCCAGACAGACAGTATTATAGTAGTTATATTCTTGTACATAGGAGCAGTATTATAGTAGTTATATTCTTGTACATAGGAGGTAGTATTATAGTAGTTATATTCTTGTACATAGGAGGTAGTATTATAGTAGTTATATTCTTGTACATAGGAGCAGTATTATAGTAGTTATATTCTTGTACATAGGAGCAGTATTATAGTAGTTATATTCTTGTACATAGGAGCAGTATTATAGTAGTTATATTCTTGTACATGGGAGCAGTAATATAGTAGTTATATTCTTGTACATAGGAGGCAGTATTATAGTAGTTATATTCTTGTACATAGGAGCAGTATTATAGTAGTTATATTCTTGTACAAAGGAGCAGTATTATAGTAGTTATATTCCTGTACATAGGAGGCAGTATTATAGTAGTTATATTCTTGTACATAGTAGCAGTAATATAGTAGTTATATTCTTGTACATAGGAGGCAGTATTATAGTAGTTATATTCTTGTACATAGGAGCAGTATTATAGTAGTTATATTCTTGTACATAGGAGGCAGTATTATAGTAGTTATATTCTTGTACATAGGACCAGTATTATAGTAGTTATATTCTTGTACATAGGAGGCAGTATTATAGTAGTTATATTCTTGTACATAGACCAGTATTATAGTAGTTATATTCTTGTACATAGAAGCAGTATTATAGTAGTTTATATTCTTGTACATAGGAGGCAGTATTATAGTAGTTATATTCTTGTACATAGGAGCAGTATTATAGTTATGTCTGGATATATTAGTATTGTACATGGGAGCAGTATATAGTAGTTATATTCTTGTACATAGGAGGCAGTATTATAGTAGTTATATTCTTGTACATAGGAGCAGTATTATAGTAGTTATATTCTTGTACATAGGAGCAGTATTATAGTAGTTATATTCTTGTACATAGGAGGCAGTATTATAGTATTATATTCTTGTACATAGGAGCAGTATTATAGTAGTTATATTCTTGTACATAGGAGGCAGTATTTATAGTAGTTATATTCTTGTACATAGGAGGTTAGGTTATTTGTACATAGGGTATTATAGTAGTTATATTCTTGTATATAGGACGCAGTATTATAGTAGTTATTATTCTTGTACATAGGAGGCAGTATTATAGTAGTTATATACTTGTACATAGGAGCAGTATTATAGTAGTTATATTCTTGTACATAGGAGCAGTATTATAGTAGTTATATTCTTGTACATAGGAGGCAGTATTATAGTAGTTATATTCTTGTACATAGGAGCAGTATTATTAGTAGTTATATTCTTGTACATAGGAGGCCAGTATTATAGTAGTTATATTCTTGTACATAGGAGCAGTATTATAGTAGTTATATTCTTGTACATAGGAGGCAGTATTATAGTAGTTATATTCTTGTATATAGGAGGCAGTATTATAGTAGTTATATTCTTGTACATAGGAGGCAGTATTATAGTAGTTATATACTTGTACATAGGAGCAGTATTATAGTAGTTATATTCTTGTACATAGGAGCAGTATTATAGTAGTTATATTCTTGTACATAGGAGGCAGTATTATAGTAGTTATATTCTTGTATATAGGAGGCAGTATTATAGTAGTTATATTCTTGTACATAGAAGGCAGTATTATGGTATTGAATTCTGATGTAGTAAAGATTTTCCTCTCAGTTTGTTAGATTAGTTGCTGAATGGTTTCAAAACATAGCTCACTTATGTAAACCAGGCAGATACTGTATAAGTGTGATCCTCTTCTCTTTGTGGCAGCTCATACAATCGGCTGAAGGAGGCAATAAGTCAAAGAACTTGTTCTGGAGAATAGAGTATGAAATGTCTCACTATTGAGGTATGATGGAATGGTATGCATAATAAACCCAAATACTGTAATAAATGTCTTATAAAATATCTAGTAGAAAATGACACTGACGCAATGTACTCTATAGATATTTCCGTAAATGGTTACATTTGCCCATTGTAAGCCAATGAACTGAATTTCTAGTCTAGAAAACATTAAACCTGTTGAACATTTACCAGGGAGATCGCCACAGGTGGAGAGGAATTCATTAAACATCAAGGCACTGCAGCTTTTGCTCCAGGTAAAGCAATATTAGTGATTTTTATAATTAATATAAACTGCGTGCTTTCCTAGGTTACGGGCAATTGAACTTTATGTAGTGATAACGGACAGGCTGATCTTTTTTGTTTGCAAAATAAAAACTTATAAACTATGATAGAAGTTAATAATCATAATCCTAACTACTGAATCAGGGGAAAAGTTGCCATAAGTACTAACCACTGCCACCACAGGGGAGCTTAAGCATTGCACAATGTCCATGGAAATGAATGGGTTCCGTTTTTAGTTATGGAATAGGGAGATTTTTGGGAGTTGGAGGTTCTTACCGTGTGTTCTTATACAGTCGTAAGCAGCATGTGCTCCATGGGACCCTAAAAAAAAGAAAGCTAAGCCTGCGGTCAAGGTAGGTGAGTGCAGATGATGGGTTGCTCCTGGAGAACTTACATAGCTGAACCCAAATGAGGTCTCAGGAATGTATCCTGAGAAACGAGCAAAACAATTGTAAATAATCCGATTCCTCATGAATTTCAAGTTTTGGAAATTTGCTTCGGACTAATCACTCCCGCCATTTTACTTAAAATTCAGTACACAATGAGAGAAACAGGTGTGGAGGATGAAGGCGGAGGATTATGCAACACTTACCCACAATGCTTTGCAGTGAGCCTAAAATCCAATCAGGAGAGTGGATACTGGCTGGTCTATCAGACTCTATGCTAGCTGTGAAGCACAAACACCATAGTAAGCTCAGCCACTAGTGTGAGAGGATGGGCCTGCCATTATAGGGTCATTATAGGGTCTTTTAGGGACAGTGTAGGGATTGTGAAGAAGATATATTTAGTTGGGTAGATAGAATTTCTTGTTCGGAAGTCAGGTTTATCAGCAGGGACAGGATAGGGTCAGTTAGTGTACAGTGTACCTTGTAGTAAGGGCAGATTCTGAAGACAGTGTTCTTTCTTCTGTGCAGTCTCCAGCCTTTTTGTGTCCAAAAACCTGTTGCTAAGCTTGCACAGTACAGTTCAAAAGTGTTTTATAGGCATATTCCCAGGACAACCAGCTGCAAATATTTTGCAGCATATGCTGAGAAACTGCACCATTGTCTTTCCAACACCTATTGCAATGTTTCTACTGTTTTAGTGCGCAAAAAATCTTATTTCCGTGTGTTAATACCAGTGTACAGTGTATTCATAGTAGGGGATGTTAATTTGGGCCTGTAGTTTTTACCCAAAAACCTGTTGACATTTTTCTACTGTATATAAGTGCACAATGTGTGTATTTTAGTGTGAATAAATACCACTGTGTGTGTGATTAAACACTCTCTGCAAACCAATGAGAGACAATTTTTGGAATGTATTTTTTTTTTCATTTTAAAAGCACGTGACGTGAACATGTGACGGTGCAGTGTGTGAAAATTCAGAAAGGAGGGAAGGAGGGATGGCGAGAGGGAGGGAAGGGAAGAAGGGAGGGAGTGAGGGAAGGGAGGAAGGAGAGTGAGGGAAGGGAGGAAGGAGAGTAAGGGAATGAGGGAAGAGAAGGATCAAGGAAGGAAGGGAAGGAAAGAAAAGGAAGGAAGGGGAAGGAAGAGCGAAGGAAGAAAAGGAAGGGAGTGAGGGAAATGTAGGATTAAGGAAGGGAGGGAAGGAAAGGGAATGGGGGAAGGAAGGAAAAAACGGGAGTGAGGGAATGGAAGGAGGAGAGAAGGGATGAAGGAAGGAAAGGAAAAGGAGTGATCTATGATGTCCTGAAACAGTACTACAGATCAGTAAAATAGGGTCTGATTTATGCAAAATGAAAAAAAAATACTCACGTTCTGTGACATCTGCATGCCCCTTGGTTTCCATTTTTATTGATTTCACTTCCAATCACAGCAATAGGTTGGCTTCAAACCAAGCCATTATAATTAGGCTACTTTCACATATGTGATTTCCTTTCTGTTTTGAGATCCGGCAGAGGTTTTGTGTCCGGCTTGTGAAACAGAACCAGCTGGATCCGGCACTAAAATCAAAGTAAGTCAATGGTGCTGGATCCGTTTTTTTTCGGACAGAACTTACAAATAGTGTTAGTGCCGGATCTGGTTTGTTCACTTTCGATTTAATACAACTGCATCCAAACAGAACGGATGCAGCTGGTTGTATTAAAACAAACTGAAGCATTTTCCATTTCGACAAAACCTCTCTATATGGTCTATTGGGTCTTATAGACATTATAGAAGGGGTCCTCTTTGAAATTAAGGGCCTCTGCTCTAGTGGACTGCGGTGGAATGTATAATGTGTAATACTACATTTCCCCTGCAGAGGCAGCATGGAGCACTGACAGTCGACTCAATGTTCTTGGATCCGGATTCTTAAACTTCCTGAATTCAGTTACATAGTTGTTAATGTCGGAAAAAGACAAAAGTCCATCAAGTCCAACCTGTAATCCTGCTATATCGTTCCCTGGATCAATGTCCATCTTACTTTTAAAAAGGGGTTGGGCCAAGGGAAATGGTTAATAGAACAAGATGTCTATACATTTTCATAAGCTTCAATTTTATTTTGAATTAAAAAGTAATCTAAACCCTTTTTGAAGCCATCTATTGTATTTGCTGTGATCAGCTCCTGCGGCTATTCCAGAGATTCACAGACCTTACTGTAAAGAATGCTTGTCGCCTCTTATAGTAACATAGTAACATAGTTTATAAGGCCGAAAAAAGCCCTCTGTCCATCCAGTTCGGCCTGTTTTCCTATAAGTTGATCCAGAGGAAGGCAAAAAAACCCCTGTGAGGTAGAAGCCAATTTTCCCGACTTTAGGGAAAAAAATTCCTTCCCGACTCCAATCAGGCATCAGAATAACTCCCTGGATCAACGACCCCTCTCTAGTAACTATAACCTGTAATATTATTACCCTCCAGAAATACATCCAGGCCCTTCTTGAACTCTTTTAGTGAACTTACCATCACCAGCTCCTCAGGGAGAGAGTTCCATAGTCTCACTGCTCTTACCATAAAGAATCCTCTTCTATGTTTATGTACAAACCTTCTTTCCTCCAGACGCAGAGGATGTCCCCTCGTCACAGTCACAGTCCTGGGGATAAATAGATGATGGGAGAGATCTCTGTACTGACCTCTGATATATTTATACATAGTTATTAGATCTCCCCTCAGTCGTCTTTTTTCTAAAGTGAATAACCCTAAATTTGATAATCTTTCTGGGTACTGTAGTCCACCCATTCCAGTTATTACTTTAGTTGCCCTCCTCTGAACCCTCTCCAGCTCTGCTATGTCTGCCTTGTTCACAGGAGCCCAGAACTGTACACAGTACTCCATGTGTGGTCTGACTAGTGATTTGTAAAGTGGCAGGACTATGTTCTCATCACGGGCATCTATGCCTCTTTTGATGCAACCCATTATCTTATTGGCCTTGGCAGCAGCTATCTGACACTGGTTTCTGCAGCTTAGTTTGCTGTTCACTAAAATTCCTAGGTCCTTTTCCATGTCAGAGTTACCCAATATTTTACCATTTAGTATGTACTGGTGACTTGCATTATTCCTTCCTATGTGCATAACTTTACATTTGTCTGTGTTAAACCTCATCTGCCACTTCTCTGCCCAAGCCTCCAGTCTATCCAGATCCTGCTGTAGCAGTGTACTGTCCTCTTCTGTGTTAATTACTTTACACAGTTTAGTGTCATCTGCAAAAATTGATATTTTACTGTGCAAGCCTTCTACAAGATCATTAATAAATATATTGAAGAATCTTTTTTAAGATATATTGACCGAATCTTTTTTTCTCTAGTCATAGGGAGTGGTCCCTTGCTTTTTGAGGGGGTTTTACACAGAATAGCTTTGCATAATATTTTTTGTATTGTCCGTTTATATATTTGTACAGGTTAATCATGTCTCCCCTTAGATGTCTTTTTTCGAGGCTAAACAAATTCAGTTGATTTAATCTTTGCTCATAACTAAGATCTTCCAGGACCTTTATCAGTTTAGTGGCTCTCCTCTGTACCTTTTCTAACTCCAGGGCATCCTTTTTATGGACTGGTGCCCAGAACTGAACTGCATATTCCAGTTGAGGCCGCACCAACGCTTTGTATAGTGGCAATATTACATCCCTGTCCCATGAGTCCATGCCTCTTTTAATACAAGACAGAATTCTGTTGGTCTTAGAGGCAGCTGACTGGCATTGTGCTGTTATTTAGTCTATGATCTACTAATACACCCAGATCCTTCTCAACAAGTGACTCTCCTATTTTTACCCCCTCCAGGACATATGCTGCATGCAGATTATTCGCCCCCAAGTGCATAACTTTACATTTATCTATATTGAACCTCATTTGCCAAGTGGAGGCCCAAACAGTACATTTGTCCAAGTCAGCTTGTAACTTATTAACATCTTCCATGGACTGCAAAAATAGAAACAGCACTATTAATCCCATCCTATATGTTGTAAATGGATGTTAGAAAAGTTGGGACCCTGGGAATAGGCTGATCAGGGCCGCAGCTTTATCTGAAGTTGGAACATCCCTTTATTCCAAACCACTGCAGCTGCTTTTGCAAATTTCCTCACGGTTTTCATTGTGTTCCCGGCAGTTCTTCACCTGCATTTAGAGGAAATCTACATCTGAAAGACCATACGCTTGAAAATGCATGATCTCCTTTTTTATATTCAGATTGGATTCTATAAAAGAACACTTTGCCAAATGGATGAAACGCGTTAAACATTCAGGGATATTGTAAGGAGATTGCTGCTCTGCAGTCAGACGTGGAGTGGACTGGGGACAGCGCAGGTTCATTATAAAAGCCGGGATCATTAATTTTATCATTACTTTTATGAACAAATATTTTGTGGCTAATAATCAGAGAAGAACGTGGGATCGTATTTGAATATTTACCTCCCCTGAGGATCCAGGCAGGATCGTGCGGCCTCATTTCTGGCCCATGGGAAATAAAAGACATGAAACAATGATCATAGACTTTACTTTAAGTGAAGATCTAGAATATTACTGTGTTCTTCTGTCTTGCAGAGTTTGACTTTGGTTATATATGTATAGGCTGCTATATGTAGGATGAATTATCATTGTCCATCATTGCTTCTGCTCAGGTTGTACCCAAAAAGCAGAGGACACGGCGCACAATGGTCACGGTTGCAGCCGAGTCCCAAAGTTTGCCATGAAGCATCAGGTCCTTCTCAGTTGTACACCTATCACCTGGTTTGTGACCTCAAGGTTGCCTGGCACACAAGGATTCTGGTGTTGGGAGCTTATGTGCATCAGTGCCTGGAAGTGCAAAGAAGACAGAAGCCAGGAATGAAAAGAAAGCAGAAGGGTCTGATCTGGGGTCTGAAATACTTTTGAGGAACTAGCCTGAGGTCTGAATCATTTTCAAGTTGATAGGTCACTACTCCTGACTCCTCTGCATCTGCACTGACAATGGATGTATCGTCCAGAGTTAGAATCCAGTTTAGGGCTTGGCGTAATGGATCTGGCTCCTCTATATACTGCCGAGAGCCGGTCCTTCCTTCATGAGCAGCATTATTGCAGCACAGCATTCTGTTAGTGAGATGGCGGTGCTATGATGTAAGATGCGAGTTCGGCAAGAGGATAAACATAAAACAATAAATATTTAATAGGCATGAGGAGAGCACTGGAGGTGTAATCCATAGGTCACAACCCTAGATTCTTGAATACCATTTGCAGATTCTAAGGTTTTTATTTCTGTCCTCCATTGTATGTCTCAGAGAGCTCCGGAGAACAGAAGAGAATAGCAGGGAGATTTCCAGAATGATGCGGTCTTATTCTCTGCATTCTTAAGCGTCTTCATCTGCTTCCTCCTGATAACACAGCAGTCACTGTGGTATTTTTACGAATTTCGGAAGAGAAAGGGAATGAAGTGGATGCCTTGGCCGAGTATCTTCTTTACTTAACCCTTGCAAGAAAGCATTTTTCATAAATGCACCCAATAAATACTTAAAGGGCTCCTCTCACTTCAGTAAATGGCATTTATCATGTAGAGAAATTAATACAAGCCACTTACTAATGTATTGTGATTGTTCTTATTGCTTACTTTGCTGGCTGGATTCATTTTTCCATCACTTTATACACTGCTTGTTTCCATGGTTACAGACCACCCTGCAATCCATCAGTGGTTGTCGTGCTTGCACACTATAGCAAAAAACACTAGCCTATGTGCGCTCCCACGGTCCTGTGATGCTTTCTCCCATATTGTGCAAGCACGACAACTACTGATGGATTGGAAACGAGCAGTGTATAATGTGATGGAAAAATAAATCCAGCCAGCAAAGGAAGCAATATGGATAATAACAATATATTAGTAAGTGGCTTGTATTAACTTTCTCTACATGACAAATGCCACTTACTGAAGTGACACAACCCCTTTAAGTGCCGACAGACCTCTTCTTGTTAATATTGCTACCATACATGGATTATCAGTGCCATCTAAAGGGGTTGTGTCATCTCAAGCATTGGTGGCATATCGCTAGTATATGCCACCAACAACTGATAGATGCAGGTTCCACCACTGAAGGACAGCACTTCGTGCATGTGCGGCTGCCCTCCATCCATTCTTATGGGACTGACAAAAATTTGCTGGCTCGGCTATTTTCCCATAGAAGTTAACGGAACCATGGCTGTGCTTGGGCGGTGCACTTCCCATTCACTTCTATGGAACTTCCAAAAATAGATGAGTGCTCCGCTCGGATATTTACGCACTCCCATAGAAATTAATGGCCAGCAGCCACATATGGGCTCTTAAACGGTGAGCTTAATCCATACCTGCCCCTCTTGACATACTTAAGACACCTTCATCCATTGGAGGATTGCCTGAGTAATAAGATTTAGTCTGGTAGTGTCCTGCTAACGTGTGCTGCTCTATATTTGTCTTCCCGTGTACAGACTTCTACCTGTTTTCCAGATTTGACCCATCGCTACCTGACCTGACCTCTGCCTGATCCCCGAATCCCTGCCCTGACCTTGGACTGTTTATTGGATTGCACAACCTCTGGCCTGTCCCTGACTACGATTATGCCTCAATGTGCCTCTGCAGGAAGTAGTGTCCTGGTGGTTCCCTGGAATGAAATCCAGACCCTTGTATAGGGGTTAAAGGGTAAAAACCATGGGAGTCACCTTGATAATTCCATTAGGGCTAGCCCCAAGCCAAATTAGTTCAAGTGACACAGCAGGTCCATATTCACTGTATAATAGTTAGCATCCAATGTGCTTTTTTGTGAAGCAAATAACCCCAATTTTTCAATCTTCTTGTGTCCTGCCATCCATCCATTCCATATAATCTTGTAGCCCACCTCCAAACCAGCTCCAACTCTGATATGTTTTTCTTGTAGGCTTCTGTCCAAATCTGTACACAATATTTGTTGTGCGGTCTGACTAATGATTTGTGGTCTATGTTCTCATCGTTTGCTTCTTCGCCTCTTTTGATGCACCCCATGATCTTGTTTGCCTTGGCAGCAGCTGCCTGACACTGGTTTCTACAGATCAGCCAACTAATATCCAAATGTTATTTTCCATATTGTCTACATGACTGTCATAATGAGCCTGCAACAGCAGCTACAAATGCTGCAAATATTTCCTGGACTGGACATGAAATTTTGGCATCCAAGGCTCCACTACAAATGTTCCCTTTGAGTTGCAGAGTTGTGCAGCTCCTAAAATCTCCCCTTCCCCCTCAGAGTCTCTGTAGGTCTGCAGGTCTCTGCTTAGGACACACGGAGTCTGCATGGCCACCACCTGTGCCCAGTTTCAGAGCTAGCCAACCCAGCAATGCACACAATTTTCACTGTGGGCATTGCCAGGTTGGGTGGTTTCAGAACAAGCATAAGCGGGTAAGGTCAGTTCATGTAAGGTCAGTGCTCCCAAGCTGCCAGCGCTGCAAGAGGGCGAGGAGGCTTTGTGGATAGGATGTAGCATTGAAAAGTCTGGCACTGTGGTGAGAGACTCCCTAAGTATATATACCGTAACCAGGTCTGCTGTTTGATACCCCTCCCCGTCCACACATGAAGTTTGCCTCTTGTGCTGCTGGGTTTCCATGCTGCACCCACATTGTATATTCTCCAACTGCTGACAACTTGGAGATGGAATTTCCTATGCTATGCATGGTACCAGAATCAATATACAGATGTTGGCTGTTCAAATCTGAAGTTGGGGGGTTGTAGAATCCAGGAACCTCAGGCAAGATGTGTGAGCAGGTGTATACATAACCATGACCATCTGAAATAGGCCTGTCCCTTTAAGATGTAGAAGAGCTATGAGTTATGTTTCTCACCTTCTGATCATAGCCACAGTTGGTTTGGCACTGGTTAGACTAAGTCTATCTTGTTACTCTTCACTATTAACCTTCTCTAGGAGATATGGACGTTCACGGTTAGATTCCTTGGTCATGTTCAACTGATTGGTGGTAACAGCATAGTCATAAACAAAGCCGAGGTTCAGCAAAAGCCAGAGCATTAGATGGGAATCTAGTCAGGAATGGAACCCAGGGTAAGAGCCATAAGTATAACTACAGATCCAAGGCACACAATCCCAAGGGGAAGGCAATCCAGGAAAAAGGCTGCAATCAAGGGCAGTGTCAATCAGGAGCCAAGATCGGGATAAGGAGATCCATGCAAAGGTATGAATTACAATCTGCAGACAAGGTGGACTGATTCCCAACTGAAGAGGCTGCCAGGTCAGACTTCATCAGTTGGTGACCAGCAACCCAGTGCTGTTAGAGTGTGGTGAGGAAAAAGAGTTGCATCCAGAGTTAGCTGATGATGGGATCAGAGGGCAGGTGTGTGATTGTCTTTTTTGGCTTGTCTTTAGAGTTGCACAAGGTGAGAATTACTATGGAGAGACTGGTGTAGGTGAGACAAGGAGAGGGGGAGCCAGACCCTCGGTTATGCACAATAAGTGGCTGGCTCAAAAAAGGTCATGGGCCTTTATTGTCGTCTTCTCATTTTACATAGTAACATAGTTTATAAGGCCGTTTATAAACATCTTTCCATCCAGTTCGGCTTGTTATCCTACAAGTTGATCCAGATGTTGGTACATTTGTTTTCAAAGAATATGTTCCTTACATATTAGTATTTTACATATTATTTCTTGTTGCAGCCTTCACCGTGGTCAAATTAATCCGGCAGTAACTTCTTGAACTGTATAATAAAACCAAAGTGGCCAAAGGAGCTATTTCCACTATAACTATTACCATTTTGAGGGAACAGCGATGGGCACCAACACATCCCCAGCTACGCAAGGACATACTGAAATTTATGTAATGGAATGTTTTATACTTGACATATATTATATTAAAAATTGGCTTGATTAGTGGATTTACCTAGTCTTCTTTATCCCTCATATCATACTGGATCCTGCTAGTAATGAACTTGAGGTCCTGAAACATCTGCTGGATTATTTTTGCATACATTTTTGAGGTAGGTATGGTGGACTCCCTGTTAGAGTGTTCTTAAAGGGGTTTCCCACCTTTTATTAAGTGATGACCCAGGATAGGCCATAACTAGTTGATCAGCAAGGGTTTGACACCCTGTACCCCTTC
The DNA here is from genome assembly GCA_900303285.1 of Rhinella marina. Taxonomy (NCBI): domain Eukaryota; kingdom Metazoa; phylum Chordata; class Amphibia; order Anura; family Bufonidae; genus Rhinella; species Rhinella marina. The sequence continues at coordinate 100,942 of ONZH01003898.1, forward strand.
GATCAGCTGTTCGGCAATAGCTCTGGCACTGGAAGCAGACAGCTCTGACCATGGATAGACCATCACATAATAACAGGTAGACAACCCTTTTCCTTTTAAAGGCTAATTCTAAAATAACTGTTAGTGGAATTAATAATGCTAATACATTTGTAATTAGAATTTCCCAGTTTTAGCAACTGAAGAGTCTTATTTTACAAGATGTTAAATTTTTCTGAATTAAGTAGGGGGTGTGCAGGATAAACACTGAAGAGCCTGCAGGACCATGGCACCTTCTAACAGCTGGTCTGTAGGGTGCCTAGAGTTGGAGCCCCACAGATTTGATATCAATGGCCTATAGGATATCATATTCTGAACCTATAAACACCTTTAATATCTCTGCTTGAGACAGATGCATTTTGTGGTTTATTATATTACTATTTTCAGATACTTATGATCTAGAAGTATCGGGTTTACCACAGTCTTCCAAACACTTTTACAGCCCTACCCTTGAAGCCATTGTTCTGATAAGACTGTGAAGCCCAGAACCCTTAAAGACCTCTTAAGCTGTTTAAACTTGCATGGGTCTGCTGCTGTCACATGTTCATCTATTGAGGTAACTGTTTACACACGGCTCTGAGGGCCGCACCTTCAACATCTTGCAGATTATACAGTATGGTATAAATCATGCTGGTTATAGACTGATGGGTTCTTCTGATCAGAGACAAGTCGAAGCATTTTTGAGCCTTAGTCAGGAATGGAAAATTGTGCGACAAAATAAATACAGACCCCAGAATAACCCCGGAATGTACCCCAAAATACAGGCTAAGAAATAGATACTTCGCCAAGGCCTCTAAATAAATATAGACTCAGCCTAGACCTTTAAATAAGAACAGATTCAAGACCCCCTAAATAAATACATACCTCAGAATTGACCTCAGATTACAGACTCCTGAAAATATGTCCCCCAGAATGAATACCAACGGCTGACCAGACCAAAGAATACAAACCCCTGAAAATATATACCCCAGAATAAATACAGAGGAGAGATAAAGCCTCAAAATAAATACAGACCCTAGACCAGACTCCCTCAATAAGTGCAGACTCCCTAAACAAATCCAGACCCAAGACCAGACCCCCTAAATAAATATGGACCTCAGACCAGACTTTAATAAAAACTCTATAATAAATGCACATCTCAGATTAACACCCACCCCAAATACTGAACATACTCCACACATATTGACCCTAGAATAAATATAGTCCCCAAAATAACTACAGAACTCAGACTCCCTAAATACCAACAGAACCCAGACAAGTTCCAGACAAATACAGACCCTAGACCAGACTGCAGACTAACATAGCACACCTTTCTCCTCCCTGAACATCTGCAGCTCCACTCACTGGCTTCAGGACCTGTACAGATAGGTTAATGTGACCTTATCAGGTCCCTCAACTTTAACAGGTCCTGCACATTTGAAATCATTGCACATTGCAGTTTCATCATAGATTTGGCCAGAATTCATGACAAAGATATGCATAAAACACAATGTGCACTAATCCCTGCATCCCCAATCTTTGAATTCCACCATGATCCACCATGGGCCAGTCTGACCCTGCACTGACTCCAAGTGCAGGGTCAGACTGGCCCACAAGAATATCAGATGAACCTCTGGTGGGCCCCAAAGGTCCAAGAGAAAATCCCATTTGGAGCTGCCTTTGGAGATAATCACTTGCCACTAGAGTCTATTTCTTTGCTTCAAAACCTGTTAGACTTTATTAATGTTATAGGGATTGAGCTCCAAAAATTATATCTGGCACAAGAAACCCCAGTCCGACACTGTCCCTATGTTCTCCCTATGTTGTCATATCAGTAATGGAGAATGGAGCAGCTCTCAGCTGACTGCCGTTCTATTGTGGTTTGCTCATCATAAATAAAGCAATCACATATAAGTTGTGAGAGGGTCTCATTGTTTGCTCTAGGATATCACAGGAGGTCTCTACCTATTTTTAGCTGCGAAGCGAATCTGAATATTAGGTGATTCGCTTCAGCTTTGTACGCATTCACTACGTAGTTTGTCCTATAAATTATACGCTATTGCCACGTATAAGTTACTGTTGCGTACGAATTCAATTCATTAGCGAAAATTTACTGTTAGTCGTTTATCGTGTGCAAACGCCCAGGAAGAAAGCGGTCACCTGACCTACTGGGCAGGACTTGCTCTGATTGGCTCAGGCTCGGTAAGCCAGTGACGCATCACTTCTGCTGCGACTGTTGAGACGAGCAGAAGCACGGTGTGTGAAGTTCTGAGACTCTGAGACCTGTTTTGTGAAAATTGGGGTGTAATTGCTCTGGGAATCCATATTACACATATCAGGGATACTGCAGGGGCAAGTGCAGGGCCAGTTCAGGGCTAGTAATTAATCAGGCAGGGAGAGAGAGACAGGGAGAGATAGGGAGAGAGACAGGGAGATACAGGGACAAAGACCAGCTGCAGGGCCACAGAGTCAAGTGAAAAATGTCTGGAATTGAGAAGCAAAAGGGGTCCAGTTCCAGCCAGACCTCAAGCTCTAAAAAAAGGAGAAGGTGGCACAGGGCAGAAGTGCCAAAGGACCTGTAGCCGGAGCATCTACTTGTAGAATTTGCAATACTTGGCCGTTGTTCCACCAGGCTAACCCACGAGGCGCAAAATTGTAGTGGAGGAGAAAGTAGATGAGGTAGTGGAGTGGATGGCACGCTCATCTCAGTCTCAGCCAGATGATCTGCTGTCATCTGCTGATACAGTATCCATATGTAGCCAGGGGTCAGACTCAGAGCATTCCTCCTGCTCCATCATTCCGCTCCAGCAAAGCCCGTCATTTTCGTACGCACTTTGTACGCTTATGCGTACGTGTTCAAAGAGGTTGTGTACCTTTTTACCTGAACGTTCGTTATTAGTGCGCGAATGTTTGCTAATAGCCATATAATTACGTATATTTTGAACGCAAATTCAATGAACCTATTCGTCGAATATACGAATCTTGTGAAAAGTTTGGCGAATGTTCGGCGAATAAAATTTTGTATGATTCACTCATCTCTTATAGTAGTGCATACAAGTCAAGGATAAACACAAGGTAGTGCCGGCAGGGGCGGACTAGGAACTTAGTGGCCCTGGAAAAAATAAATAAAAGTGGCCCCATTTTATAGGTGCCATCCAAACTGACAGAAGGCAGGGCAACAAAAGTAGGCATGGTCAACTAAAGTAGGCCAGCAATAGTGTAGTGCAGAGCAAAATACTGACCCAACAGAACCAAATATCACAGTGTAGCACAAACTACTGCCACCCGTGCCACAGTATGAAACTGTATCATCATCCTATGGAAGGCCATTGGCCAGGAGCATAAATGACATCAAAGCTTTATATACCTGGTTAATGTCCATGAGAAGGGCTTTGGTGGCCCCCTTGGCATTGGCCCACCGGGAAATTTCCCTGTAATGTCTGTGGCCAGCCCCTGAGCGCCGGAGGTTTGTACCCACTGACCTCCTCCTGCTCCTTACAGGTATGGTCACTGGTGATATTTGCATAAGATGTATTAACATTAGCTTTCAATGGAAATAAGAGTTAAAGCTCAAACCCTACAAAACAGTCCCACACCATTACCCCTATTCCACCAAATTTTACAGTCGGCACTATGTATTCCCATAGAAAACATTCTCCACCAAGCCTAGATTCCTTCAAGAGGTGGTTTCATCACCCTGGAGAACACATTTCAGCCTCTCCAAAGTCTAGAAACAACGTGCTTTACACCACTTCAGCAGACTCTTGGCATTGTGCTTGATGATCTTACGCTTGTGTGAAGCCGAAAACCCATTTTATGAAGCTCCTGAAGCTTCTCGTTGTGATGTCACTTTTAGGGGCAGACTGTAACCCCGTAGTGCATGATACAACAGGTTGCATGGCTGTGTGCGTCATTGTATGCCGCTGTTTGCCAAGGGTGCGGCTGAAACACCTGAACTCTATAAATTGGTGAAGGGTCTACACATACTTTTGGCCATAAAACGTATTTATGCTGCAGAAGACAAGTGCAGTTCAACGTCAAAATAATCTGTGGTCCGAATAGATATGTTCCTTGAGAAACACAATATACTGTACGTGGTTGGCGGTATGCTGATCCGGGAATCTGTCCGGCTGCCAGTAAGGGATTAGGTAGGAATTTTGGCATCTTATGGATCAAATTTTTGTAGAAGTGCAAGTGTTGTAAGTATATAAGGTGAAATTTCATGAACCCAATGGGATTTGTACGGACATATAATCCAGGTTTAGCAAGGATGACAAGGGCTTATGTATAGGGGGTAGAGAGATAGCATTGGCACCGCCAATGAGGCGAGGTGAGGCGATTGCCTCAGGCAGCACCAGGTCGGGACAAGGTGGGGGGCAGTGGAAAGGCCTTGGGCAATGATCGCTTTCATTGTGGAAACGTTCATCTCTGCATATTCAACTATATCACTATATTATCCAGTATGTTTTGTAGCTCTGTATGTAATGTTTTCCAAGTATGTCTTTAACAGTAAGGCTGGAGGGAAGCGGTTAGGTTGGGAATTTGGCATGGGGGTCGGGGCGTCATTTCAGTTTTTGCCTAAGCAGCAGAAAGGCTAGGTGCACCCCTGGCATTGGCACCCAGGCCCTGGTGTCTTAGGGGCCCGAAGACTCCAGTATTACACATGGTACCTGGTAAACAACATGAAACTGAATGTTCTAAACACAGAAGACGACAAAGCGACGTGAAGTGGACATCATGGTGGAGCCACAGTGAGATAAAGAGATAGACCTGACGAGGAGACAGGAGAGGACTGATAATTCCTATGTTATTGCTGGAAATCCATATTTTATATTGTTATAATTGTATCAGTCTCACAATGTTATCATTAGAGAAGGTCCGTCATTGGAAAAGAACATTTCCATTACAAGTTATAACAATTAATGCTCTCGTCTGCCAATCCGTGTTCCTGTGTGATACGAATTCTTCTGCTTCCTCTAACATCGACTAATGGGCAAGAACAAATAAATAACAGGCCTGTCCTTGGAAAAAAGACAAATCTATGAAGGAATGTGCTTACAATTGTACAAAGCCCTGAACTCCTAGACCCGGCCAGGCAAGTAGAAACACATGGGGCTTATTATTGGGACACCTTGAGACTGAGGGTATGGCTGGCACAATAAACTCCCTGCAATCCATTAAGGAAACACTTTTGGATAAAGCAACTAAAACAATAAAAGCTAACAAAAAAATCATTTTGCATTATAAAAAAAGTTGGACTTGCCGGAAAATTAGAAATTGTGAGAGTTGGAAATACGAGTAGCAAAAGCAATGTAATGTGTAGGGGCAAATCTCACTCTCCAGCTACACAGGGGACCTGGAGGGGAAGGGGTTTAAAATATGCATTCTGCTGCTGGTGCTACTTCCTCTTGACTCAATCAGGGTGGTGGTCTGTGGTGGGGTCAGTCAGAGTGGTGGTCTGTGGTGGGGTCAGTAGCGGTGGTGGTCTGTGGTGGGGTCAGTCAGGGTGGTGGTCTGTGGTGGGGTCAGTCAGAGTGGTGGTTTGGGGTGGGGTCAGTAGGGGTGGTGGTTTGGGGTAGGGTCAGTGGAGGTGGTATTCTGCGGTGGGATCAATAGGGGTGGTGGTCTGTTGTGGGGTCAGTCAGGTTGGTGGTCTGTGGTGGGGTCAGTCAGGGTGGTGGTCTGTGGTGGGGTCACTCAGGGTGGTGGTCTGTGGTGGGGTCAGTCAGTATGGTGGTCTGTGTTGGGGTGAGTCAGAGTGGTGGTTTGGGATGGGGTCAGAAGGGGTGGTGGTCTGTGATGGGGTCAGTCAGGGTAGTGGTATGGGGTAGGGTCAGTCAGGGTGGTGGTTTGTGATGGGGTCAATAGGGGTGGTTGTCTGTGGTGGGGTCAGTCAGGGTGTCCAGGTAAATAGTGAGGACTTCTTGTTTCCCAATCTACTTCTTTAACCTCTATCACTCCGGGACTGGCTGAACCCTCCTGTTTTGACCCAACCACCATAGCTGCTAGGACTAAGTAGAACTATGGTTCCTCAATGAGAAACTTTTACTTCTCCACAGTCCTTGCACTAACCTCTGTCTACTCTCTGGACTTTAGGTTGTCACCTACCTTTCCTGGAAACCACTTGATAGAAGACAATGTAGGGACTTATAGTTGAGGGTTTTTTTCAAGCATATCACTGCTGGGACCCTCAAAGAGCAGCTGAAATCTTCCAGAAATCCCATCAACAAGTGTTTGATTACACTGCAGCTCCCCCACAGGGGAAACGAAGCATTACACAATTTGGTGGACTGTCTGTGTAAAACATAGACGTGCCAGGTCCTCCAGGGAGAAATGATCCACTGTGGTTAATAAATGATGACCCTGAATGATGGACTCACCTCTATAAGCCCAAAAATTCTCTAAAAAGTATAAGCAAATGGGTTTCTAAGACCACTCTCGTTTAATGAGGATATATAAAAGATGGGGTTGTCGTGTCTTTAAACATCTCCATCTTATAAATGAATATTCTGCTACAGAGGCATGGTTTATAAAGCCGTCATCTTATCCAAACAGATAAAGTGAGGTTTAATCAAGAGAGAGACGTGGCCGCAGATCTGAGTGTAACCTGTGCGAGGGTTGTCAGGGCTCAGATCTAGCGAATGTCTTATCTGCTGCTACAAAAAATAAATATGATGACATCACTAAGCAAGCGTTAGCAGGCGATAAGCGTGGATCCGGCTGACCTGCAGATAAGGCACACCGATGCATATTACACGTGCAGCAGAGACGGATAGAGGGAGTAAACATAGACATCAAGCTTTTCCATTAGATAGGTTGTCCCACAAAAATATTCTACATTTTTCACATCAGTACCTGGATATGAATACTTTTGTAATAGAATGCAATTAAAAAATGTATTATAGCCGCTGAGTTAATTAATATCGGTATAGTGCCACCTGCTGTTTGCGATTTTCCTTATTTCTCTGTCCACCTCAGTAACATTGCTGAGGTGGACGCACATGCTCAGTTCCATCCTTTAACTGCCACTAATCTACTGACAGAAGCTATAAAAAGATACAAGGACTTAATAAATAACCCCCAAAGAATATTGGCAGCCTCTAAATCTCCAAATGAGTGAAGATGTCTGTGTGTAAGCGACAGACTGACCCACATGATTCATTGACATCATTATGCCCATTCCTTTATCTTTCTCCAAATCCCAATTAATTCAGAGTTTTCCAGCCCTTTACACAACACCGCTCTGCAGCCTATTCATAATTTATGGTGTTTATCTAACAAGGAAATGGACACTTACTCTACAACTGAATTACTGCTCTACATGATGAGATGTGATCTCTATTTGCTTATGTGTCATAAACCTAATGTTTTTATGGTTTTATGAAAATAAATATATAGCAGAGCTGGATTTGGCATGTCCTTGATGCAGTAGGTTTACCTTTAATCCGATAGAAAGCATTAGGTAACATTATAATATCACATGAGTTGAGCCAAATGACAAACATCTGCTCAGCTCGAATGAAAACATTCTGTTCCATGAGAGGTACCGTAACGGGCCCCACATCTACCCCATTTCTTTTCATTTGGTTAATTAGAGTCTTGCTTCAGTGTTACGGAAAATGGTGGGGGAATCACAGTGCTAACTAACTGGTTTGACGTTGGACTAGACCAGGGATGCTCAACCTGCGGCCCTCCAGCTGTTCCAAAACTATAACTTGTAGTTTGTTGTAGTTTGGCAACAGCTGAAGGGCCACAGGTTGGGCATCCCTGGACTAGACCTTAGGGCATTATCCAGACAGGCCACTGGTTTTCAATCTTTAACCCTTATGCAGGAATCTGTTTTTTGCTGCAGGGGAGCCACCAGACCAGTCCACTACCTCAGGTTCCCATCAGGTGAAGAAATTCTTAATAATCTTCACAAGGATAATCTGCAGCAGCCATAGAGTAGACCGCTCTGGGGACTCCATAACACACACACTCCAGCTACTGCAGTATCTCTTTGTGTAAAAAAAGATGTCATGTCAGTAAATCAGTGAATGTCAGGAAGGCAGCGGTGGTGTAACTACAGTTCTAAGGGTCCCAGAGCAAACTTGTTCCTGCCCCTTCATTCCCAGGACATTTTACCGAAATAATATTATGCTACATGGCCACCTCCGGGGGCCACAGCCCGACCTCACACCTCGTTTAGCATGACCTATTACAGCCAGACATTGCCCTACAGCCAACTGAACAGCTGCCTCACTTGCATGCATGGTGCAGCTCCAGCATTGCGGCAAGCATGCAAGTCATGTGAGAGTGCTCTGTGTGTATGTCAGCTGTGTAGCAAAGCTGCCATGAAGGGGAGCAAGTGAGTCCTGTTAGTCCATCCACATCACTGTCCCTGCCTGATTGCACGACCAGCCCTAAGTAACGGTCGACAAATGGATGGCGGTCCCTAGCTTAGCTAAGTTCTGGGCCTTAAAGGGAAGGGAACAATGGGAGACAAATAACAAAGAAAAGGCAAGCAAGGTCAAAGTCAAGGTACACAAGCTGAGGTCAAGTCCAGGTATAATAAATCCAATCAAGAAGCCGGTGTGACGATTCCAAAGAAAAACCAATCACAGGCAATTTGTGGCCAGCAGGCTGCCTGTTTAAATAAGGCACACTGAGGGGTCAGGTGAAGTGGCCATCGTCACGTGATCCACGTTGTGCACCACATCATTATTGAGCGCCAACTCAACAAGGTCGATGCTCAACCTCTGCTCGTTGACAAGGGGATGAGGACGCTGGCCACGCTGAAGGAAACGCGTGCCTCCAGCTCCTGTCTGCCCCCTGTGACTATGGAGACGAGGACGCCAATTGCACACGTCGCCGGCTCCTCTCTCCGCCTCCACACAGGGATGCCGGCGGCTCTGCAGAGAGGGAGCGTGCCGCCGGCTCCCTGTTACAAAAGCTGTGTTTGTCACGGGGCTGTGTGTGTATGTCAGCGGTGTTTCTCAGGTGTGTATGTAGTTACTGATCGTGACCCCTCCACTTCCTTAAACCACCAGGGGCTACACTAGCCTTAGCATTTGGCTCAGCAGCTTCTGCTTTACCAACCCGCTCCTGCGCCATTCAGCGCCCACATGGAAGCGCTGTACAGGTGCTCACCGGCCTCTGTGCACAGCGGCTCCTGCTGAATTCAGCCCCACGGTACAGGAATGTGAAGTGTGGTGTAGGAGCCAGCAAGCACAAGGTGGTCCATGCTTAGCGGCTCCTGTACCAGGTGGCTACCCAGGCACAAGAGGCAGGTGGATTCTACCGGTGTCTACAAAAGTATGCCAGTGGGGCAACACACAAACGGACCTCTACGTTGGTTTATTCTGGGTATTTTGTGTAGTAGAAATCGCTGATCCCTTTACACGGCATCTGTTATTTCTAATTCCACAAGTAATTTCCGCCAGCATGGACATTCCTATATGGAATTTCTGGGGCAGCTATCTACAAGTATATATATATACTGTGTATGACTGTATACCACAGGCCTGCAGAGCACGGCTCCTCTCTCTGACTGACTCCACGGTGAAATTAATTTACGATTTCCTATGCACATCAAGTGGGATAATCTGATGAGCTTCTGGGCAATTAGTCACTTAATTCACCATGCAGGAAATGTCTTGTCCTAGAATAGCGCTGTCACATCACCGCCACATCACGTGTCCATGACCAGAGAAGTTAAGAAAGAACATAGGACTGGGATGACCTGGGATATGAGTGTTCATGGCCATGGGACGTTGTGTCAGACATTGACGTGTATGTCACATGCCCACATTACTAGCCCTGGTCCATCACATACATACGCCAGAAATATTCCAACATCCCGTGTACAGATGCAGAGATGTGGTGTCTGCTCACTGTTTTCTCTTTCTTACAGTAAGAAAATGTAATATATAGACAGCATCAGACTGAAGTCCCTTGGGCCCACCCTCTGTGTATATAGGACCTTATGGCCCCCATTTTACTAGAGGTCCATTATTGTCAGAGTTTGGGCCCACAGGAGGATCCTCTGGTGCTCTGGTGGGCCAGTCCAACCCTGTACATAGATAGGAGATATATTGAGATAGATAGATAGTTAGATAGATAATTACTGTAGAAGGACAGACATATATAAATACCTCCCAACCGTCCCAGATCCAGCGGGGCAGTCCCGATTGCAGTGGCTGTCCCGCCGTCCTGGTACGGGAGAGGTATGTCCCAGTTTCAGGCAGCTGTCCCTGCGTCCATAGGACGCAGAGACAGTTGCCTGTATTATGATGAAGCAGAAAGCCGGCATCAGCTCGCTGCTTCATCCATGGGGATGAAGGGGATGGCCTAGTGCTGAAAAAATTTGCCACGCTTTGCGTGCCACACAATGTGTTCCTCTTTGGTCATTTACAAAGTTGGGAGGTATATATATATATATATATATATATATATATATATATATAAATATAAATATATCAGAGGTCAGTACAGAGATGTCTCCCATCATCTATTTATCCCCAGGACTGTGACTGTGACGAGGGGGCATCCTCTGCGTCTGGAGGAAAGAAGGTTTGTACATAAACATAGAAGAGGATTCTTTACGGTAAGAGCAGTGAGACTATGGAACTCTCTGCCTGAGGAGGTGGTGATGGTAAGTTCACTAAAAGAGTTCAAGAAGGGCCTGGATGTATTTCTGGAGGGTAATAATATTACAGGTTATAGTTACTAGAGAGGGGCCGTTGATCCAGGGAGTAATTCTGATTGCCTGATTGGAGTCCGGAAGGAATTTTTTTCCCTAAAGTGGGGAAAATTGGCTTCTACCTCACAGGGTTTTTTTTGCCTTCCTCTGGATCAACTTGTAGGATAACAGGCTGAACTGGATGGACAGAGGGCTTTTTTCGGCCTTATAAACTATGTTACTATGTTACTATATTGGTAGAGAGATAGGTAGGTAGATAGATAGTACCAACAGGTACAACCTATCTGGATCTAGAAATTAAGCAATCGGGGAGCTTTAAAGGGAACCTGTCACCTCCGAAACACCCCCTGAACTAGAGCAAGTGTTGTATAGTGTAAGTGATGCTGAATCCGAATATGTAAGTTTTATCTTCATACTCACTTCCATTCTGACGCTGTGCTCCCACAAACCTGCAGTAAAATGCACTCACTGGACTCCAGTGCTCACTCACATAATGGAGAGGACTTAAAGAAGAGTCCTCTCAGTGCATTTTACTGCTGGTTTGTGGGAGCACAGTGTCGGAATGGAAGTGAGTATGAAGATAAAAATTACATATTCGGATTCAGCATCACTTACACTATACAACGCTTACTCTAGTTCAGGGGGTGTTTCGGAGATGACAGGTTCCGATAGCCATAGAGATGCTAATACATATGCATGCAAAACCTTCTATGCCATCAGAAGGCGTCTGTATCATATCAAACCACCAGTGACCTTCTGGCTAAAAATCTTTTATAGCATCATCACCCTAATCAGCCTGTATGGCAGCAAAGTCTGGGGCCTGGATAAATACTCTGGTCAAAATAGGTCAAAATAGGACTCTGGGCCAACAGAAATATTCCACCTAGAATTCTGCACCTTCTACAGGTCCATCAGGGCACCTCAAACAACACCTGCTGAGCAGAGCTGGGCAGATTCCCACTATACTTTGCTGTCCAGAAGAGGGCGGTATAATTCAGGGCCCATCCACATAGCAACAGTCCTATCTCCTATCATCACAATGCCTTGCTACACCAAGAACCCCAGAAAAATGAAGCACCTCTGTACAAGTCACCCAAACCCAGCTTGCCCAAAACCACCAACCAGTACAGCCGGACCAAGCCACCAACCAGAACAGCCTGACCATCCTACAAACCAGTACAGCCTGACCAGGCCACAAACCAGTACGGCCTGACCAGGACCAACCAGTATGGCCTGAACAGGCCACCAACCAGTGCAGCCTGACCAGGACACCAACCAGTACAGCCTGACCAACCTACAAACCAGTACAGCCTGACCAGGCCACAAACCAGTACAGCCTGACCAGGACACCAACCAGTACAACCTGACCAACCTACAAACCAGTACAGGCTGACTAGGCCACCAATCAATAAATCCTGACAAACAGTGAAATCTAAAAGACAATACACAAGGGCAATGAGGAATATTTCAGTGTCTGGAGGAATAACATAAGAACATCACAGAAGCTGACAGTATACCAGAGCCTACAAAGGGAGTACAAACCACCCCATATCTGGAGAAACTCCCCATCCACAGAGACAACATATCCTGAGCTGGTACATACTGAGCACCCACAGCCTGCTAATCCAATCTGGGCACCACTGACAGAACTACATGGCCTTGAACTTTTCCACATTTTTTTACATTACACCCACAAATATAAATGTATTTTATTGGGTCTTTATAAGATAGATCCACACAAGTAACAAGTATGTATGAAGTGAAAAGAAAATGATACACGGTTTTCAAAATTTTTAATAAATAAAAATCTGAAAAGTGTGACTTGCATTTGTATTCAGCTCCCTGTACTCTGATACCCCTAAATAAAATCCAGTCTGACCAATTGCCTTCAGAAGTCTCCTAATTAGTAAATAGAGTCAACCTGTGTGTAATTTATTCTTAGTATAACTCCAGCTGTTCTGTGAAGGCCTCAGAGGTTTGTTAGAGAACATTAGTGATCAAACATCATAAAAACCAAGGAACACACCAGACAGGTCAGGGATAAAGCTGTGAAGTGTAAAGCAGTGTTAGGTTATAGAAAAATATCCCAAGTTCTGAGCATCCCACAGAGCCATTTTTGAGAGGAATCCATAAGAAGTACCATTTGCAGGTGAGACTAATGTTGAACTTGTTGGCCTACGTAAAAGAAAAACGCTATGTGTGGTGGAAAACGAACTCTGCACATCACCCTAAACACACCATCCCCACCATAAAACATAGTCCATAAAACATCAATACAGACAGCACTCCGATTGCGGTTTGCAGCGTGAATTTTTATTTTTCAGCCGAACATTAGATAAGCGACGTTTCGGGCTTACAGACAGCCCTTCATCAGACTAAGTGTAATGCGTGTGGTCATGCCGGCTGTGTGGGCTCACACAGCCGGCATGACCGCACGCATTACACTTAGCCTGATGAAGGGCAGTCTGTAAGCCCGAAACGTCGCTTATCTAATGTTCGGCTGAAAAATAAAAATTCACGCTGCAAACCGCAATCGGAGTGCTGTCTGTATTGATGTTTTATGGACTATCTACTGGCCCCTGGTGGAGACTGGGCCTCAGTAAGACGCGCACCCACCCTCGCCATCATCAGTGGTAGAGTGCTGTGACACCCCGCCTGCACACCATAGAACATAGTGGTGGTAGCATCATGCTGTGGGGAGGCTTTTCTTCAGCACAGTCAGGGAAGCTGGTCACAGCTGATGGAAAGATGGGTGGAGTTAAATACAGGGCAATCCTAGAGGAAAACCTGGTAGAAGCTGCAAAAGACTTGAGACTGGGGATAAGGTTCACCTTCCAATACTTTTTCAAGCACCTGTACAAGTCTAGGGAGAGCAGACTGTTCCAACAGTGTGACCAGTTGGCAGTGGGGCCCCAAATTCTCAGCAGTGAGGGACACTCACTTCAGGAGACTGTCTGATCTCTGCCCAGACTTCACCTCCATGGAAGAGGAAGAGGAGAACACAGCAGCCATAGCAGCACTATATATTACTGCCTGCCATAAACTGAGGGAAGACTGATATGTCACAGCCTGATGTGTCCCCATCCCCTATCCTTACCCAATTATTTCCCACTTGCTTTATCAATGCTAATATGTGTTTAGTCCTATAAAGCTGATATGAAGTTGAATTGAATTTGATATGAGGTAAATATGATATGATATGAGGTAGATGATAGATAGATAGATAGATAGATAGATAGATAGATAGATAGATAGATAATAGATAAATGGTAAAACACTGGGTAACAGTGACATGGAAAAGGACCTAGGAATTTTAGTGAACAGCAAACTAAGCTGTAGAAACCAGTGTCAGACAGCTGCTGCCAAGGCCAATAAAATAATGGGTTGCATCAAAAGAGGCATAGATGGCGGTGATGAGAACATAGTCCTGCCACTTTACAAATCACTAGTCAGACCACACATGGAGTACTGTGTACAGTTCTGGGCTCCTGTGAACAAGGCAGACATAGCAGAGCTGGAGAGGGTTCAGAGGAGGGCAACTAAAGTAATAACTGGAATGGGTGGACTACAGTACCCAGAAAGATTATCAAAATTAGGGTTATTCACTTTAGAAAAAAGACGACTGAGGGGAGATCTAATAACTATGTATAAATATATCAGAGGTCAGTACAGAGATCTCTCCCATCATCTATTTATCCCCAGGACTGTGACTGTGACGAGGGGACATCCTCTGCGTCTGGAGGAAAGAAGGTTTGTACACAAACATAGAAGAGGATTCTTTACGGTAAGAGCAGTGAGACTATGGAACTCTCTGCCTGAGGAGGTGGTGATGGTAAGTTCACTAAGAGAGTTCAAGAAGGGCCTGGATGTATTTCTGGAGGGTAATAATATTACAGGTTATAGTTACTAGAGAGGGGTCGTTGATCCAGGTTGTTATTCTGATGCCTGATTGGAGTCGGGAAGGAATTTTTTTCCCTAAAGTGGGGAAAATTGGCTTCTACCTCACAGGGTTTTTTTGCCTTCCTCTGGATCAACTTGTAGGAAAACAGGCCGAACTGGATGGACAGATGTCTTTTTTCGGCCTTATAAACTATGTTACTATGTTACTAGATAGGTAGATAGATAGCATACATAGAGGAATGGAGAAATGAAATAGACACCAACCAGAAACTCACTATCTACCAATCACTGCAAAGGGACTACACCATGGCGCCCTACCTGGAGAGGATACCCTACCCCAAACACAGACAGACCCTGAGCCTGTACAGACTGAGCGCCCACAGCCTGGAGATGGAGACGGGGCGGCACAGGCAGACATACAAGCCGCGGGAAGGAAGACTGTGCCAGCACTGTGAGCAGGGGGCCCTGGAGGACGAGGCCCACTTCCTGCTACACTGCAGCAAATACTCACCCGTGAGGGCCACGTACTTCCACAGACTCTCCGCTCACATACCAGACTTCACCTCCATAGATGAGCAGAGAAAACTCCACATCCTACTGGGAGAAGAGGAGTCAACTGTGGAGATCGCTGCCCAATATGTCTCCACCTCCCACCAACTAAGAGGAAGATGAGATACCATGGACTATTATACCCCTATACTGCCCCTACACCATGGACCATTATACCCCTATACTTCCCCTACACCATGGACTATTATACCGCTATACTGCCCCTTTAACCCAACATCCACCCCCTAATTCCCACATCAACCCCCCCTCCACAATACCTATTATTTCTTTTTGCTTTGGCAATGCTAAATGTTTTACTTGGACGTGCCAGTAAAGCTTTATTGAATTGAATTGAATTGAATTGAATTGATAGACAGACAGACAGACAGATAAATAGATAGACATTAGATAGATAGATAGATAGATAGATAGATAGATAGATAGATAGATAGATTTTAGATAGATATGAGCTAGATATTAGATAGATTTTAGATAGATAGATAGATAGATAATTATAGATAAATAGATAGAGCGAGCTCAGAGCACATTGCAGTCTGGCGGAGGAGAGAAGTGAAGTGATTATGGAGCTCGGCAGGAAATTCTCTTTCATTTACAGTAAACATCAGGTAATTTGATGAATTGATCTCTTGGTTCCTGGACGCAGGTTTCGGTCTAAACTGATGCAGACAGGATTGGAGCCACCTCCGCTGATTACCGCTGTTGTGCCATAAACAGATGATTAGTGCCGGCAGCAGCAGCAGCGTGGCCCGGGGGAAGGGAAACTGTGACTGTGTTTACATGAGCGCTTCCAAGTGTTACAGCCGTTCAGGCCAGAAACTAGAGACGTTTACTTCTCCGCTGCTTAGTTAAGAGACATTTCCTCTACTTCTGGACAGGCTGGGTGATAAGCATTATCGTCTTCACATTACAACCTCAATGGAGGTTGTAAGAATTAGTGGTGGATTTTTTCACAGAACAGGGCCACACTTGTCCACAGGTTGTGTCTGATATTGCAGCTCAATCGAAGATAGAGATGACTTTTAAAGTCTTCCTTTGGGGCCCGACCATCGCCCCACATCAAATCCAAAAGAAAGAAGTAATCTGTATGTGACCAAACACCTATTGTATATAGCCATGGAGGCAAAAAGCTGCACTTCTGTCTGCCAGTAGCCACCACTAGGAGGGGTTTACTGCATACTGTCTTAATACTAAGATCAATGTGTAATCAGTATGCTTTTAGCTCCTAAGCTCCCTCTAGTGGTGGCTGCAGATAGCCAGCATTTTACTGTTTAACTCTATGTCAGGCCAGAGGATTTGGAGCTCTGTATCAGAAAAATCTATTGCTATAAAGTTATTTTTAGACATAAATCAACACAGCATGAATAGATTGATTTTGAGTAACCAGAAAACTATAAAAGTAATTATTTGTTCTAGAAGTACCATATATAATATCTCAGCTGTCCTTGTCAGGTCCATAAAGATATTCCCATGGACAGCAATGCTGAAGAACTTCAGAACCTTACTCCAAGCCAGAAATACATGATCTTAACAGGTCCTCAAGAAACTAAATTCAGGATATCTGTCCCATGGCCCACATAAGTGTTGTATTATAAAAAAATAACTGTCACCATTCAACATATAGTCCTATAGCTCAATTCCAGTAGGACATCTTGATGTACTTCCCACCACATTCATAATACTCATGCAGTAAGTGGTTAACACTTTTTCCCAGATCAGAAATACTACCTTGAAAAGTCAACTCATCGCCATATAAAGATGGAGCCAAATGACTTCCACTTCCACTTAAAAGACAACCATATGGACACCATATCCACTGGTGGTCCAAATCTAGTACTGGTAGTAATGGTTGCCACTTTTTTTGCTGACCCCCAAAACTAACTTAGAGGACTAATCCCTTAAAGGGGTTGTCCGAGTTATTTTTTTGTTCTTTATATGTTTCTAACTTGTCAGATATAACAACTTTCCCATATACTTTGTGTTTCTAAAGCTGCTGGTTTCTCAGAGTTGACTGAGGGTCACATGACCTGTGATGTCACCTTATCTCCCTGGTCTGTGATGTTTTGTGTACAAGCCTCAGAGTTCAGATAACAGTCTGTACACGAGACGTCACTGGCCACGCCCCCTGCTTTGCCGGGCTCCTGTTATCTGCTCTCTCCCTGGTTTCCTTCAGAGAGGGGGGGAGAAGGGGGAGGGGCTGAGATTGTTGTTATTGCATGTAAACAAAGACCAGAAGAGAACCAGGGAAATGAGGAAATATAGATTTTTTTTGCCTAAAACTTGCTTAACTTAGTTATATATTGCTGCCCATCAGATTTACAGTGCTATATATTTTTTGTCATAACTCGGACAACCCCTTTAAGGATGGTCATTAACTAGTTGCAACTTTATTGGAGACAACTACCATTGGGGCTGTCTACTTCCACTGGTTGTCCATGGTCCAGTAATGATGGCTTTAGGTGTTTGTTACTTTTGTGTAGACCCTCAACCACTTCCTTAGGGGACCTTCCACCAGGACATGAACTCCCTAATGATGGCCTTTTACTAATTGCCACTTTTTTGAGACAACCATTGGGACTCGACTCTCCACCTCCAGTGGTGGTCCACAGTCCAGTAATGGGTATTAATGGTTATGGGTATTATTTTCACTTTTTTGTGGAGACTCTCAACAATTACCTTGGTGGACACTTCACCAGGGTAACAGTCTCCTAAAGATGGCCAGTAACTACAGTAGTCAAATATAGATTTTTGTCATTTTTGTCCAAAGACCATGACCACTATCCTAGGAGGTCCCCCACTACATCATACATCAAAAATGTAACATTGTCCCATGAGTTATAAGTCTTACCTTCATCAGTTGACTCCAGGCTTTCCACACTCTCGGCCCTGTTCCGGTCTTCCTTCATCTTGCTTTAATACGGAGAAAGTTTCCGGAGTCACACTGCAGAAGAGTCGAGCTCTCGACCACTGGAACAGCTGTGAGCAGTCAGCAGACTAGGTGAGCTGGGAAGTAACAGGTGTACGCGGCAGCTTAAAAATGTCATGCACCTTTAAGCAATGTCAAGGTCAACCTAATTTCCGACCCTTGAATGTACAGCTCAGCTTAGGTACAACCCTAGGTGTCAGTGATCTTCCAGAAAGACACATGAGCACCTTCCCTTCTCCTTGGTGACACCATCCCTTCCCCCAATACACACAGAAATGTTCCTGCAAATCCGTCGTCCTGTTATATAAGTTAGCATGGAAACGACCAATATGAGGAAAGAACTTAGATTAGGTGTCACGGGGAGAATGTGGCGCTTTAATACTGGAACATATTGTGTGTGAGTTAATGGACCTGGAAGCGATATTTGTACGTAGTCATTACAGCATTTTTGGTAGGTTGCCATCCACTCTCTGTTCTCTGGTGCCCTCACACACAAAGAAACCTTTACAAAGGCCTTAAGAGAACGGCCGGTAAACAAATACTGGTCCCTCTGTAATCATATATATTATGTGCAGTAGGCTCTGGGGCGGGACACCTCTCCTTGTTGAAGGAAACATTTAGACGGTCGCATGAGCTCAAACATTCCTTTAAGAATTGACTTATTGAAAGGAT
Organism: Rhinella marina; assembly: GCA_900303285.1. Lineage (NCBI taxonomy): Eukaryota > Metazoa > Chordata > Amphibia > Anura > Bufonidae > Rhinella > Rhinella marina. The sequence goes on from ONZH01003898.1 coordinate 119,703, forward strand.
TTGCAGTTCTTGGCTTCTGACTCATCAGGAGCTCCAGTCTCTGCGGTGTCCCTCCTCCACTCTGTATGCTGCAGCCCAACTTTTTCACATTGGCTGCTGTGTATGAGCACTAGCCCTGCAGGAAGATTACTTAGGGCTGAAGTACCTTCTTACTTTCAGTCGCCCTCTTTGGTCAGTTCCCTCAATGCTCTGGTGTTAGGGTCTGAGGCACAGAATGATCACAGGGCGATCACACTGGTTTGTCCATCCTTCGTCAGTCAATTACAAATAAGTTCTCCTGTGACTGGTCACAAGAAATAGAAAATGGCTTGCAAGTAGTATGCAATGTTTTGAAACAGTATTCCTTTAAATGGATAGTTACCTCTCCTGCCCCCCAGCCTGAGGATGGTGCCAAATGGACATAGGCTACGAAGTATGTTTTATGGAACAGGAGGAAGAAGAGGAGATGTAGAGAGTTTTCACATGACCTACTAAGGAAGTTGGTTGCACCTTTTGGAAATTGGAGACCCCCCCATTCAACATAGGTACCAGAGAGGGTACTTGCACCTATCATGTATGACATGTCCTGTGAATGTGTGCTGGTTCTACTTCTGGGACCCATCTTGACAAAAGGTACCAGCACCATAGGAGACCTCTGGAACCAGAAGCTATCATTTGCTGTGGAGATGCCTCCAAGATGGGAACAACCCATTAAATTGCCATAGACCTGTCATGCAGGTAAATATGGAGGCTTTCTAGCATCTGGATCCCCCAAAAGGGGAGATACCGTTCCTTTTTCCAGAAAAGAGGGAGGTGCACTTACACAGTCATTTTCCTTCAAAAATCAATGGAAGTAATGGGTAGAGATGAGCGAATCATCCAAAATTCGCTTCGCCAAATATTCATTGAACTTCTCATAAGATTTGTATATTCTACGAATCTATTCGGCGAATCTGCGTACAAATCATACGTTATTATGTGGTGTTTTGCGAACATTCGGGCACTAACAACGAACGTTCAGTTTTAAAAGGTATGCAACTTCTGTGAAAATGTACGCATGAGCGTACAAATTGCGTATGAAAATTACGGGCTAAGCCAATCAGAGCAAGCCCTGCCCTCTAGGTCAGGTGACCGCTTTCTTCCCGGGCTTTTGCCGAACGAATAGCAAACAGTAAAAAATCGCTAATTAAATGAATTCGTATGCAACAGCGTATAGAGTAACTTATACGTAGCATTAGCGTACAATTTGTCGGACAAGTACGTAGCGAATGCGTAGAAAGCCTTAAGAACATTTTCGACTCTAACGGAGCGAATCTCAAAAAATTCGGATTTGCTTTGCAGCAGAAAATTTCCAAGATTTGTATTGAATCTACAAAGCAGCAAATAGATTCGCTCATCTCTAGTAATGAGCAATAATTTCTATAAACCCCATTCATTTCTGATGAGAGGTCTTTGGCATCCATGGTGACCTCAAGACCTCATTGGGACTGGCTCAGTCTTTGGATTGGGGGCTCCAGAGGTATACCATAGCTAATTGCATGTGCAGTGATAGAGGCTGCACCCAGGCCCTGGTACCTAAGAGGGCCCGAAATCCACTCTGCTAAGTCCTTAGTGGAACCAGAACTTGCTCAGTCTTGGGATTGTGGGGCTTCAGAGGTAAAGCTATACTGGGTGCAGAGGTTTTATCTGGGCCCTAGTACCTACAGTATGAGGTCCCAAAATCCATTCTGCCAAGTTCTTAGTGGAACCAGGACTTGCTCAGTCTTGGGATTGTGGAGCCTAGAGGTAAAGCTAGAAGTCTTATCTGGGCCCTGGTACCTACAGTATGTAGGCCCAAAGTCCTTCTGGCAGCAATATTATAAATGGCACATGGCAGGTGGGGGCCCTATTCCAGACTTTGCATTGAAGCCCCAGATGTTTACGTTATACCTCTGGTGGTCTACATACATGGTTCATTTCCTCCATGCAGTGAATGTCGTAACAGGAAAGCAAATATCTAGAAGGGTAACGTGGATCATAGTGCAGGTGTCCATTTTTGTCGCCTCCCAGCAATTAGCTGTTACTCAGTAGCGCCACCATAGGTGAATTGAAGCATTGCATGGATCCCATATAATGCACAGACATGTCAGATCCTCCAGACTACTTTTGTTTCCACTCTAATTGAAGCTTTTGATTGAAGTGGCTGATAACTGTACATGACTCCTCTCTAGAGGGGAACTGAATTGTTAGGAAACAAGACGGGTCATGAAAAGGATATAAAGGGGGAAACAAACTTTGCCTATAGCGTGCCATGGTGGGGGAGTGAGTTTACACGGCACACACTAGACCTCCAATGTTCCTGTATAGATGGGATTGTCCTCCCTGACTCCCAAGACACCTTACAATAAGCTTTTCAGAAAGCAGAGGTTGTAATCCAGTGGTTCTCAGCATTCTTCCAAGATGGCAGTGAATATAACATCTGATAAATCTGAGCTGACCTTGAGCAGGATGTACTCAAGACCATGAAATCAGGGAGACTCATGTGATGCCATGTACTCATATTGGTCGATAAGGTCTGACTGTCAGTTCTCATCCAAATTATCTCTGAGGTCATGAATGTGACGGCAACCCGATGGTTAGACCTTTGGAAGATCTTGAAAGGTCCTTCTCCAGGCTCCAATAAAGTAGCCTACACTGAAAAAATAGACGGTCCCTCTGGATCAGTCCAGTCCAGGTCTTGGCTCCACCTGCACTGAATCTTCTGTACATGGTGATCTCAGGCCGCTGAGCTATGGACACCCAATGAATGAAGCTTCCATTGATCAGTTCATGGACTTAGCTTATCTACTCTTTGTATGTAGGGTGCACTGCTTTGTGGGCAAATTCTTCAGCCATATTGCCCAGTGCTTACTACTTTACATGATGTGTATCTGTCCCTCCAAAAAGATGACTTACTCTGTCCAAGGTACTGAAATTATAAATGTCAGATATCTACATGACCTTAGAGGCTGGTGAAGCATGCGGAGGGAAGGCCATGGATGCATGGGGGCGTCACTGGTACCAACAGTAGTACATACTTTTCTTACATGCCATCACCCAGCATCAGCAGTGGTAGGGGTAGAGAGATGTGGTCATACTCTATGCAAATCGGGTGACAAGCTGAATATTAGGCTGGGGTGAAAGTAAGCCTAGCTTTATCTGAGAGGTTGCATTATATTACATAGGTATCCTACCTGATAATATAAAACTGTACTACATTCAGACATTCTGATGGCCTTGGAGAACTGTCTTTGGTCTCCCGGACACCCACTTACATGCAAGTACACAGGGGAGGACTGGGAACTTAAAGTGGCCCTGGATATAACTAAAAGTGGCCCCATGTTGTAGGTGGGTCCAAATTGACAGGAGCACAATTAGATGGAGCCTGCAATTCTATATTGTGGCACAATATACTGCCCCAGCAGAACCAAATACCAGAGTGCAGCACAAAATACTGCTCCGGCAGCACAAAACACCTCCCCAGGAGCTGTCCCTCTTTGGTGGCCAATTCTTGACACTCCCAGCGTTAATTAAATATGGGAGCATCAGATCATTACTTACCTAGCTGTGAGTGAGGCCCAAGCGGCCCTCTGGGCATTGGCCCACAGAGAATTTTCCCTGCAGGGTCTATGGCCTGACCGCCCCTGCAAGTATGTATAAACACTTTCATTCTCCATCACCTCCAGGGCCGGACTGGGAACTTAAAGTGGCCCTGGAAAAATTACTAAAAGTGGCCCCATTTTGTAGTCTGGTCCAAATTGATGGAAGGCAGGGCCAGCAATACCATATTGTGGCACATTATACCACCCCAACAGAACCAAATACCACAGTCCATCACAAAATACTGCCAGCAGCACAAAATACAACCCCAAAAACTTCTACTGGCCGGCTGTGAGGAGGGTTCAGGCGAAATTTCCCTGTAAGGTCTATGACCAATCCGCCCCTGACCACCTCCAGCTTGTGTTACTTCTGCAGCAACCTGTGTCTTCTCTGCCTACATGAGTTAGGACACACTTGAAAGTTTCTTCTACATTTTGCAAATGCAAAATTATTGGCTATTTTTGAGGACAGGCTCCGGAGATGGGTGTAATCTGGAGTTCTCCTGCTAAAATTGTAACCAATAGAAGAGTGAAGGAAGCACACTGAAGTTCTTTGAAATGCTTCTTGGAGGATGAGTGAGTGGATGGGTTTTTCTTTATCCAGAATGACCCCCTATGCTCTGCACACCTGACTCATCCTATCCTACAAAATCTTTACCTTCTCGTTATCTTTTGCCTCATTTTATATTTGCTTTTGCCCAAGCTTGGAGGCACCTAAGTCCTGGGACCAAATTAAGCCATGGGAAATTGGCAGCTCTCTGTGAAACTGCATCGCCTTACATTGGGTCTCACAGGAATCAGACAGAGATATATATATATATTCTTTTACTTACCCTAGTCTTAAAGATGTTTGCTGAAAGAGCCTGAATGTCAGACTGATTTTCTTGTGTAACTATCGTTATTAAGTTAAGTAATATGTTCCCCGGAGAACCAATTATCCCGTCTGAGAAACAGGAAGGACTTATGAATAGTATAGCAATCTCTTATCAGATGTGCCTTCTAGGACATGCTACATATCACTCCGGGGACTAATGCTGCAATGTCTGGTGGGCGTTTTTCAACAGTATCTATCTAGTTCAGTGTTTCTCCACTCCAGTCCTCCGGACCCACCTACAGGTCATGTTTTTAGGATTTCTTTAGTATTGTTCAGGTGATACAATTAGTGTCAATGCATCAGGACTTACCGTATTTTTCGCTTTATAAGACGCACCTGATGATAAGACGAACCCCAGATTTTAGAGTAGGAAAATAACAAAAACATATTTTTCATCAGACCTCATATCAGATCCCCAAAAATTTCAGGACATTATATCAGACCCTGATATCAGCCCTCCATGTCAGACCCCCATCAGACCTCAGATCAGCCCACTCAGCCCCCATCAGACCTCAAATCAACCCTTTCAGACCCCCATCAGACCTCAGATCAGCCCACTCAGCCCCCATCAGACCTCAGATCAGCCCACTCAGCCCCCATCAGACCTCAGATCAGCCCACTTAGCCCCCATCAGACCTCAGATCACCCCACTTAGCCCCCATCAGACCTCAGATCGGCCCACTCAGCTCCTATCAGACCTCAGATCAGCCCACTTAGCCCCCATCAGACCTCAGATCGGCCCACTCAGCTCCCATCAGACCTCAGATCAGCCCACTTAGCCCCCATCAGACCTCAGATCGGCCCACTCAGCTCCCATCAGACCTCAGATCAGCCCACTTAGCCCCCATCAGACCTCAGCTCAAACCACTCAGCCCCCATCAGACCTCAGATCAGACCACTCAGCCCCCATTGGACCTCGGATCGGCCCACTCAGCTCCCATCAGACCTCAGATCAGCCCACTCAGCCTCCATCAGGCCTCAGATCAGCCCACTCAGCTCACTTAGCCCCCATATCAGCCCACTCAGCCCCCATCAGACCTCAGATCAGCCCACTGTGCCCCCATCAGACCTCAGATCAGTCCACTCAGCCCCCATCAGACCTCAGATCAGCCCACTCAGCCCCATTAGAATAAAATGAAAAACTTCTCTTACCTATCCTGCGCCGCGGCTCTGCTCCGGTTCCAGCGCTCCCTTGTCTTCTCCTTCCATAATGGAATCGTTCACAAGTATTCGCTTTATAAGACGCACATGGGAGAAAAAAGTGTGTCTTATAAAGTGAAAAATACAGTACCACAGGTATTCATTCTGTGGGATACTCTCAAATCATGACCGATAGGTGGGTCCTGAGGACTGGAGTTGAGAAACACTGTTCTAGTTTGACAATGTTAGTCTATATGTAACAGTCCATGAGGGCCACTCCAAGGTGCCACCCAATGATGCCATAATCCAGTCCACCCATCGGCGCCCTTGTTGTGTTCTGTATTATGCACCCCTGTCTACTCCTGGAAAAACTGCACTAGTCTCGTGTCTTGCATTGCAGGTCAGCTCCACTGAAGTGACTGAATACCACCCACAACCTGAGGAAAGATGTGGCACTGTTTTTGGAAGAAGGCTGCCATGCTTTTCTAATCCTCAGCCCAAACTAATTGTTAGGGACTCACCTGAGAATATGTTGATTGGTTTCAGTATCAACCAGCGGAATTATGATTTCAGCTCTGGAGTATGATACAGCCTGCAGAGAGCCTAGCAGGTTTTGTACTTGTTTGTAATGCCACGGCCACTTGGCTATTCTTCTCTGTGGCTGCTTGTCCATCTTCTTTGACCTCAGCTTTACCAAGTAAAGTTTCTGTCTTCTGCCTCGGTATTTATCATGTTTCCACGTCCATCTACGTGTCATGAGGTTGAGTTCATCTAAGGGTCAAACATCAGAACAGAGAGTTATCTGAGTGAATTTAATCATGGGCTACTTCTTTGGGCAAAACACCCCATTAATAAAATAGGTTGATGGAGGCACTTGGACAAAAAATTCCATGGGGCTCCTTACCACTGCCTGCCAGACTCCACCTGACCTCCTGTTGCAGACACATATAGGAAAGGTGGACAATAGTCCTCTCCACTGGGATTTTGACAGCCAGATGGGAAAAACCAGCCTGAGCAGACAGGGAACATTGGTTGTGGAGGCCACCCATGTCCAAAAGGTGGTGGACACCATGAGTCACATACCCACATGCTATTCTTAAAATCCTACCCTGGACAGAGATCCAAGAAGAATGGCGACCATGCAGTGATTGTATGCAGAGAAGCATCTCTGGACTTAAACCATGAGCTTTGAAGTGGGTGAGCTTCACCAAAAGACCACACCAGGTTTCCCTCCTGCCAACCAATAACAGGAAAATTAGGTTATACTTGGTACATGTCTCCAAAACTGGATGTTTAAAGGTTGGAATAATTTTTCATTTTGGACCAAACCACATGAATGCATCCTGCCTTGTTTTCTCTGGAGATGATGGTGTGATGGTCATCATCATGTGCATCTCATCATAGCTATAATCTACTCATCCTTATAGTTCTCCATGTAATGCAAAGTAAACAAATGCTGATCCCATCTTCTCAAATGACCAGCACATGCATGAGAACTTCCAATGGAGTAGGATGACGATGAGTGGGAAATTTGACTCCTGAACGTGCAACAAGATTGTCTCCAGAACTGTAAATTGTCTCCATGATTGCAAGAAAGTCTCCAGTATCATGTTTTGAGGGAAAGAGCCTACATGGATTCTTGTCTCCAAATAGCAAAGCACATATACACAAAACACAACAGGGCTGTGCCTCCTCTCTCCAAAGGACCCCATAGCATGGTCAAAAGTTCAGGTGAGTTCAGGTTTTTCAGCACCATGTAGTCTCCATAGATGAACATTGGTAACAGAATGGGTTTTAGTGAAGAGCTCAGTGACGTTATACTTGCCACTATCAGTGGAAGCCACATTGGCCACGAGTCAGTTTTCAAGTTTCTGATCTACTGGATCTTCTCTGGTCACCTCTAAGAGATATAACAGCTCAGCCATGAAATAGTAGACCATGTAAATACACAGAACGCGAGTGCTAAAGTGCGTAATATTTGGACATCACTGGTATATCACACTCTACACGGTCTCACCCTGACAGCCTTGTATTACACAGACTTCCATTCATCTGAATCTCCACCATGTAATTCCACATGTTCCCTGTAGTGGCCGCTGTAGGATAAATGCCCAGCTGGCTGAGGTTCCTCCTGGGGATGCGATCA
>ONZH01003899.1:0-268399 GCA_900303285.1 Rhinella marina
CAAAGCAGCGGGATGGTGAGGCTGATAATGGCGGCATCGCCGCTGACCATCTGTGTTGACTCCTCAAAGTTGCTCAACACCTGGCAGATATCAGACATCCACGTCCACTCCTCATTGTAGACCTTGAGGAATCTGAGAGACCTGACTACCAGTTCTGGTGGAAGATGACATCTGGCAGTCTACAATCGCTCTGCGCTGCTGGTAAACTCTGGATAAACATGTTTAATGTGGAATTCCATCTCGTGGGCACGTCGCACAACAGTCGGTGAGCGGGCAGTTGTAGGCGGCCGCTGCGCTGGCCTGAGAGTGGCAGCATCTGTGCTCGACTTGCGGAAATGCGCACAGATGCGGCGCACCTTGGTGAGCAAATCAGACAGATTGGGGTATGTCTTGAGGAACCGCTGAACTATAGATTGAACACGTGGGCCAGGCATGGCACATGTGTCAGTCTGCCGAGTTGCAGAGCCGCCACCAGGTTACGCCCGTTGTCACACACAACCATGCCTGGCTTGAGGTTCAGCGGTGCCAGCCACACATCGGTCTGCGCCGTGATGCCCTGTAAAGCTCTTGGGCGGTGTGCCTTTTGTCACCTAAGCTCAGCAGTTTCAGCACCGCCTGCTGGCGCTTACCCACGGCACTGCTGCTGCGGCCTAGAGCTACCGACTGAAGGCGCCGTGCCCACGGATGGTAATTCGGTGGAGGAGGAGGAGGGGTCGGAGGAGGAGGAGGCATAGTACGTCTGAGAGACCGTGACCGAGGTAGGACCCCGCAATCCTCGGTGTGGCAGTACATGAGGCGGCCCCAGGGTCAGTCTCGGTCCCAGCCTCCACCAAGTTAACCCAATGTGCCGTCAGTGAGATATAGTGTCCCTGCCCGGCAGCACTTGTCCACGTGTCCGTGGTTAGGTGGACCTTATCACTAACCGCGTTGGTCAGGGCACGGATGATGTTCTGTGACACGTGCTGGTGTAGGGCTGGGACGGCACATCGGGGGAAAAATAGTGGCGGCTGGGGACGGAATACCGAGGGCAGCCACCGCCATGAGATTTCGAAAGGCCTCGGTCTCTACCAGCCTATAGGGCAGCATCTCCAGGCTAAGCAATTTGGAGATGTGGACGTTGAGGGCTTGGGCATGTGGGTGGGTGGAACTGTATTTCCTCTTGCGCTCCTAGCGTCTGCTGTAAAGACAGCTGAACGCTGCGCTGGGACACGTTGGTGGACACTGTGGAGGATCGTGGAGGCGAAGGTGTGGTTTTCCGGCGGGAGGCGCTCGTGCCGGGGTCCTGGGCAGGGGGTTGACTAGCAGAGGCAGCGAGTGACGCGGGGGGTTGACTAGCAGAGGCAGCGAGTGACACAGGGGAAGGAGCAGTGGTGTGACCCGCAGGAGGTGGTGAACGGCCTTGGTTCCATTGAGTGGGGTGTTTAGCACTCATATGCCTGCGCATGCTGGTGGTGGTTAGGCTAGTAGTGGTGGCACCCCTGCTGATCCTGGTGTGGCACAGGTTGCACACCACAGTCCGTCGGTCATCCTCACTTTCTTTAAAGAACCTCCAGACTTGCGAACATCTAGGCCTCGCCACGGGAGCTTCACTACGTGAAACAGTTGCTGATGATGCACCAGCTCTGGCCCTGCTTCTCCCTCTGGCCACACCACTGCCTCTTACAACCTGTTCTGGTGCAGCACTCGCCTCCGCCTCAGAAGCACTGTCTTCACTCGGCATATCAACCCAGCTTGGGTCAGTCACCTCGTCATCCTCCGATTCCTCAGTCTGCTCCCTCCTCGGAATTCCTCCCTAACAACAACTTCACCACTGTCTGACAACCGTGTCTCCTCATCGTCTGACACCTCTTTACAAACTTCTTCCACTAACTCAACATTGTCATCATCATCACCCACAGACTGCGACAGTTGGAAAACTTGGGCATCGGGAACGAGGTCAGCAGCAACCTGAGAAGTGGTTTGTGACTCTGGGAAGGGTCAGAAAACAGTTCCTGAGAGTATGCCGGATCGCATTCCAAATTTTCCTGGGAGGGGGCAGACTGGGGGGAAGGAGGTTGAGGTGGAGGAGCCATAGGAGTGCTCCCTTGGGTAACGTGGGTGGACTGCGTGGAAGACTGACTGGTGGACAAATTACTTGAAGCATTGTCCGCAATCCACGAGATCAGCTGTTCGCACTGTTGTGGTTTCAACAGTCCTCTACCACGTGTCCCTGTAAGTTGAGACATGAAGCTAGGGAGTGTAGCTCTGCGGCGTTCCCCTGCTCCCTCATCAGCGGGTACTGTCTCACCCTGCCCAGGACCACGGCCTCTGCCCCCTGCAGTAATTGAATGCCCACGCCCACGCCCTCGCCCTCGACCCTTAGCCCTGGGGTTCAACATTTTTTGTATATAGGTGTATGATAAAAAAAAAAAAAAATTAAGTCCGGTAGAATTAAGTGACGTACAGAAAGTGTCACTTGGACAGATTATACGGATTGGAGCGAGTGTGCTGAACTGTGACACACAGAAAGGTTATACGCAGCTGAGTAAAATGGATTTGTATCACTGAGCTAAAACAACTGAAAAAAATTTTTTTTTTTTTATATTTTGTTTTTTTGGGAACGTGACGTGCAGGAACTATGGTAGAACTGACTGACACCCTGTTAACGGTGGCTATTTAGTCTGCGACCCAGACAAATGTCGCACAGAGAGTTTTCTGGATCAAGCTGTAGATGATATTGGTAGCAAATGACTTGGTTGTATTGTGTGACGTACAGAAAGTGTCACCTGGACAGTATATACGGATGGGAGCGAGTGTGCTGAACTGTGACACACAGAAAGGTTACACGCAGCTGAGTAAAATGGATTTGTATCACTGAGCTAAAACAACTGAAAAAATAATTTTTTTTTTTAAATTTTGTTTTTTTGGGAACGTGACGTGCAGGAAATATGGTAGAACTGACTGACACCCTGTTAACGGTGGCTATTTAGTCTGCGACCCAGACAAATGTCGCACAGAGAGTTTTCTGGATCAAGCGGTAGATGATATTGGTAGCAAATGACTTGGTTGTATTGTGTGACGTACAGAAAGTGTCACCTGGACAGTATATACGGATGGGAGCGAATGTGCTGAACTGTGACACACAGAAAGGTTACACGCAGCTGAGTAAAATGGATTTGTATCACTGAGCTAAAACAACTGAAAAAATAATTTTTTTTATATTTGTTTTTTATATTTTTTTACATTTTGTTTTTTTGGGAACGTGACGTGCAGGAACTATGGTAGAACTGACTGACACCCTGTTAACGGTGGCTATTTAGTCTGCGACCCAGACAAATGTCGCACAGAGAGTTTTCTGGATCAAGCTGTAGATGATATTGGTAGCAAATGACTTGGTTGTATTGTGTGACGTACAGAAAGTGTAACCTGGACAGTATATACGGATGGGAGCGAATGTGCTGAACTGTGACACACAGAAAGGTTACACAAAGCTGAGTAAAATGGATTTGTATCACTGAGCTAAAACAACTGAAAAAATATTTTTTTTTTTTTATATTTACATTTTGTTTTTTTGGGAACGTGACGTGCAGGAAATATGGTAGAACTGACTGACACCCTGTTAACGGTGGCTATTTAGTCTGCGACCCAGACAAATGTCGCACAGAGAGTTTTCTGGATCAAGCTGTAGATGATATTGGTAGCAAATGACTTGGTTGTATTGTGTGACGTACAGAAAGTGTCACCTGGACAGTATATACGGATGGGAGCGAATGTGCTGAACTGTGACACACAGAAAGGTTACACAAAGCTGAGTAAAATGGATTTGTATCACTGAGCTAAAACAACTGAAAAAATAATTTTTTTTTTTATATTTTGTTTTTTTGGGAACGTGACGTGCAGGAAATATGGTAGAACTGACTGACACCCTGTTAACGGTGGCTATTTAGTCTGCGACCCAGACAAATGTCGCACAGAGAGTTTTCTGGATCAAGCTGTAGATGATATTGGTAGCAAATGACTTGGTTGTATTGTGTGACGTACAGAAAGTGTCACCTGGACAGTATATACGGATGGGAGCGAATGTGCTGAACTGTGACACACAGAAAGGTTACACAAAGCTGAGTAAAATGGATTTGTATCACTGAGCTAAAACAACTGAAAAAATAATTTTTTATTTTTTTTTATATTTTTAATTTTTTTTTGGGAACGTGACGTGCAGGAAATATGGTAGAACTGACTGACACCCTGTTAACGGTGGCTATTTAGTCTGCGACCCAGACAAATGTCGCACAGAGAGTTTTCTGGATCAAGCTGTAGATGATATTGGTAGCAAATGACTTGGTTGTATTGTGTGACGTACAGAAAGTGTCACCTGGACAGTATATACGGATGGGAGCGAATGTGCTGAACTGTGACACACAGAAAGGTTACACAAAGCTGAGTAAAATGGATTTGTATCACTGAGCTAAAACAACTGAAAAAATAATTTTTTTTTTTTTTTATATTTTTGTTTTTTTTGGGAACGTGACGTGCAGGAATATGGTAGGACTGACTGACACCCTGTTAACGGTGGCTATTTAGTCTGCGACCCAGACAAATGTCGCACAGAGAGTTTTCTGGATCAAGCTGTAGATGATATTGGTAGCAAATGACTTGGTTGTATTGTGTGACGTACAGAAAGTGTCACCTGGACAGTATATACGGATGGGAGCGAATGTGCTGAACTGTGACACACAGAAAGGTTACACAAAGCTGAGTAAAATGGATTTGTATCACTGAGCTAAAACAACTGAAAAAATAATTTTTTTTTTTATATTTTGTTTTTTTGGGAACGTGACGTGCAGGAAATATGGTAGAACTGACTGACACCCTGTTAACGGTGGCTATTTAGTCTGCGACCCAGACAAATGTCGCACAGAGAGTTTTCTGGATCAAGCTGTAGATGATATTGGTAGCAAATGACTTGGTTGTATTGTGTGACGTACAGAAAGTGTCACCTGGACAGTATATACGGATGGGAGCGAATGTGCTGAACTGTGACACACAGAAAGGTTACACAAAGCTGAGTAAAATGGATTTGTATCACTGAGCTAAAACAACTGAAAAAATAATTTTTTTTTTTATATTTTGTTTTTTTGGGAACGTGACGTGCAGGAAATATGGTAGAACTGACTGACACCCTGTTAACGGTGGCTATTTAGTCTGCGACCCAGACAAATGTCGCACAGAGAGTTTTCTGGATCAAGCTGTAGATGATATTGGTAGCAAATGACTTGGTTGTATTGTGTGACGTACAGAAAGTGTCACCTGGACAGTATATACGGATGGGAGCGAATGTGCTGAACTGTGACACACAGAAAGGTTACACAAAGCTGAGTAAAATGGATTTGTATCACTGAGCTAAAACAACTGAAAAAATAATTTTTTTTTTATATTTTGTTTTTTTTGGGAACGTGACGTGCAGGAAATATGGTAGAACTGACTGACACCCTGTTAACGGTGGCTATTTAGTCTGCGACCCAGACAAATGTCGCACAGAGAGTTTTCTGGATCAAGCTGTAGATGATATTGGTAGCAAATGACTTGGTTGTATTGTGTGACGTACAGAAAGTGTCACCTGGACAGTATATACGGATGGGAGCGAATGTGCTGAACTGTGACACACAGAAAGGTTACACAAAGCTGAGTAAAATGGATTTGTATCACTGAGCTAAAACAACTGAAAAAATAATTTTTTTTTTTATATTTTGTTTTTTTGGGAACGTGACGTGCAGGAAATATGGTAGAACTGACTGACACCCTGTTAACGGTGGCTATTTAGTCTGCGACCCAGACAAATGTCGCACAGAGAGTTTTCTGGATCAAGCTGTAGATGATATTGGTAGCAAATGACTTGGTTGTATTGTGTGACGTACAGAAAGTGTCACCTGGACAGTATATACGGATGGGAGCGAATGTGCTGAACTGTGACACACAGAAAGGTTACACAAGCTGAGTAAAATGGATTTGTATCACTGAGCTAAAACAACTGAAAAAATAATTTTTTTTTTTTTATATTTTTAGTTTTTTTTGGGAACGTGACGTGCAGGAAATATGGTAGAACTGACTGACACCCTGTTAACGGTGGCTATTTAGTCTGCGACCCAGACAAATGTCGCACAGAGAGTTTTCTGGATCAAGCTGTAGATGATATTGGTAGCAAATGACTTGGTTGTATTGTGTGACGTACAGAAAGTGTCACCTGGACAGTATATACGGATGGGAGCGAATGTGCTGAACTGTGACACACAGAAAGGTTACACAAAGCTGAGTAAAATGGATTTGTATCACTGAGCTAAAACAACTGAAAAAATAATTTTTTTTTTTTATATTTTGTTTTTTTGGGAACGTGACGTGCAGGAAATATGGTAGAACTGACTGACACCCTGTTAACGGTGGCTATTTAGTCTGCGACCCAGACAAATGTCGCACAGAGAGTTTTCTGGATCAAGCTGTAGATGATATTGGTAGCAAATGACTTGGTTGTATTGTGTGACGTACAGAAAGTGTCACCTGGACAGTATATACGGATGGGAGCGAATGTGCTGAACTGTGACACACAGAAAGGTTACACAAAGCTGAGTAAAATGGATTTGTATCACTGAGCTAAAACAACTGAAAAAATAATTTTTTTTTTATATTTTGTTTTTTTGGGAACGTGACGTGCAGGAAATATGGTAGAACTGACTGACACCCTGTTAACGGTGGCTATTTAGTCTGCGACCCAGACAAATGTCGCACAGAGAGTTTTCTGGATCAAGCTGTAGATGATATTGGTAGCAAATGACTTGGTTGTATTGTGGTGACGTACAGAAAGTGTCACCTGGACAGTATATACGGATGGGAGCGAATGTGCTGAACTGTGACACACAGAAAGGTTACACAAAGCTGAGTAAAATGGATTTGTATCACTGAGCTAAAACAACTGAAAAAATAATTTTTTTTTTTATATTTTGTTTTTTTGGGAACGTGACGTGCAGGAAATATGGTAGAACTGACTGACACCCTGTTAACGGTGGCTATTTAGTCTGCGACCCAGACAAATGTCGCACAGAGAGTTTTCTGGATCAAGCTGTAGATGATATTGGTAGCAAATGACTTGGTTGTATTGTGTGACGTACAGAAAGTGTCACCTGGACAGTATATACGGATGGGAGCGAATGTGCTGAACTGTGACACACAGAAAGGTTACACAAAGCTGAGTAAAATGGATTTGTATCACTGAGCTAAAACAACTGAAAAAATAATTTTTTTTTTTATATTTTGTTTTTTTGGGAACGTGACGTGCAGGAAATATGGTAGAACTGACTGACACCCTGTTAACGGTGGCTATTTAGTCTGCGACCCAGACAAATGTCGCACAGAGAGTTTTCTGGATCAAGCTGTAGATGATATTGGTAGCAAATGACTTGGTTGTATTGTGTGACGTACAGAAAGTGTCACCTGGACAGTATATACGGATGGGAGCGAATGTGCTGAACTGTGACACACAGAAAGGTTACACCAAGCTGAGTAAAATGGATTTGTATCACTGAGCTAAAACAACTGAAAAAATAATTTTTTTTTTTATATTTTGTTTTTTTGGGAACGTGACGTGCAGGAAATATGGTAGAACTGACTGACACCCTGTTAACGGTGGCTATTTAGTCTGCGACCCAGACAAATGTCGCACAGAGAGTTTTCTGGATCAAGCTGTAGATGATATTGGTAGCAAATGACTTGGTTGTATTGTGTGACGTACAGAAAGTGTCACCTGGACAGTATATACGGATGGGAGCGAATGTGCTGAACTGTGACACACAGAAAGGTTACAGAAAGCTGAGTAAAATGGATTTGTATCACTGAGCTAAAACAACTGAAAAAATAATTTTTTTTTTTATATTTTGTTTTTTTGGGAACGTGACGTGCAGGAAATATGGTAGAACTGACTGACACCCTGTTAACGGTGGCTATTTAGTCTGCGACCCAGACAAATGTCGCACAGAGAGTTTTCTGGATCAAGCTGTAGATGATATTGGTAGCAAATGACTTGGTTGTATTGTGTGACGTACAGAAAGTGTCACCTGGACAGTATATACGGATGGGAGCGAATGTGCTGAACTGTGACACACAGAAAGGTTACACAAAGCTGAGTAAAATGGATTTGTATCACTGAGCTAAAACAACTGAAAAAATAATTTTTTTATATTGTTTTTTATATTTTTTACAATTTTTTTTTGGGAACGTAACGTGCAGGAACTATGGTAGGACTGACTGACACCCTGTTAACGGTGGCTATTTAGTCTGCGACCCAGACAAATGTCGCACAGAGAGTTTTCTGGATCAAGCGGTAGATGATATTGGTAGCAAATGACTTGGTTGTATTGTGTGACGTACAGAAAGTGTCACCTGGACAGTATATACGGATGGGAGCGAATGTGCTGAACTGTGACACACAGAAAGGTTACACAAAGCTGAGTAAAATGGATTTGTATCACTGAGCTAAAACAACTGAAAAAATAATTTTTTTTTTATATTTTGTTTTTTTGGGAACGTGACGTGCAGGAAATATGGTAGAACTGACTGACACCCTGTTAACGGTGGCTATTTAGTCTGCGACCCAGACAAATGTCGCACAGAGAGTTTTCTGGATCAAGCTGTAGATGATATTGGTAGCAAATGACTTGGTTGTATTGTGTGACGTACAGAAAGTGTCACCTGGACAGTATATACGGATGGGAGCGAATGTGCTGAACTGTGACACACAGAAAGGTTACACAAAGCTGAGTAAAATGGATTTGTATCACTGAGCTAAAACAACTGAAAAAATATTTTTTTTTTTATATTTTGTTTTTTTGGGAACGTGACGTGCAGGAAATATGGTAGAACTGACTGACACCCTGTTAACGGTGGCTATTTAGTCTGCGACCCAGAGAAATGTCGCACAGAGAGTTTTCTGGATCAAGCTGTAGATGATATTGGTAGCAAATGACTTGGTTGTATTGTGTGACGTACAGAAAGTGTCACCTGGACAGTATATACGGATGGGAGCGAATGTGCTGAACTGTGACACACAGAAAGGTTACACAAAGCTGAGTAAAATGGATTTGTATCACTGAGCTAAAACAACTGAAAAAATAATTTTTTTTTTTATATTTTGTTTTTTTGGGAACGTGACGTGCAGGAAATATGGTAGAACTGACTGACACCCTGTTAACGGTGGCTATTTAGTCTGCAACCCAGACAAATGTCGCACAGAGAGTTTTCTGGATCAAGCTGTAGATGATATTGGTAGCAAATGACTTGGTTGTATTGTGTGACGTACAGAAAGTGTCACCTGGACAGTATATATGGATGGGAGCGAATGTGCTGAACTGTGACACACAGAAAGGTTACACAAAGCTGAGTAAAATGGATTTGTATCACTGAGCTAAAACAACTGAAAAAATAATTTTTTTTTTATATTTTGTTTTTTTGGGAACGTGACGTGCAGGAAATATGGTAGAACTGACTGACACCCTGTTAACGGTGGCTATTTAGTCTGCGACCCAGACAAATGTCGCACAGAGAGTTTTCTGGATCAAGCTGTAGATGATATTGGTAGCAAATGACTTGGTTGTATTGTGTGACGTACAGAAAGTGTCACCTGGACAGTATATACGGATGGGAGCGAATGTGCTGAACTGTGACACACAGAAAGGTTACACAAAGCTGAGTAAAATGGATTTGTATCACTGAGCTAAAACAACTGAAAAAATAATTTTTTTTTTATATTTTTTTTTATATTTTTTTACATTTTGTTTTTTTGGGAACGTAACGTGCAGGAACTATGGTAGGACTGACTGACACCCTGTTAACGGTGGCTATTTAGTCTGCGACCCAGACAAATGTCGCACAGAGAGTTTTCTGGATCAAGCTGTAGATGATATTGGTAGCAAATGACTTGGTTGTATTGTGTGACGTACAGAAAGTGTCACCTGGACAGTATATACGGATGGGAGCGAATGTGCTGAACTGTGACACACAGAAAGGTTACACAAAGCTGAGTAAAATGGATTTGTATCACTGAGCTAAAACAACTGAAAAAATAATTTTTTTTTATATTTTGTTTTTTTGGGAACGTGACGTGCAGGAAATATGGTAGAACTGACTGACACCCTGTTAACGGTGGCTATTTAGTCTGCGACCCAGACAAATGTCGCACAGAGAGTTTTCTGGATCAAGCTGTAGATGATATTGGTAGCAAATGACTTGGTTGTATTGTGTGACGTACAGAAAGTGTCACCTGGACAGTATATACGGATGGGAGCGAATGTGCTGAACTGTGACACACAGAAAGGTTACACAAAGCTGAGTAAAATGGATTTGTATCACTGAGCTAAAACAACTGAAAAAATAATTTTTTTTTTTTATATTTTGTTTTTTTGGGAACGTGACGTGCAGGAAATATGGTAGAACTGACTGACACCCTGTTAACGGTGGCTATTTAGTCTGCGACCCAGAGAAATGTCGCACAGAGAGTTTTCTGGATCAAGCTGTAGATGATATTGGTAGCAAATGACTTGGTTGTATTGTGTGACGTACAGAAAGTGTCACCTGGACAGTATATACGGATGGGAGCGAATGTGCTGAACTGTGACACACAGAAAGGTTACACAAAGCTGAGTAAAATGGATTTGTATCACTGAGCTAAAACAACTGAAAAAATAATTTTTTTTTTATATTTTGTTTTTTTTGGGAACGTGACGTGCAGGAAATATGGTAGAACTGACTGACACCCTGTTAACGGTGGCTATTTAGTCTGCAACCCAGACAAATGTCGCACAGAGAGTTTTCTGGATCAAGCTGTAGATGATATTGGTAGCAAATGACTTGGTTGTATTGTGTGACGTACAGAAAGTGTCACCTGGACAGTATATACGGATGGGAGCGAATGTGCTGAACTGTGACACACAGAAAGGTTACACAAAGCTGAGTAAAATGGATTTGTATCACTGAGCTAAAACAACTGAAAAAATAATTTTTTTTTTTATATTTTGTTTTTTTGGGAACGTGACGTGCAGGAAATATGGTAGAACTGACTGACACCCTGTTAACGGTGGCTATTTAGTCTGCGACCCAGAGAAATGTCGCACAGAGAGTTTTCTGGATCAAGCTGTAGATGATATTGGTAGCAAATGACTTGGTTGTATTGTGTGACGTACAGAAAGTGTCACCTGGACAGTATATACGGATGGGAGCGAATGTGCTGAACTGTGACACACAGAAAGGTTACATGCAGCTGAGTAAAATGGATTTGTATCACTGAGCTAAAACAACTGAAAAAATAATTTTTTTTTTATATTTTGTTTTTTTTGGGAATGTGACGTGCAGGAAATATGGTAGAACTGACTGACACCCTGTTAACGGTGGCTATTTAGTCTACGACCCAGACAAATGTCGCACAGAGAGTTTTCTGGATCAAGCTGTAGATGATATTGGTAGCAAATGACTTGGTTGTATTGTGTGACGTACAGAAAGTGTCACCTGGACAGTATATACGGATGGGAGCGAATGTGCTGAACTGTGACACACAGAAAGGTTACACAAAGCTGAGTAAAATGGATTTGTATCACTGAGCTAAAACAACTGAAAAAATAATTTTTTTGTTATATTTTGTTTTTTTGGGAATGTGACGTGCAGGAAATATGGTAGAACTGACTGACACCCTGTTAACGGTGGCTATTTAGTCTACGACCCAGACAAATGTCGCACAGAGAGTTTTCTGGATCAAGCTGTAGATGATATTGGTAGCAAATGACTTGGTTGTATTGTGTGACGTACAGAAAGTGTTACCTGGACAGTATATACGGATGGGAGCGAATGTGCTGAACTGTGACACACAGAAAGGTTACACAAAGCTGAGTAAAATGGATTTGTATCACTGAGATAGAACAATAAAAAAAAAACAGGGTTAGATATGGCGATAGCTGCACTACTAGTGCCAGCCAGCCAAGTGAAGAAAAAATAAAAATAAAATGTCTTCTAGCCCTTAGAAGGGCTGTTGGGTTCTTTGTGGGTGATCCCTGCCTAACAGACAACTAAATGCAGGCCCTAACACTGTCCCTGAAAGGCAGCAGCTCTATCCCTAACGACATCCAGACGGCATCTGAGCTGAGCACCGCGTCTCCTGGCTTGTGATTGGCTGTGTTTTTAGGCGCCAAAAAAGCACGATGCGGAAGTTGCCATTTCCTCGAGCATGGCGAGATACTCGTCCGAGCAGAGAGCACTTACTAGTACCCTAATACTCGGACGAGCACCAAGCTCGGACGAGTATGCTGCCTCATCTCTAATCATAATATGAATATTATTTCTATGTTTCTATTTTGCTATGAGGAAAATGAATACAAAAGTTACATAAGTTATAAGGACAAAGGCAAAAAAGGAAAATGATGATACAGTGGTACTTGAAAGTTTGTGAAACCTTCAGAATTTCTTACAATTCTGCATAAATATTACCTGAAACTACATCAGATTTTCACACACGGTCCTAGAAGTAGATAAAGATAACTAAATCGAACACGAGTCAAAAATATTACACTAGGTCATTCATTTAAGAAAATGTTCCAATAGCCCATGTCTTTGAGCAGCAAAAGTATGTCAACCTTTAGGATTCGCAGATAATTTGAAGGTGAAATTAGAGTCAGGTGTTTTCAATCTATGGGATGACAATCAGGTGTGAGAGGGCAACCTGTTTTATTTAAAGAACAGGGATCTATCAAAATCTGATCTTCACAACACGTTTGCGAAAGTGTATTATGGGACAAACAAGGGAGATTTCTGAGGACCTCAGAAGAAGAGCTGTTGAGGCTTATACAGCTGGAAAAGGTTACAAAGCCATCACTAAAGAGTTTGGACTCCACCAATCCACAGCCATACAGATTGTGTAGAAATGGAGGAAATTCAAGACCATTATTATCCTCCCCAGGAGTGGTCGATGAACAAAGATTATGCCAAGAGCAATAGTCCACTATGTCATAATGGAACTCAAGGTGACCTCTAAGCAACTAAAGGCCTTTCTCATATTAGCTAATGTAAATCTTCACAAGTCCACCATCAGGAGGACACTGAACAACAATGGTGTGCATGAAAGGACTGCTCTCCAAAAAGAACATTGCTGCCTGTCTGCAGTTTGCAAAAGATCAATGTTTTATGGATGGATGAGACCAAAACTTAACTGTTTGGTCTAAATGAGAAGCATTATGTTTGGAGTAAGGAAAACACTGCATTCCAGCATAAAAACCTTATTCCATCTGTGAAACATTTTGGTTGTAGTGTCACGGTTGGCGCCTGTTTTGCTGCATCTGAGCCAGGATAGCTTGCCGTCATTGATGGAACAATGATTTCTGAATTATACCATGAAATTCTAAAGGAAAATGTCATGATATCTCTGTGAGCTATATGTCTGTGAGCTGAATCTCAAGAGGACATGCAGCAAGACAACCCTAAGTGAACAAGTCGTTCTACCAAAGAATGGTTAAAGAAGAACAAAGTTAAAGTTTTGTATTGACCAAAGTCCTGACCTTAATCCTATCTAAATGTTTTGGAAGGACCTAAGCAGTTCATAGGAGGAAACCCACCAACATAAGAGTTGAAGCTGTTTTGTGCAGAGGAATGGGCTAAAATTCTTCCAAACCAATGTGCAGGGCTAATCAGTGATTACTGGAAATGTTTAGTTGAAGTTATTGTTGTACAAGGGGGTCACACCAGATACTGAAAGCAAAGGTACTCATACTTTTTATCATGTGACATTGGATAATTTTCCTCAATAAATAAATCACCAAGTCTAATATTTTTTACTTATTTGCTTAATTTGGTTATCTTTATCTACTTTTAGGACGTATAAGAAAATCATATTTATGCAAACATCTAGAAAATTCTGAAGGGTTCACAAACTTTCAAGCACCACTGTATAGCAAATACTATCTGGGCTTTTATGTTATGTTCAAATCTGCTCATTACTTTTCCTACTGTCTGTAAGGTTAGTGTAAATTGATTCAGAAACTAAAGAAAACCTAATTCACATAGTGTAGCTCTATGATAGACAGTTATGTATTAGAAATGGACAAACTGATAATTAAACTTCATAATACTGAATTCATAAATCGAATCACAAATCTTTAACTATACTACTAGTAGGTGAATAGATTTGCTGACTTTGAATTACAAAGAATGTGGATTAAAGTGAGTTTCCATTTGTTCTGATGGCCTATGCTCGTGATAGGCCATCAGTATTGCCAGGGGTCCAAAAACCCAAACCCCTGCTGATTAGCTGATTGGGATTAGCTCCAGTACTAGAACTACAGTTCTGTCCATTGTGTGAAGTGGACAGAGCTGATTACTGCAGTGTTGCTCCCACTGAAGTGAATGGGAGCAGCACTACTGCAAGCACTTCTGGCCACTGTACATAATAGACAGAACTGTAGCTCTGCCTCTGGAACTACTGAAGCTCAGATGATCAGCAGGGTTGCGGGGTGTCTGACCCTGCCAATCAGATATTGATGGCCTATTCTAAGGATCAACCATCAAAATAAAAAAAAAACATAAAACTCCTTTAAATCATAAATATCAAATTTGTGACAAGAGACAATTAAATCCATTTTTGCAGATTCACCACCTATCCCAAATTCCCAATGACACCACTCAAAAATGCTAAAAATACTTGGCCAATGCCCAATCACTCTTTTCTCATAGAGAATTGTAAATTTAATGATATTTCACTAATAAACTAATTTCTCAGCTTTACTAATATGTAATGATGCCGTTGTTATTGATATTGCAGTGCCCTGGGTTTGGGGTGACCTCAACGCAATGCAGGGTCCCCCAGAGACCATCGAGGTGTCACTATATGTTGATGCTCTCTGGAAGGAATATAAGGCGTGGTGCACCCCAATGGGAAATAAGTCCATAGAGTCAGGGTCTGCAGTAAACCAGGGTGCTTCTTTACTGGAGAAATTCAGGTGCAAAACAATACAGGCGAGGAATAGGGCTGGCCTCTCCAGTCTCCTCCCTGGCAGAAGAAATGTTTGATGCTGAGGAAAGGCCTGCGCTAGCTGTTCCTCTCTCTCTCTCTCTCTCTCTCTCAGAAAGCTGGTACTCAGGCCAAATTTTGAAATCCTGGAGGCCCGCGGTCTGTAGCTCAGTAGTCCGGGTGGCTCAAGCCATTCAAAAGGTTATTCTGTATGGTTTTGGTGGTAAACAAGTCTAGGTTTTTCCCTCCAAAACATGCTCTTTTTAAAATCCTATGGCAATGTGGAAAATTACCCGCTTCTTATTCAAAGTCTCAAAAGTCTCTCAGTATTCATTACCCGTTTCCACAGAGCCTTGCAAATACAATGCAAATAAACAGGATATATATCACAACATACATATAAAATGAAGTTACAGAGTATTAAACAGTGCAAGTTAACCCTTGCAAGTGAAATAAAGAAGAAGTTTAAACTTTGCATATGGTAAATAGGGAAATTTACACAAATGTCCAGACTTTACAGTACCCCTACTCTAGGGCACTACCATATGTTACACCAAAGATCGTACCCCCCACAAAAACATCTAAGGGCAGCTGCTTTTTTAAGCTAGATACTGTGGGACAGATTTTGTCAATAATCAGTGTGCCAATCTACTTTATGTAAATTTACTGTAACTTCTGGGTCTCCATCCATATGCAACCTTTTAGAAATAAGTGCCTGGTCTGACCAGTGTGTCTAGCAGTTCTTTGATGAAAATGTTGTCCATAATGACGTTGGCATAGACACAACTATTTTAAAATAAAGAAACCCAGAAACATTGTTGTGATGCCAAAACATGCATACAGTAGTGTGTCTGTGCCAGATTTACCCCCAAAACTGTTTTGTAATCCAGTTTTCCAGTTATCCTCCAGTTATTCTGTACTCAGCAATATGAATTTCAAGATGATTTTGATGAGAACTGCACATACACAAATTCTGATAAAGAAAATGTTGATTTAGCACAATTGTCACACCTGCTAAAGAGTAATCCAAACTCTATTTTTAATCTGCGATGTACAATGCAAGCACATTTTCTAGTGCAGAAAATACATAATATAAAAAAATAATGAACTTATGGTTTGTCTCAATGTCTTTTTCTACAAAACATATTCTACATTTTTTAAATGAGGATCTGGATCTGAATACTTTTGTAATTGCATGTAATTAAAAATTTAGCATAGCCACTTAGTTCTTAAAAAAATGTATCTGTATAGCGCCACCTGCTGTTATTGTTATTTTCTTTATTTTTTGTCCACCTCACTAAGGTGGTCCCATGTGCTCGGTTTAAATCTTCAACTGCCACTAGCCATGTCTTCTGTTAGAAGCTATGTCAGTTACAAGGAAGGAGCTACAGCAGAAAGGACATGCCCCCGAGCTACCAGCCTGAAGAGAATCTTG
The DNA here is from genome assembly GCA_900303285.1 of Rhinella marina. NCBI lineage: Eukaryota > Metazoa > Chordata > Amphibia > Anura > Bufonidae > Rhinella > Rhinella marina. The sequence continues at coordinate 16,443 of ONZH01003899.1, forward strand.
CACAACAATTGGAGCAATGAATCGGGAGATATCTGGATCCATGTGAGGTACAGGGCTGGTTCTAGCTTTGTTAGAAATAGATTGTCACGTACTATATGATGTCTGATTTTCATTTTTTACATCAATCATGGTATAACCTACTCATCATATGTGGCTTACAGAAACAGCTGAGCAGACTGTGCTATGCTCTTTCCTTAATGCCTATAAAAGTGAAATAGAGCTAAGAACACAGTGTAACACAGAAATCGACACTGTCTCCATAGCTCCCGAGTTACAGAGGCAGCGTTGCTCACCATGCTATGCAGTTTTTGTAACTTGCATACTCTTGTGTGGGAGTTATGGAAACAGCATTGCAAAGCCTGGTCAACCATTTCCACAGCTCCATGCATCTCTGACCACTGCATACGACATGTACCCCTTCAAGTGAAATGCCTTTGTAAAAAAAAAAGTTGCATAGGGTTGTTATCCATTGGATGGATCAATTTTATATATATATTTTTTAACCAAATCTTTATTTTCATTATCAGTAATTAGAAGGCATCCGTTTTATTTTGAAAAGGTAGAGCAAAAAGGTCTTTTCTTCTTAAGATGGATCCAAATGTACACCGGACAAATGTATTCCATATGTTTGGATCTGTCTGGTATTATAAAAAACAAGACTCTACTCTTTTTGTGGTTCTGAAAAGCATAGAAATCCACATATAAACCTGTGAAATGTATGCTAAAAGGAACTGACTAACCTACAATTCCACCAAACACCTAAGCCAGCCTTAAAGGGAGTTATCCAGTAATTACTATTAATCGCCTATCCCAGCACTGAACTGAATGGGGCTGAGCTGCAATACCAAGAACAACCGCTATACAGTGTATCGTACTGTGCTTGGAGCGCATCAGTTCGCTGAAACAACTGGTCCTGAAGATAGGTCATCCTTATCCATTCCTGGATACCCCTTTTAAAGAAGTTCTCTGGGACTATAACACTGATGGTGTATACCTACACTAGGCCATAAATGTTTTAATGGTTAGATCTGCTTGTATGGACAAGCCATTGTGTCTGTGTTAACAGTGAATTAAATGTGGTGCCAACAGGATTTTAAGTGAACACATGGATACTATTTAGTTAAACACATTGATTACACACAAGACCTTAAAGGGGTTATCCCATGAAAAACATTAATCACCCATCCAAAGGATCACTGGAGGCCCCACTCTTAGATCCCTATTGATAACTAGAATAGGAAGGAGTCCAATCCCCCACCCCTTTAGGAGTTTGAACAGAGTAGTGGTCACTGTTACTCCATTTAATGTATTTGGGGCTGACAGAAACATTAGAGAGCTGTACTTGGCTGTCTCCTTCAGTCCCACAGATAATGAACAATCTCTTTAAGTAGGACCAATATGAACTGGTATGAAGAACATTATTATTCAGTGTTATTATGATCACTAAATCATGCTATAATAAGCTTCCTTGACAATCAAAATCATTGTAAATCAATTATCTCATCATAATAAATTTAAATGCAGTGTTGCGCTGGAGTCCCATGCCCATCACTACCCCACTACTTCTGGCAAGCACAGGTGCTGTGCTACACACCCAGCTGGCTTCCCCTCCAGACCTACAGCCCAGGCCTGTTCTGTCTCCCTCTTGCTGGTGGCAGTCCTTGCCACCGGTGTCTTCTGTGAGTACTGCAGGCCACCGGCTGGATACTGTTAATAAGGCCTCCTGGCTTGTTCACACACCATGACTCCTAGCCTTCAGCCCTGACCTTGCATTTGACTCTCAGATACACTTGTATGCAGCCTGCCCTGACCTCAGTTTTTTTCCGGGCTATGAATATTGCCTGACCCCTCTGTGCCTAGCAACTGCCAACTACACTGGGACTATTTCAGGAGGTAGCAGCCTGGTTGGTTCCCTGCAGCGAAGTCCATATCTATATATAGGAGTTAAAGGGTGAATACCAGTAAACGACCAGGACAACAACCTTAGGTTTAGCCTAAAGCCATTCTGGTTACTTTGCACAGTGGGTCCACATCCACTGCCCATTACATACAGTAACGAAGAAGCCTATTTCAATACAAACCATCTGCCTCAACTTCTCTCTTCCATATGGAGTTTTTACTTACTAGTTACTGCTATACGTCTGCTTTATCAATTTCTTCAGTCTCTATATCTGTACTCAAATTGCATGTAATTGTCAACCTATATACAAATTGTATACACCTTACTGCTGTCCATGGTCCTGAAATAGCTAATCTCTTTGCCCTTGCTCTTATTCTATTAAGAATGTAGTTACATGTTATACTAATATACACACTTACTGTATTTAGTAGTGTATATACATTTATATATACACACATACACTGCAATTCTCTACGGTCACCAGAGGCATTATGGAAATGTACTTATTACACAGATAAGTTGTGTGGAAGTACCGACAGAATCAAAATGATAGTGAGGGGCTGGTGGAGAAATCAGAAGGAGGATGGGCCGAATGGCAGCATAAACTAGTAATAAAGATCCCAATTTCATGGATGTAACACTTACCGGGTTACTTGTCCTAGTTTTCATAAAAACAATAAAACACTGTTTTTCTGCTCCAGAGCTGAGATTTCACTCAATGATTAGTGCACTGTGCAGTGGTCATGGATCCTTCACTGCTGACTGACCTGTTTCCTCCAAACTGTAAAGCCAGAAAGCTATCAGTGGTGGTGGTGGTGGTGGTGGGGGGAGCACGATAGATGCAGTTATCTGTTGAAATGGTAGAACGTCCAATTAATGCAAAGCTATTTCTTTTCCTGAATGTTGTACATACATTTGTCACATTTTATTTTGTAAGTCAGATCAGGGCTGTGGAGTTGGTAACAAAGAAACTTCTACACCTAGACAGTTTTCTGTTTCAATCATTTTTATGGGTTTTCAACAGTAACGCACATGTACATAAGTGCGTTAAGGTATGGTACATAATTTCGCTATTTCGTTCATTGCGACAATAAGTACAGAATAAAGATATTCAGTAGTGTAAACAATATAAAGAGGAAACAAACATTGGTTCCAACACAAATTTGAACATAAATATGAACAATCCATCACAGATCTGCATTATATCATGGCTATGGATACAGCATCATCTAATGTTTACATGAAGGATGTACTGTCCAAGAATGCCAAATCTTTTCCAACTTTGGGTTGCGGAATACTCTATATGAAAGTAATTTTTCATAAGCATATGTAGTATTAAGGGTTGTAAGTACTTCTTTTAGATCAGGGGGCTTTGTTTCTTTCCAGTGTCTTACCAAGATCAATTTCGCAATAACCAGGACATGTCCTACCACAACCCTGGACGATGGGGGGAGGGAGTCTATATTCATGAAAAGAAGGGCCATGCCTGGAGATGGATCTATTTTTTGACGTGAGATGTCTGATATCACCTAGACAGTTTTCATACATAAGGCCCTAGGTGTTTTACATCAGAGGAAAAGCAAACTATAACATAAAGCATACAGAGAGCACTGGACAATTGATTTATGCACAGTTTATTGAAAGTTTAGATATACTAAGAAGTACTTGACTTAAAGGGGTTGTCTCAGCACGCTGATTCACTGGATGACAGGCAGTAAGCACTGACTCTGTCTCCTCAGGCTGTGGGTGGGTCTCCAGTAGTTATTAGCATATATTAACTTACTCTGACAGAGCAGGAGATTGTCATCTCTAACACAATTACAGGTAAAGCCATGCTTCTCAGTCCTCACAACACTTACTGCTTACTGCAGGTAATCACTCAGAGCTCAGTCCCATCATTCTACACTGCGCTCAGCCAATCAGATAACAGTCTTTCTGGTCTGCAGGTTACCATAGAAACCTGTGTACAGTGAGAGACCTGCTGAACTGTCTATATTTCATGACTAAAGTAAAGTCTACTGACCACTGTATTTAGAAAATGTCTTCTTTTAACTGTCCGTTTATGTTGAAAGCTAATCTTTGTAACTAGTTTAATCCTGTTTTCTCTAGTAGATCTGAGATGAGTGCAGCCATTCCTTCCCAGTGCCTTTTTCCTCTGCTCTGTAGCAGAGGAGCTTCTCTACTGAGCATCTACATAAAGGGCAGCACACATTCATCTCAACTAAAAGCCTAGATCCTTAGTTCAGTAATAGAACAGACATTTATAGGATATTTCATCAGTTTCACAAATTCTTATGAAAATATATTCAGCACATACTGCATTGAACTAAATGCACCAATTTATTATATATTTTTGGAGTTGGAGTCGGTCCATTTTATATCAACTCCAACTCCGACTCCACCAAAATGGACACCGACTCCGACTTCACGACTCCGACTCCACAGCCCTAAGTCAGATGTTACACAAAATAACATTAGTCTTTTTTGTAGCCATAAAAAGCGGTGCTGCAACATAGTCAAATCCATCATTTCGAAATCATCCAATTCTCCTTTAACTAGGACTCACATAAAATGTGAACAGAGCCAGTGCCTAATATCACGACAAAACTTAACTAAGCTTCGCACAATTTCATTTTTGATGAGCGTGTAGATCTCAGTTGTCATATTCCCAGACTCAGCAGCTTGTAGGAGTATAGGAGACACAATAATCTTTCAGTGCTAATCTATGTATAAAACTAATCTAGTGTGTGAGCGCATTTCAAATTTCTTCCTTGCAGTCAGTATAATGCTCATGAATAAAACTGATGGAGCAGCATGAGAGTACTAATATTTAAGCAAAAATATATGAAATATATAAACGTGTTGAGTTGACAAAGTTGAACTTTGTAAAGTTCATTTAAAGTAATGTAAATGTAAATTCCGTCCACAAAATTCTTTTGATGCTTCTGAAAGGCATAAAAAATGTGGAATTTGCACTAGCAAAACAAAAATTTCTCTCTGATTAAATCTCATGCCTACTTAAAAAAAATCTTAAAGGGGTATTCCCATCTTGGACTTTTATGGCATATGCACAAATGCCCTGACTTAAATAGCACCACTTACACTCAGAACCTCCTAACATAGATAGCAGTAACCCTGGCGTACATCTCATACTCACTTTCTTCAGTGGTGCTCCAGGTGTATCAAATGCTTATGGAGATAACTTTATGTTGAGAACCCATAATGCTGACCTTTACCGCTCTTATCTCACTAATATATACCATATCTCAATATATGGGAGGAAAGAAGTGAAATCTGAGATTAGAGATGAGCGAATCATCCAAAATTCGCTTCGCCGAATGTTCGTCAAACTTTTCAAAAGATTCGTACCTCATACGAATCTATTCGGCGAAGCTACGTACAAATCATACGTTATTATGAGGTGTTTTGCGAACATTCGCACACTAATAACGAACGTACAGTTTTTAAAGGTACGTAACTTATGTGAACACGTATGCATGAGTGTACAAATTGCGTACGAATCCTAAGCGTACTATTGTCTAGCAATTGCGTAATATGCAGGCACGCATGACGCTAGGCCGCGGCATGCACTCCTCAGAGGCAGAGCGAATTTTGCAAAATGACATCCAGGTGATCCTCAGCATTTAGCTCTGGAGAGATGAAATACATGATCCGGCTGATGGACCGGCAGGATTACGATGGCACACACCGACACCCGAACCAGCATAAAAAGGAGGTGATCCAGCAGGTGATCTGAGGCTTGCGCCATCGTTTCGACATTGTGCGGACCCTGGGCCAGATCCAGCAGAAATGGTCCGATCTGAAGTTTAAGTGCCCAGAGCGGCTTACTGAGATCCGTGCAGCGATACGGCAGGGTGAGTAAAATATTTGAAAAGTTAAAACATATTAAAAAATTAGTGTACTGTATTGTATATATATATACCAGTGAGTGCCAATAATGAAAACCGTATAGAAGGACAACGTGGGCGTGCGTAGTGTGCTGCAGCAATTTTCTTTAATGCTAGGCCACACCTCTAACTCCACCAAAACAAGTGAAGGTATTCTCAGATACGTGCCCCTTCCCAGTAATTTGCCTTAGACTACTTTCACATATGTGGTGGTGATCCTGCAGGCTGGTCTGCAGTATTCATCCTGCCAATTCCAGCCGTTCTTGCCGAATAGTGGCTGGATAAGCTCCGTCCCCCATTATTGTTAATGGGGCTGGCCGTTCTTCCGTTTGTGTCAGGCAAATGCACCAGTATGAAAGAAAGTACCCTTAGATATATGCCCCTTCATACACACAGACTCACAGACGTGCTCATGCTACAGCTAATGTGAGTGGACAATATCAAAAGTATTCCCACCGTGTTAACGATATTGAGAAATTTATTGCGATAACGATATCTATCGTGATAAATACCTATTTAGAAGAAAAAATGGATATGGTGTATGTACTAGTTACGCCCCTGTATGCGGCCTGCCTGATGCAAGGGACCCCGGGAGAAGTAGCCAGCTCTTCAGTATTAATGCGCTGCTCTAAATTGGCGGCATGACGCTGCTTCAGATGGTAACACAGAGCAGTGTTCCCTACATTAGTGGCTTTCCCACGGCTCAATTTCTGTTTACAGAAATTACACATGGCCGTGCTGATGTCCCCCGGCAGAGTGGTGAAATACTTCCTCACACCCGACGTGCGCCCTCCACAGATGGCCAAGCTTGTAGCCCTTGCACGCTTAGACCCTGGTGCCGGCCCCACTATAGTTGGGTTCTCGCTAGTTCCCAAGGAAGGCCTGGCCCTGGGCCTAATTTGACTCTGTCCTCTGTTGCTGCCACTACTACCACCCTCCTCCTCTGAGATCAAATCCTCCTCACCAGCCCGGTCCGCCTCCCAGGTCCTCCGGTCTAACACATCAGATTCATCATCAGACTCCTCCCCACCACTTTTTTCGGACTGCAAATTAGGCTGTTTTCAGCAACCTCCACTTCCAGGCAGTCCAAACTCTGACTTCTCTCTAAAAAATCCTCAGGGAGGCTGTCCTCTATAACCGCCGGATTATGCGGTGGGGTTCGGTGGCCTTTTATTTTATAAATTGCAGAAGGGACACCACTAGGAGGAGGCACTGAAGCCCGAGAGGTGGCAGAAAATGACGGGCTTTGCTGAAGCGGAATGGTGGAGCAGGAGGAACGCTCCAGCAAAGTCTGACCCTTGGCTACATATAGATACTGTATCAGCAGATCATCCGGCTGTGATTGAGATGAGTGTGCCATCCACTCCACTATTTCATCAACTTTCTCCTCCAATGCCATTTTGCGCCTTGGTGGGTTAGCCTGGTGGAACACTGGCCAAGTATTGCGAATTCTACAAGTAGAAGCTCCAGCTACAGGTCCTTTGGCACTGTGCCCTGTGTCACCTTCTCCTTTTTTTTGGAGCTCGAGGGCTGGCTGGAACCCTTTTGCTTTTCCATGCCAGACATTTTTCACTTGACTGTGGCCCTGCAGCTGATCTTTGTCTCTCTCCCTGTCTCTCCCTATCTCTCTCACTGTCTCTCTCCCTGCCTGATTAATTACTAGCCCTGAACTGGCCCTGCAGTATCCCTGATATGTGTAATATGGATTCCCATAACAATTACACCCAAATTTTAACACAAGAGTTCTCTGTCTTTAGGAACTTCACAGAAAGTGCTTCTGCTCGTCTCAGCAGTTGCAGCACAACTGATGTGTCACTGGCTTACTGAGCCTGAGCCAATCAGAACAAGCCCTTCCCACTAGGTCAGATGTCCGCTTTCTTCCCGGGCTTTTTGCCGCACGAATAACGAACTAACAGTAAAAGTTCGCTAATTAACTGAATTTGTACACATCAGCGTATAAAGTAACTTATACGTAGCATTAGCGTACAATTTATCGGACAAGTACGTAGTGAATGCGTAGAAAGCTTTAAGAACATTTTAGAATCTAACGAAGTGAATCTCAAAAAATCCGGATTCGCTTTGCAGCGAAGATTCGTATCGAATCTACGAAGCGGCGAATAGATTCGCTCATCTCTATCTGAGATATTACTTAGTTTGTTTAGGGAATTATAGGAATTCCTATTCTATGAAAACAAGTTTTATGAGTTTTGGAGACTTCACTGTTTCTTTTATATTGTCACTTTACATTTGTACTTGTCTTCTGGGCTAATCACCAATTTTTAAATTATCAGTAGGGCTTCAGTAGGGCCAGCATACACAATGTATATACTTTTTTGGCTGTATACAGTAGTGTAGTTGACTGCACTATTCTGTATAGAGACATCCAGTAAAAAATGTACACTGCTTGTTATAAATATTATTAAAGGGAGTCTTTCACCTGATCTGAGCATCATAGACTGCTCAGATCAGGCTATAGACTACCTTACACACATTAAAGCAGTACCTTTAATATATATGTCCCTCGTTGAAATCCTCTAAAAAACACTTTTATAAGTTGTGTAAATTAGCCCCCGCAAGTGCCCGAAAGCCTGGTTATTCAAGAAGGTGCCCAAGCCCCCGGGCGATTTGAATTGAAAATCCCTCCTATCTCTGTACTCTTGTCCGCCCACCTTTAGCATACTATTCTCCTCCTCCTGTTCACAAATCCATTCCCCGGTGCCTGTGCACTGCTCTGCCCGCTGTGGGCAGAGGTGCACGGGATTCTAGTGCGCATGCGCCAGTCAGCTCTCCCCAATCTGGCCGACACGTGGGCAGAGCAGTGCGCAGGCGCCAGGGAATTGAAGAGCGGCACAGGCCCCGGGGTCAGGATTTGTGAACAGGAGGAGGAGAATAGTATGCTAAAGGTGGGCGGACAAGAGCACAGAGATAGGAGGGGTTTTCAATTCAAATCGTCCGGGGGCTTGGGCACTTTCTTTAATAACCAGGCTTCCGGGCACTTGCGGGGGCTAATTTACATAACCTATAAAAGTGTTTTTTAGAGGATGTCAGCGAGGGACATATATAATACAGGTACTGTTTTAATGTGTGTAAGGTAGTCTATAGCCTGATCTGAGCAGTCTATGACGCTCAGATCAGGTGATTGACTCCCTTTAACATGGGAGCCTATTGATGACCTACTGTATGCTACTGTATGCCTATACAGCATATGTCAGAGGTATACGTAAGGATCTCCAAAATGGATGCACTCTTATATGTACAATGTCCTCCTGATAGCAGATAATCTAAGCTTTTGACCAAAGAGCGAACAAGGACCACTATTTCCAAACAATGTTACTATCCTAAGATAGTAGGAGGACTGGCAATCATAAATTCATTCCCTAATAAAATGTTTTTATCTGCATGGTCCACAGGCACCATCAGAGGAATACCAGCACTGTATGCTGAGAATGGAGGGACCATGGGGTTGTCTCACTGTGATTGCACTGTGACAGCTCCACAGTTCCTTCCATCCAAACCATACTGGCTGTCCTTTGTAAAGCAGACTATAACAAAATCTATAAACTCTACAACAATGTATATATATATATATATATATATATATATATATAATTCAAATTCCTGTTTATTTCAGTCCAGTCCAGTTACTAAAACTCTAATAATGACATTGTTATTTTAGATGAATAATATTTCTTAATAGATTTAGATGGGATTTGTAATATAAAATTAAATCTTCGACTATAAACACAGACAAATACTGGCTAATTATGGGTGGAAGAGTTCTTATTATGTTAACAGGCTTGAAGCAGCCGAGACATTTCTCTGTGTTCTCAAATGCTAATTAATCTCTCTTATGCTTTACAATCTTTGATACGTTTCTGACAGCTGTGGATTTTCTATAACTGCAACTCTCCAAGAGGACTTTGATGTTGGTGCACTTCAGCCAAGATTCACAAAAAGGAATATCTGCCAGTGTCGGGAACAATCCATTCATCTTGTCATGTAATGCTTGGGTCCAAAGTGATATTGAAACCGACCCTGATGGATGTGTCTGTCCATTAATATAGACTGCTTATGTTCTCATTCAGTATACAGCACGATCCATGTGATCATAGATATATTACTATTTAGATTACTATTTGTCTCTTTTAGATATCAACTGTTTTTCTTAGTTTTCTAATAGCTCACTTTATATAGAATTAACAAGAAATCTGTTTTTAAAAAAATATGCAGATGATAAGCAGATAACATATATGCATGTAATATCTGAGATATTTCTAACTCCGAATCTTCCTTTTTTGGAGATTTTTAGTTATTTTGTCTTTATTTTTGTTATTTAGCAATGACATTGGTACAAAAGCTGCATCTAATGCAACACATTTATCAAGCTCTCACAACATTTCTATATGCTGAAAATTGTAAACTAAAACTACATTTTGGATCGATTGTAATCTATTAATAACAAGGGACAATGTTTAATATTCTGTAAAGGGCCGTTCACATGGCAGGTTTTAATGCGTATATGCCCCTTCTTGGCGCAGCCACGGCTTTGAAATGAATGGGAGGCAGAAAGGTGGATGTTTGGTGAAATTTCGGCGTGGCACTAAAATTCCGCCATGCGAATAGTCCTAAGCATATGCAATAATTTGAGAAATTGTACTCAAAGAGTAAAAATAAAAGCAATAGTTTTAAGCACCCCTCGAGATGGGATTGTATGAACAGCATTATTAAATGACCCCATTATGCACTTCTGACATTGATCTACTGTATACACCACTTCAGGGAGGACCTGTGAGCTCTCCGGACATCTTAGGTTTTTCTTTTAAACTTGTTTTTTTTTTTTAGTCGCAATACATAACTCCAGATCAATGAAGAATACATCACTGTGAGGATACATACATCAGTGATAGGATCCTAAGGGAAGCTTCGGAGCCACATACAGCAACATTGATATTTTTTAATAAACAATAATTTTCATAACTAATCTAAAAAGTAAAAAAACAATTAGGCCGTCATTTGTCTATTGTTGTCTCTTGGATAAGAATATAAACACTCTAATATTTAGCAGGGTGGCATAAGTGTGAGCTTCATGTTTGTCATGTGTTTAGGAAAACTATCGTGGAGGGGCATGGCTATAGGGGGTGCAGAGGTAGCAGTTGCTACAGGGCCCAGGACCCTGGGGGGACCCAAAGACCCTTGTGCCACATAAGAAGACACTGGTATTATAGAAAGCGTTACACCTCTGGCTGGAGGGAAGGAGTTAGGTCAAGAATTTAGCATGGGGGGGTGCCGTTTCAATTTCGCTTCAGGCAGCATGAAGGCTATGTGCCTCCCTGCCGCTGGCCACAATGCACTGAGGGAAGGGGAGCCCAGGGCCGATGAGCCTTTAGCTACAACCCTGCCTCCCGGAATCCTATCATCCAAGTGATGGGATGGGGTGGGCTCTTAATAGGCTCTCTCCTGGTGTCAGGTAGTATGACAGAAAGTATGTAATTTAGATCTGATGGTGTGGGGCAGTAAAGAAAAAAAGCGAGTAAAGTAAAGGTTGCTTCCAGACTTGCAAAGTAGCTTTGTGGGTAGCAGCTGAGACAAAATGAAGGATTTTATAGTGTTCCCTCAGGATATTATGTTTATTTTTGTCTATAAAGCTAAAACTAGTCCATGTAGAGTCAAAGGGAACATGTGGTATGATATGTTTGGTAGTAAAGGTATGTGTTTTTGTCCAGAATGCTTGTATCTGGGGGCATTTCCACATGCAATGGTAAAGAGAGGATTCAGATTCACCACATTTGAAGCAATGAAACAAAGTGTACAATCCCATTCTATATCCATGCAGAGGTGTCAGATAGGCTATATGTGTAATCTTGGGCAGCATTTCGGTGTATCTAGAAAAAGGGAGGAAGCGGTGTGACTGCACCAGAATGCATTCCATTCTGTTTGGTTGCTTTCACATACTGGACAGAAAACCGCTGCAAGCAGCTTTTTCTGTCCGGCATGGGATGCGGAGCAAGATGGATCCGGTATGACACACAATGTAAGTTTTCTTGGACACAAAAAAATGGATCTGCCGCCCATTGATGGGTAATGACTATTTTTGAGATAATATAACCGGATCCGTTCATAACGGATGCACCCGGTTGTATTATCATAACGGAAGCATTTTGATTAAGATATGAAAGTAGCCTAATACTGGTAAGTGCAGATTCAGAGTAGCATCAATTTTCTTTTGGTGGTATAGTGTGTTTTTTTAATTTTATCATTGTTTTAATTTTCTTCTCATTTTATTTTTTTTACTTAAAGTTACTTATTTTACAATTTAACATATGTATTTGTAGTGCCCTGGAGCAGGGGTACTGTGAAGTTTGGACATTTGCCCCTGTTTGCCCTATGCAAAGTTACAAACTTCTTACTTTATTTCACTTGTTAACTTGCACTGTTTAATACTGTGTAATTCAATTTTATATTTATGTTGTTATATATATCCTATTTATTTGCACTGTATTTTCGAGGCTCTGTGGAAAGGGTTAATGAATACTGAGAGACTTTTGGGACTTTGACTAAGAAGCTGATAATTTTGCACAGCTGCCATAGGGTTTAAAGAAAAACATGTTTTGGAGGGAAAAAGCCAGACTTGTTTGCCACCAAAACCGCACATTCAAAATGCCAGGTTGTCTGGTTTTGGTGGTAAACAAGTCTGGCCTTTTCCCTCCAAAATATGCTCTTCTTTACAACCCTATGGCAGCTGTGGAAAATTACCAGCGTCTAATTCAAAGTCACAAAAGTATTTCAGCATTAACCCTTTTCGCAGAGCCTTGCAAATACAGTGCAAATGAACAGGAAATATATCACAACATATAAAATGCAGTTACACAGTATTGAACAGTATAAGTCAATGCAAGTTAACCCTTTCAAGTGAAATAAAGTAAGAAGTTTATACCGTTGCATAGGGGAAACAGGGGCAAATGTCCAGACTTCTGTTCCAGGGCACTATATATGTATTTATTTTACAACTTTGGAGCTCAGTGTAGCAAAGAATACACTATCAGTGTTTTCCTTGCTGTCACTTATACTGACCACTCATAACAGCCCATTTGAGCACTTTTAACAGTGATGTCTATACAGAGACATGCAGAAAAGACACAGATTTTGTGAGAAGACAGCTGATCCACCATAGATAATTCCTGTGATGTCAACATTGATGCCACAGGGTTTTCAAGCAAGTGCCTAAATGCAGAAGCAATGTCTTAATATGTGTACTGTGTTCATGGTTTTTGGTAAAAGATTGCAATGTCATCAAAGGGAGCCATTAACGATTAATGTAGGGCTGGTGAGAAGGGTTTAATATTTCCAATAGCATGTCTTCAGAAATGTTCCTTGTTTTCCACTCTGTCACTCCCTTTTGCTTGGTACTGACACATATAAGCAGTTATATGTGTCAGTACCAAGCAAAAGGGAGTGACAGAGCCTAATTATGGCTCAGCTCAACACATTCTCTCCTTCTTACCCATAGGCCGCTTTCACACAAGCGTATTGAAATCCGCCCATATTGTCATCAGGATTTATACACGTATTCTTTTCTCCCTGCAATTTTGATGCACTCCCATAGATTTTAACGTGTGTATTTGGAAACAAATACTCACAAAACTAGGACATGCTGCAGATTTCAAATACTGATAGAAATGATATGCCCATTTGAATATCTCTATTCATTAACATTAGCAGCGGATTCCGGTACATAAAATCTGAGCCTTGTTCCTGTTTTGATCTTTTTTTTGAGCCATGTTTTGACTTTAGTTGTTGGATAGATGGTCTCATGTTTAAATTTTGAATATTTTGGTATACAGAGGAGTTCATGGTTGACTCAATGACTGTAAGGTGCCCAGGTCCTGTTGCTGCACAACAAGCCCAATTCATCCACAACTGTGCTTGATAGTTGATATGCTTTCTTTGGGTTTTGCCAAAATTAGTGCTGTGCATTATGGCCAAACATATCCACTTTGGTCTTGCTTGTCCATTGTTCTAGAAGTCTTGTGGTTTGTTCAGCAGCAAACTTAAGCAAAGGTGCTATGAAAGAAGAGGCTTTCTCCTGGCAACCCTTCCAAACAAGTGATATTTGTACTGTCTTTCATGAACGGGGTTTTCTGAGAGTTTTTTTTTTCTTACTGATGACCTCTAGAAGATCATCAGTAAAAAAACTCTTGGATAATCCCTTTAACATGCTAAATGCGGCTTAGACGTAGCTCTTGGGTTTTATGACATTTTTTCGAGCGTTGCGTGGTCTGACCTTGTGGTGAATTTTCTGGGACATCCACTTCTGGGAAGATTGCCAGCTGTCTTGAATGTTTTCCACTTGTGAATAATCTTTCTCACTGTAGATTGGAAATGGCCCTAACCCTTCCCAGATTATTGGTAAACAACAATTGCTTCTCTAAGATGACTGCTGATGTCTTTCCTCCTTGACATTGTTTTACCACATGACTGAATGCTCCAGACCAGCATACTGCCAAAACGTCTGCTTTTATACAGGTGGTCACACTTGCTGATGATCAATTAATCAAAAGCATTTGATTAGCAACAACTGACTGCAACTTACCCTTTTTAATACCTATGAATGCTGTAAGGGTATTTTGGTCTAGTTTTTGTTAAATAATGACACTGTAAATGTGTTGTTGTTCATCTGAGGCTGTAGTTAACTAACTGTAAGACCTTCCAATGACAAGATTATTTTTATTATGTCCTCATAACCATAGAATTCAAAAGAGTTTACTTTATTTTCTTATGACCATACCAAAAGCATAGTAGTTGAAGCAGACTTCCCTCAGTAGTGGTGTAATAATAATATCACAATACATTTGATTTAGGCAGTTTAAAAATGATCTGTATTTGAAATAAAAGTAACACATTCGAAAGTTGGTATAAATAAGTGTAGATGTCTCAAAATGTATATATGACTGCAATATTCTGCAACAATCATAGCATAAGAACATTATTTTCACAACGGTTATGCAAACATCCATTTCACACAAATTACCATCTCCCATTAAACTGTACAAAGTGTGGGATCTTTAACAAATGGAAACACATAACAATTACCCAGCAATAAATAAAACAAAAAAACAGATACTCAGCTAACAAAGAGAAATGCAAAGCATAAAACAAATATATCATACTTTACTATGAATCTGAATGGAGGACACAATAAACCGTCATTATACACCATACAAACCTTTCATTTTATTATTACACTTTAGTACACATGGTTCACACTTGTGATTAATTTTCATTATTTGAATGATCCTATATTATTCTGCTAATAAACCTTTTATAAACATTTCATTACTGTACACAATGTAGCAATCAATTTCCACAAGTAAACGATGAAACATGGCAACAAATGTGTTTAATGTAATTGTGCAGAGCAGTTATTGATAAATGCACAAAAAGTACAAAATGTTTTTCTGAAATAAAATGATTGCTGGACTTCTCTATCCTGTGGCAATCAGCTGTTATTGCTGCATTTGGCCAAATGTTTCCCCTGCAGTGGCAAACCATTTAATGTGGTTCATAGACAGGGTCCTTAGGGGTTGTTCAGACGGCCGTGGTATTGCGGATCCGCAAAAATGCGGATCTGCAATACCACGGATGCCAACCTGGATGTGTTCCGCAAATTGTGGAACACACGGCCCGGCACCCCGTTCTAAATGCCTATTCTTGTCTGCTATTGTGGACAAGAATAGGACATGTTTTTTTGTTTTTTTTGCTGAGCCGTGGCTGCCCACGATCATTCAAGTGAACGGGCCCACACCTATTCCTCAATTTTGCGGAATAGGTGCGGACCCGTTCACACAGTTGTGTGAACGGGCCCTAAATCTGAGACACTGCTCTATGACATCTATATGCCTTAAAGGGGTTAGCCACTTTCTGGTTACTGTTCATCAATGCGTATGTAAGATGACTATATGACACTAATATAATTCTGTACTGTTTGCTATATTTCATAAGCCATGCCCCTTGTTGTCCGCATAGAGGTCCTGTCCATAAGATGGCCGCTGATCACTCTCCATTCACATGCACTGCACCTGTGCTAAACTCCCAACAGTGCAATTGAAGATGGCAGGAGCAGCATATTTGAATAGAGAAGGCTGAGCGATTTGCCTGGTCACGTGACCCGCCATTTTATAGAAACAAGCTCTGTGTTCACAGCATAAAAACTGGGCAGACCAGGGGGCATACCTTATGAAATATAGAAAGCGGCACCGAATTTTAATTCAAAATTAAATATTTTTTATTTTTCCTTCCTTATTTTCCTATAGTTCTTTCACATGAGAGAGTTTTTCGTCCTGATGTGTATAGTGAATCCATAGCATCCAGAATTAATCCTGACCCATTCGTTTCAATGACCATAGTTTTTACGCATCATCTTGCGTCAGGAAAAATCGCAGCATGTTCTATATTTTGAGTTTTTTCACACAGCCCTGGTTCCATGGAAGGGAATAGGGCTTGCATGAAAAACGGAAGGCATCTGGACGCAATACATTTTTCACTAATGGGGCTGCTGGGAAATATGAATTGTTATTCTTCAGTTTTTCTTCAAGCACATAAAAAACACATACAATCCAGATACAATCCAGACAGAAAAAAGCACACACTGGACGCAATCACAAAAAAACTGATTGAATTTGCCTGCAAAACCATCCGTTTTTTCCTGAACAGATTCTGACACAATCCATATTGAAAGAAGCCTAAGGAGAAAGAAAAGGCCACTACATAAAAAGACCAAGTATATGACAGAATGAAAACTCATTTCTGTATAGTCGTCTGACCCCTGTGAGAACCTTCAAGAAAATGTCAGAAAGAGCAAAGAAAAGTCTTTGTGGCTTTAAACATTTAAGCTCATTTAGTTTCAATGCTGGAATTTATAAATGTACTAATTTTATTAATTATCTTGAGCTTTAAAATTGCTTTAAAACTTCAAGGAATGACAGCAAAATGAGGGTACATAAACAGGTCATTGTCACGTGGACAGATTATGTATGATGGCCCTCAGAGGACTTGGTGGGAAAATAGACCTGCAGGGACTCTGTGCCGTATGGTACCTTCTTCTCCATATTCCCTGGGTATCTCCATAATACAAAATATGATGTATGTCAAGATTTTTATGGCGCATTCATGCAGTAAAGTAAGAGTCTCTCCACCAGAAAATATGTAGGTGCAGATTTTTACAAAGGCACAGATTTGATGTCGATTTTTACTCTAGGATTTAAAGTCTGTTACCTCCAATATTTGTTTCAAAGTAATCATACATTATGTAGTGTAAGTGTCCCAAGACATAACCATAACTTTTTAATGAAAATCTGCTCTTCTAATCCTAAGAAAAACTTCTTTTTATTTTTATGCAAATCAGGTTTTCTGTGCACCATGGGCAGGGCCTCTCCATTCAATACACTATTGCTCTTTTAGTAATGGTAAGTAACCCTAACCCCAGCACCTTTCCCTTTTGTTTGATTGACATTTCAGAGCCAGTAGTAATGCCACAGGAAATTCCAGATGTATCAAATTGAGCAGGCACGCCCACAGTGCACCTAAAGCCTTATTTCCATTAAAATAAAAAGAAGCATTTCTCAGGATTAGGGCTCATGTACATGAACATGTGTCGGCCGGGCCCATGCTGCAGACTGCACTGGCACCAACCGTAGGGCCACTGCATGTGGATGCGGACACATTCACTTCTATGGGGTCTGTGATCTGCATCCAATGGTCTGCACCACAAAAAAGTAGTGCATGCACTACTTTTTCCCATTGAAGCACTCCATAGTGCTTCCATGGGGTTCTGTGCCTCCATTCTGCACCAACCTTCCAGACTGCGGACCCATTCAAGTGAATGGGTCCGCATCCATGATACGGGGTGCACAAGGCCGGTGCCCGTGTATTGCGGACCCACTGTTTGCGGGCCGCAGTACGGGCATGGCCGGGCAACAGCCATGTACATGAGCCCTTAGAAGACTGAATTTTCACAAGAAAGGCATGATTATGATTTCAGGCCTCTGACCTACAATACATGACAGTGTGGACTAAGCCCTTCAGGTTGGGATCACAATTTGTGTATTACTATTAGAGAAAATACAAGAAGAAATATATTTTGTCACTTGGAATACGAATTTCAGATGGGTGAAGAGATATGGAAGGAATCCAGTGCACACGGTTATGCTGGAACAGAAAAGGGTCTTCCACAAACTGTTCCACCAAGTTGGAGGCATACAATTGTCCAAAATGCCTTGATGTGCTGAAGCATTAAGATTTCACTTGACTGAAACAGAGGGGCCTAGGCCATTGAAGTCAGAGAGGTAACATTTCCTTGCATTTGCCAAACCCAGAATCCATCAGACTTCCAGACAGAGAAGCACAGAACATGTTTACATTGCTCCAGAGTCCAGTGGCGGCATGCTTTACACCACTTCATCTGACGTTTGCCATTGTGCTGCTTGATATAAGGCTTGCAGGCAGCTGCTCAGCCATGGAAACGAATGCCATGAAGCTCCCAGCACACAGTTTTTGTGCTGATGTTAATGCCAGAGGATGTTTGGAACTCAATTATTTAGTCAGAGTGTTGTCGAATTGTATGCGCTATGCGTATGCACCTCAGCACTTGGTGACTCCACACTGTAACTTCATGTGGTCTGCCTCATAAAGCTGAGCTGTGGCAGTTCCACAACACTTCCATTTTGCACTGTTCATTGTTGAATATTTAGGAGGGAAAAATTTCATGAACTGACTAGCAATGGGGCATCCTATTACAGGACCATGATGGATATCCCAATTTTTGTTAAATGTTTGTAAAGGCAGCCGGCATGGCTGAGTGATTTATTCTATATACCTGTGGCAATTGGAGTGAATGAAACACCTGAATTCAATGATTAAGAGGTGTGGCCCTATACTTTTCTCCATATCGTGTATGCATTAACATGACCATTTATAAGCCATAAGGTAAAACTGCCATTTTCTCATATTACCTTGAAGCATTAAAGGGCATCTGTCAGCAGATTTGTACCTATGAAACTGGCTGACCTGTTACATGTGCACTTGGCATCTGAAGACATCTGTGTTGGTCCCATGTTCATATATGCCAACATTGCTGAGAAAAAAAAATGGCGCAGGAGCACGGTCATGCAGTTAAAATATGATCATGCCTGGCCCTGACTTCTCCTATAGTCTATCAGTGCAGATGGTGCAGCAGTTGGTAACGCCCCCGTTGCTCCTAGGGCTCATTTGCATATATAAAACATCATTTTTTTCAGCAATGGGGGCACATATGAACATGAGACCAACACAGATGTCTTCAGCTGCCAAGAAGCACACATGTAACAGGTCAGCAAGTAATCTTTGACTGAGGGCCAGGAAAATGAGATACTCAAACAGGTCCACCAGAGTTGAGTTGCACCCAAAATGACTGTCTGCTTTTGCCCATTCACTGTGCTGCTATGGGTCTTTAAGAGGCTACCCCCTGTCATAACCTGCCCTACCTTTCACATGGCATTGCACCAGTTACTTAAAATGGATTTGTCTCGTGCCACCATTGGTGCTCATGACCAATATGCCAATAGTTTTCCCAGAATGCCCAACTATACACAGCTGTGAACGTGCTCTCAACCTAATACCCTGCACAACAGTTTAACAAAGTCTAAGTTCAAGTCCTTGTGGGAAACTGGGGTGCACGGACTGTTCAATTTTACTTGTGGCAACAATACTGATTATATCTATAACTTGTATGATTGGCAACAACAGCAGTACAATTATAACTTTGCACAGTTCAACGTTACCTTGCAGTATACAGTGTGACAAGAACTTTCTCTTTACGCATTAGGAAGAATACTCTCTTAACACCTGGCCCATTCCAAGAACACTGGCCACATACTCTGCTTGACTGGGATGAACAGGCCTCTCACTAGGCCTCAGGGCAGCCAGTCTCTGGTCACCTGCTCTATCTCTCTAACCTCTCGGCTGATGCTTACCCAGTCCACACTGCCCCAGGAATGGCACCCAAACTTGAGCAGTCTCACGCACAGCCTTCTCTGACCAGCAACAGTTTGGCCGTCCTGTAAACTTTCCATTCCTTCTGATATGACGTATATACCGGTAAATCTGACTTTGACACTCATTTGAAAAGGAACTTATTTGCAGTGTCTTTGGTCAGAAATGGTTCATGCCTATAAGTCAAAGGTCTGAATAAAGAGCTGAAGTTGGAGTCAGGGCTGCAGGAGATAAGACTTCCAGGGTTTCATAAAATTTATAGCTGTACTCAAAGGGAGTCTGGCAAGTGAAGGGATGTTTAGAATCATTTATATACAAGCTCAGCTGGTGAAAGAAAGAAATGCTAAACCTGTCTGCATGCTTGTCTGTGGGTGGTAGCTTGTGAGAATAGCTGACAATACAACGGATAACAAAGCTATTTCCAAAATCTCAATTGACTTGGTTGCTATGGCCACCCGTTGGGAGCATTTTTTATTATTACATTCTTATTTTAGGCTAAAATCATTTTTCATTTTTTTATTGCACATTTTCAACAGTTTAAGCTAAATTTGTATTAAACTGATAAGAATTCTGCTTAAATGAATGTTTATGAGCTGTTGGGGAGCTAGGGATAAGGTCTGCCGATCAGCAGCTCTTTGACAAGTTTCACTGATGAGGTGAAGCCATAGTCTGAAGATGCAATAAAACTGAAGTCCACATGTTTTATGCGTTTTATAATAACAGTAAAATATTTTCCAAATTTTTACAAAAAAAATTAACAAAAAACAAATAAAAGGGCTCCACAAGTATCTGTGATGCAAGTCATGCAAGATGGCACCAGTAAGGGGCAGCAGTCACAGTGACTGGGTCGCAAGAGTAAACACAATTCTCTTGAGTAGTATTTATCTATTGCACATTTTTCCAGTTCATGTGTGACTTCTGTATGCTATGCTAACTCAAAACTACTAGTTTCTCTTCCTCTCTTTCAAAACCACAACAGGTTTTTTACTATTTGCCTTTTTTTTTTTTTTACTGTATTTCCACATAAAGAGGGCTGGGTCCCAACATTCATAAGCCTTATCTATTAGGCAAGAGTGGTGAGTAGCTACAAAAAATGCTCTAGAGGACCACCACAAACACCCTTGTAATAGATGGACAACTCAATGATTTCACGAGGCCTTGTGTAATGCTTTATTTCTTCTGTGGAGGTGCTGCAGGGCAATTAAATACTTATGTAAAAACATCTGTTGTTTGCAAGACGGCAGTAATTGACTTCACCTATTGCAGTGAATCGCAGAGGAGTGCACTGAGGATGAGAGTGGTAGTTGTGGCTCTGAGAGGATTAGTAGAACTCACAGTTAACAGTGTTAAACACCACTCTGGTGCTCCCTAGGGCCATAGAAGTACACACTCTGGTATTGGGGCTTCTGCCTGGTGGTAGTTGTGATGTGGATAGACTGCAGGGTACAAAGCAGAATGGGAAGATATAGAGGCTGATGGATGTTGGAGTCAATAACCAGGCCCAAAATGTTGCAATAAATAAAGTCTTTCTTTTTTAAATTGAAAATAGGAATAGTAGTAACAGCACATATAGAGACACAGTTCCCAATAAAGGTATATAGGCAGCAACAATGATGGTAGTATTCACTGGTTCTCTTTCTCTCTCTTACTTTGCAGTACTTCCAAAATAAGCAGAGGAATGCAATTAGGTTCTTGTTAACTCTTTCTGCAATTCCCAGACGGGAATCTTTAGATACAGATTGTCCGTACACCTCAACGTGTGGTAGGTGACAGAGGCAATAATCCTTTTCACAGCAAGGCTCTTATTCCATAAACTATCCTTCTCTCAGGGGTACTCTGGTAGTGGAATTGCTTCTTGGCAGCTGTAGACTCCGAGACTGAGGTTCTTTGAACTTGGGCCTGGTTTGCAGGAACTCTCTCACACATCTCATTACTGTAGCTTTCCTCAGACTAGACTCCTCATCACTAACCCACCAGAGTGCAGACCCAGTCCATCACCCTGGTCACCTAAACAGTCTGCCAATTTGTTAAGTGTTTGGATGCCTATATATTGCTATTTAGTACATATAGAACACAATAAATCACAATATTTAATAACATTACATTAACCACTTTAGTTAACCCTTTGCAATAATCCTACTGGGGTACTGCACTATAGTTACTTTTCCCAAGTCCTAATTAATGACCCTTGGTACTCAGATAACCCCAGGACATGAGTAGAGCAGTATTACATAACAGCTAGATGGTAACAAAGAAAGATATACTGTATGAAGCATGTATCAGACAACAAATGCATAATAATAGATGACAGTAAACTGGATCAGGATGGCACTGGATGAGAGAGACAGAGTCCAGCAATGGAGCGGACCGCAGACAGCAATGGAATACAGGTGGAGAGTGATGAACACAGGTAAACGGAATAACCCTTGCAGAAACTGACCTTGAATAGCTAGGTCAAACTAGACAGCAAAAATTTCACAAAACCCAAACAACATAAAGATGAAACCACAACAAGCACCACTACAATTCTGATAGTGAAATCGCAGGATGCACGTAAACAAAACAAATGGACTAGGATTCAAGATTCTGGAAACAACTGTAAAGTGCATGTAGCTTTTGCTATACCTGGCATAGAGGCACAGAATCAAACAAAAAAATACAAAATACCAGACTAAGAAAGTTGAGAAGCAGATTCAGATGTAAGTCAACTGCCTCAAGCAAAGTTAGGCTAGGTTCAAATCATATTTTTGACCTAAGCCTAAGTTTACCAAATACTATGCTTTTCCATCCTGCAGAGTCCAGCAAAAAAAAAAAAAAAAAAAAATGTATATGTTAACATATCCTTGTCTTCTAACAACTTGCTTCTGTGCCTCCCCAGCTTACCGACAGGGGTCCCAGCAGTGTGACGACCTGTGCTCATTTTATTGTCAGTGGGACCTTCTAAAAAAGGAGGGAGGGGGATGTCTAACCCAGATAATCCCTCCAGGAATGATACTTTTTGTAATCAACTTATTTCAATATGTGAAGAGTTTTCTTTGTAGTTGTAGCTAAGCAAATGGATATCATAAAGATACTGCTTGCAGGCCTAGGGATATTTGCTTATGTCTATGAAGTACAAGAATTTCTTTGATTATGTCTAGACTGGTTGTGTAAGAATATAATTAAATTCTGTAAAGGAGGCTGTAAGCATAATGGTCATAAACAATCTGATTATAAATGACAAATATTAATGATAATCTATGGCCTTAAACTGTTCTGACTGATGGGAAATTGTCCATCAGTCTGAAGGGAACTTGATTAAAGTACCGTATGTCTTGTTTGTTACTGATAAAAGCTAAGAAAAAATATGCATCAATGAATGTCAGTGACTTGCAAATTGATTCCTATAATTACAAATATTTTCACATCTATGACTCTTTAAAAGTCATTTTCTAACATGTATATATTTTTGTCTTTGTTTAAGCTAGACAGCTGGTCATGTATAGAACACAGTGTAAATTATGCAACAGCCTATACACTCTGGGGCTGAAGACCTCTGGAAGACAGCGACCTAATCACGGTAAGCATTGCTAAACTGAATTCAGTGAATTTACCCTTGACCAGTTGATCATCATTCTATGCCATTGATTCAATCAGAATGTAAAGGCAACTATGCTGAGTAGGGCCGGACAAAAATTTCTGTGTGCAGCGGTATTTTCCGGCCGCTCCTCTGCATATTTGCCAGGTTGTGGCCGCTTCACCGCCGGTCTCCATTATAGTGAATGGGATGGTATCTCGCCAGCGCACGGTAGGCCTGGTATTCGTGGATGTGACTGGCTGTTCCCAGCCAGAAATGCTTGCCACATCTGCTTACCACAAATGTGAAACAAGACTTAGTTTTGAAAGTGCCTGTGTGTGACTATAGCCGACGTGCCTGAGTAAAGTACAGTGGACTTGTTACCTCCAAAATCAGCCTCCTCCTTGCCTAGCATTGCCTCCTTGTCAGTAGCTCTGACACCAAGGGCACCCTCATGTAACATCAGGCAGGAGCCCCAAAACCTGTGTGTGCCCCAAGGGGAAGAAAGTTTGCATCCCTCCACACACTGCACATCCATCCTTGGGGGATCACTGGAGCAGGGTTAGCCACAGTGCAAATTACCACCACCCTCATTGCCGCAGCCACCATTCCTACCCTGTTCAAAAAATAACGCCTCCCCCTGTGGGCTGGAGAAAGCAGTTTCTGCTGTTTGACCATGGACAATGGAAAGGAGTGGCAAGAATAATGTGAGCTAACAGGATTATTGAGATAGTAGCTGGTAATGGGTGACAGTTCCACTATTTGGCAGGTTATCATAATACCTTCTTCACACACCTTAACCATATATCCGACCCCTCTTAGTTAAAATGGCCATTAAGTCCATGATATTTATTCCGTGTCTGTAAAAAGCCAAAAATATATATACAAAAGAAATAGGTACTTTGTGTCCTCCCTTTAGCTTTATTACACCTTTTATTTTTTAGAAAAAAGACAACTGAGGGGAGATCTAATAACTATGTATAAATATATCAGGGGTCAGTACAGAGATCTCTCCCATTTATCCCCAGGACTGTGACGGTGACGAGGGGACATCCTCTGCGTCTGGAGGAAAGAAGGTTTGTACACAAACATAGAAGAGGATTCTTTACGGTAAGAGCAGTGAGACTATGGAACTCTCTGCCTGAGGAGGTGGTGATGATAAGTTCACTAAAAGAGTTCAAGAGGGGCCTGGATGTATTTCTGGAGGGTAACAATATGACAGGTTATAATTACTATAGATGGGTTGTTGATCCAGGGAGTTATTCTGATTGCCTGATTGGAGTCGGGAAGGAATTTTTTTTCTCCTAAAGTGGGGAAAATTTGTTTCTACCTCACAGGGTTTTTTTTTTTTTGCCTTCCTCTGAATCAACTTGCAGGATAACAGGCTGAACTGGATGGACATATGTCTTTTTTTAGCCTTATAAACAATATTACTATGTGACTATTTTTGAATTTTTTTCAGTTTTTTAAAGAGATACTTTCCATACTTCTTGTAAGTACATTGAAAGTTCAGACTTCTCATAATCCAAGATATCTCAAAAGCATAAGGTGATGTTGAGGCGTTGGTTTGAGAATTTGAGGTTGGCCAGATCTTCTAAGAGCACCAATAGCATCTCTCAGTTTGTCTTGTTCTTCATAGCATTGTGCTTGGGGTATTATATTCCTGTAGAATTAATTTCTTCTAAGAATTCTTCTAACATTTTCAATAATGTTATATTGAATGTAAAAGATGCTAAACTGATGGTCTCCAATATAGTTCATGTTACATCTGTTACTTCCAGAAATCTCACATTTAGAGTATGGCTACATATGGGGCAAATACTGCAGATTTTTCACAAAAAAAGTGCTTGTGGAAAACCAATAACATTTACAGTAACAGCAAATTGTATGAGCATTTTACAAATCTCACCCACAGCAGGTAAACTGCAATAAAATCTGCCCATAACTTGATATGCAGTACCGATTTGAAATTTACAGGATATCGCCTGTAAATTTACAGGATATCATGGCTTTAGTTTTTTCCACAGATTTTACCCTTTGAAATGAACAAGGTGAAATTAGCAGCAAACCTACGGTATTTGCATGACAATAGCTGCAAGGAAATGTGAACATTTATGCCCCTTTCACACGAGCGGGAGACTCGAATGTCTCCCGCAACGCATCTACAGGGCTGGACTCCGCACTGACAGGGATCACAGAGCATTATATGCGATCCCAGTCAGTGCCGGAGTCCAGCCCTGTAGATGTGTTGCGGGAGACATGCGAGTCTCCCGCTCATGTGAAAGGGGCATTAGTGCTGCTGAAAAACACCAGCAGATCTGCTGTGGAATTTCCGCTGTGGAAAATCTGCAGTGGACTCTCCTCATGTGGCCATACACTTAGAACAGTGATGGCTAACCTCCGGCACTCTAGCTGTGGTGAAACTACGACTCCGAGCATGCCCCATTCATTTCTATGGAGTTCTGAGAACAGCCAAGCAAGTGAGCAAGTGTACATCTTGGGAGTCGTAGTTTCACCACAGCTGGAGTGCCGGAGGTTAGCCATCACTGGCTTAGAATCATCAGTTCACACATACCTGATCTCTGGAGGCTTGACTGCTGGCACCCCTAATCTTTCATGAGAACAGGGTTCAGGAGTTCCTGGAGTTAAAGTAGCGTTGACTGCACATTCATGATTCTGCTCCAATTATTCTCTATAGGACTGTTGGAGGCAGCCGAATATAGCACTTGGCTATCTCCAACAGTTCCATAGAAAACTAATGAAAGTGCGATAGTTCCTGCAATTGCTCTGGGGACTCCAGGACCCTGTACTTGTGATTGGTGCGCCAGCAGCCTTACTCCCACCAATCAGCTACTTATAACCTATCCTGTAGATAGGTGAGACAATCCTTTAAAGGGTCACTGAGTTTTCAGCAGTTTTCAGGGTTTTCTTTTGATATGTCATAGACATATATGAAAAGTTTTAATCGGTGGGGGTCTCAGTGCTAAGACCCTCACTGATACATAGAATGGATCTCACATATCGCATTCTCTCTCTCTCTCCTTACTGCAGGAGATAGAAGACAAGCCCATAGACTTTCTACTGAGCCTGTCTCCTACAGCGGATTATGGGGGGTGCATCACTGAGACCCCCACTAATCAAAACTTTTCAATATGTCTTTACGATATATTAAAATTTAGCTTAACGCCTATCTCTCTAAACAGAAGATTCATACTTACCCGCTCCTCGCCGCTCCGGTCCTCCGCACTGCCTCTGCTGTGTCCATGTTCAAGTCCCTGCAGAGTTGACATCTGGAACAGCATGGGTATGGTCACATGCTCTGCGATAGCCAATGACTGGCTTAGGCTTTGACATGCTACTTGTGGCCATATCACCGCAGAAGCCAGTCATTGGCTGCAGG
Source organism: Rhinella marina (assembly GCA_900303285.1). NCBI lineage: Eukaryota > Metazoa > Chordata > Amphibia > Anura > Bufonidae > Rhinella > Rhinella marina. The sequence continues at coordinate 43,232 of ONZH01003899.1, forward strand.
GGAGGATGTGACCATACCCATAATGCACCAGATGACAATGTGGACACGGCAAAGGCAACACGAAGAACTGGAGCAGCGGAGAGCATGTAAGTATGAATTTTCTGTTTAGAGATGCAGGCTGTAGACACATATATTATGTAGACAATATATTATTCCCGGAGAACCCCTTTAAATATATTTAACAATGTTCTTACTTTTTCTGTTTGTTATAATGCACGGTCTATATAGAATTTAATAGACTCTAATGATGGAATTAGTTGGCCTGCCTTTACCTTTTGTAACGGCACATTATTTTAATGGATCCAAAGAAATGTAATCTGCAGAACACATGAAGGGTTTCTAGTTACAGGTTAAAATGCTTTGTCTCATACCATTCTCATAAAAATGTATTGTCCTGCACCAGCAGCCACAGCCAAGTGACAGATGAAAGGGTTTATTAAGAACGACAGTGATGTAAGAAGATCTAGTAATAAATCACCCAGCGCTCCCAGTATTGCTACAGTTGTCTACACACAGTTCAGTCTTAAGTGGTTTGGTGATGTCTTACTTAAGTGATATCAAAGGGATATTTGAAGGAACATTAAAGTACATTATCCATTTTTAGCAACGTTTTGTGAAGCTGACTTTGCTGCATGACTTCCTCTAGCTAAAATTATCTGATGACTAAGCACTTGTTTGGCTTTATTTGATTGAGTACTACTTCTTTTACTGTATGCAAGGTCTCATGCACATAGCAGATAGCCTGCACAACAGAACAGTGTTCTATATGCAGGGGTGGACTGGAAACTTAAAGTGGCCCTGGAAAAAATAATAAAAGTGGCCCCATTTTTTAGTCGGGTCCAAATTGATTGGGGCCAGCAATACCATATTGTGGCACATTATACCACCCCAACAGAGCCAAATACCACAGTCCATTATGCAATACTGCTAGCAGAAACAAAATACATCCCCAAAAACTAACACTGGCCAGCCGTGAGGAGATTTACGGAAATTTCCCTGTAAGTTCTATGGCCAATCTACCCGTCCATATGGCTCCATACTAGAGGAATGAGAATCTGCATTTCACTGTAAGGGCTGGCTCCTTGGCTCTTGATTTGGAAGGCCTTTGAGCAACTTACAGTGTCCTGCTCCCCTTATAAATATATCATAAATATATTTCCTGTAAGCCCAACAACAAAGAAAAGCTGTATGCTGCAGAGTTTGTAATTAATCTTTTTGCCGATGGAAATTTAGGTGCTGTGTTTTAATTAGGCAGCCAGAAAAATGATTTTGTTCTTGCCATCCCACGTTCATAGCCATAACCTTTTTATTTTTACATTTACAAATTGTTCATTGCAGAAAGTAGCTATTGTGCCATTTTTATTTAATAACCAATCACCCTAAATAATGTGTTCAACAAATATGTCTATTTTATTTACCGATTTGTGAATTTTTTTTAAAGTGTATTACCAAAATGCATTTATAGCAGTTGCTTTTTGCAACATTATTTTTTTTAGTAAATTTCCCCGCAAAATTCTGCCGTGCCCTTCCACTTCACTGTTAATTTTATACCATTAGGGAAGAACATGAGCAACAAAGTAAAACAAGCAAAATATTAGAAGGGTATTGAGACTCACCGACTATTACAGGATGGACTCCTAAAGTGGACCAACTTTATAGATTGGAAGAATTAGCTCACTAGGAGCATAGAAAGACAGCCAAATGTAACCACGTGGGCAGCTTGGGCTAAGTTTCAGAACTTCAAAACTTGATCCCCCAATCACAGCCTTCTTGGACAACACCCCCACCCTTATCTCCTACTTTCTAAAACAGCTGCAAGGCAGAGGTATTAAAGGCAAGCGCAGATATCTTACCTTCTCCACCCCCGCACACTTTGGTTTTGATTACTAATTGCTAGTTCATCCTGTTCTGTCTACACACTTTGAGATCCAGAGATGTAGCTAACTACCTCTCTTCCAGATTTCTTGTATCGCTTCTGTATAGAATTATTAGCCCCATCTATGATACAACTTTGAAGTGTTACCTATCCTGATTTATTCCACCTCTATTTGGTGCTAATATATATGGTGTCTGTTTGATTATTATATACCCCTGGACAAGTAATGTATACATTATTGTTACTTATATTAAAACTTCCAATAAAAAGGAAATAAAAAAAAAGGGACTGAGCACCTCATGACTCATTTGCACATCCATTGAAGTTCTCTTTCTTGTGATCAGAAACAGCAATAAAAGTACCATGGGTATGGTTTGAATGATGTTGTAGACCAAAACAGTACTGCAGCATTAGTTAACTATGCTAAATATAGGCAACAGGCTCCTTTTAATCATACAGAAAACTCTTAGCAATTTTACAAAGTACAACTACAATATTTTCTGCAGAGGAAAATGTTTCTGATGAGTAGATAGTTTCTTAAAGGAAATGTGTCACCAAAATATTATCTGACAGTTAAATCAGATAGCAACACATCTCCTTTTTCTAATTTGATTTTTTTTCTGATTACAGATTTTTGTATTCTGTTTCCTGAACATGACTATGGGGGCGGCCATCTTGCCTGAGCTGGTCTTTGCAGCAGTTACACAGCATTAAAAAAAAAATTGCTTTAAAGCAGCCACATGGTCCATAGATACAATGGCCAAGAGGGGACCTCATTGAGTTTTCTAGGCATGTTCTGTGCCCTGTGCAGAGGTCATTGTACAAGGAAAGAATAGATAAGATCTGACAGTCACCTATTGTGAATGGTGGGTCCTGTCTTATCTATACACAGAGGTGATATCTCCTTATCATTACAGGCAGGTTTAGAATAATATATAACTATAGTAAAGTGATCTGTACCAACCAAGAAGTGGCGCCTATTATTAGGCTTAGGCTACTTTCACACTAGCGTTTTTTAAATTCCGGTATTGAGTTCCGTAATAGGGGCTCAATACCGGAAAAAAACGCTTCAGTTTTGTCCCCATTCATTGTCAATGGGGACAAAACTGAACTGAAGACAACGGAATGCTCCTGAAAGCATTCCGTTCTGTCTTCAGACCGGAGAACAAACCGCAGCATGCTGCGGTTTTCTCTCCGGTCCAGGCATCCGCACCAAGACGGATCCGAAATGGCCCCCAATGCAAGTCAATGGGGACGGATCCGTTTGGTGTGACCAACATGGTAAACGGATCCGCCCTCCATTGACTTTCAATGGAGTTCAGGACGGATCCGTCACCACAGACAGACAGACATACATATACACACAAACACATACATACTTACATACTCCAGGCAGGCCGGCCGCACGTCTTCATGCCCAGGAGGCGCACCGCTATGACTATTCCCTACAGCGCCCTCTATCGTCATAGCTGCGCGCCTCCTGGGCATGAAGACGTGCGGCCTGCCTGGAGTATGTAAGTATGTATATGCTTGTGTGTATGTGTGTGTATGTCTGTATATGGTATAGTGTGACATGTGTGGGGCCGGACACATGTCCCTGCGGCAGTCCGGATCCGACGGCACCCTTCACTTGCCGGATCCGGACTGCCGCTAGTGTGAAAGAGGCCTTAGTCGTCAGTGTGAAAACTGAAGGATTTTATGGTTTTTGTTTAAAAATAGATAGTGATTTAAATGTGATTTAAGCAATAGGTCATTTTCTGATGCCACATTCCATTTAACACTTTTCAGAACATTTAATTAATCTAAATAAAAGTTCATGCTGGAGTTTTACCTTCTATTTGCACACCTAGACCTTGTATAAGAAAGTATAGCTAAACTTGTACAGGCTGTAAATAAAAATGGTGGAAAATGTAAGGATGACAATACATGAATAGCAATAATTTATAGGAAAATGTGAGGGGAAAAAGTCCTCTTAGTAGATGATACCTGCAGGTTCAAGGGCCCATGTTCACATGGACTGTTTAAAGATTACCCCTCAGCATGAAAATGCCATGCAATATGCAGGCAGCATGTTATAGAGCAGGAGGAGATGAGCAGATTAATATATAGTTTTGTGGCAAAAGATTCAGTAAAACTTGTAATTTATACATTTGTATCTCTGATTTTTCTAACTTAAAGGGGTTGTCTCACTTAAGCAAACAGCATTTATATGTAGAGGAAGTAAATACAAGGCACTTACTAATGTATTGTGATTGTCCATATTGCTTCCTTTGCTGGCTGGATTCATTTTTCCATCACATTATACACTGCTTGTTTCCATGGTTACAACCATCCTGCAATCCAGCAGCGGTGGTTTTACTTGCACACTAGCTAGACTATATGTGGTCAGATGGGCACTTTTTCCTATAGTGTGCAAGCATGACCACCACTGATGGATTGCAGGGTGGTCGTAACCATGGAAACGACGAGTGTATAATGTGATGGAAAAATGAATTCAGCCAGCAAAGGAGGCAATATGGATAGTAACAATACATTAGTAAGTGCCTTGTATTAACTTCCTCTACATAATAAATGTTATTTGCTGAAGTGATACAAGTGCCATTTACAACTATCAGTACATGGGGGAGGAGTTATTTGTGACTGATAGCATTCTGTAAGTATCTGGAGATAGCTGTTAGTTATTGATAGATGTACATGGGGTGTTCTCACATATAAGGGTACTTTCACACTAGCGTTTACAAATTCCGGTATTGAGCTCCGTCATAGGGGCTCAATACCGGAATAAAACACTTCAGTTTTGCCCCCATTCATTGTCAATGGGGACAAAACTGAACTGAAGAGAACGGAGGCTCCTAAATGCATTCCGTTCAGTTCTCTTCAGTCTCCAGACCGGAGAGCAAACCGCAACATGCTGCAGTTTGCTCTCCTGTCTGGGCATCCGCACAAAGACGGATCCGGAATGACCCCCAATGAAAGTCAATGGGGACGGATCCGTTCGGTGTGACACAATAGTAAACTGATCCGTCCTCCATTGACTTTCAATGGAGTTCATGACGGATCCGTCACCTTGCACTTTTCCCACAGCTCCCTCCTCCCTCCAGCAGGGTGCGCTGTGGGAAATCTTACCTTCCCTTCTATTGTGCGCGCCGTCCTCCTCCTCCTGTGGTGTCCGGAGCTGTTGGGACAGGTAAGACAGTGTCTGACACGTGTGGGGCCGGAGCGCTGTTCCGGCCCCATATGTGCACCTACGGATCCGTGCTGCCGCTAGTGTGAAAGTAGCCTAAAATGAGCACAGATATAAATGTATAAATCACAATAGTTAGTTTCCTGTCTTTGTTTTCAGTTCTGGAAACTGCAGGTATAGGGCTTATTACAGAACTATCTGAGAAGCCTAAATAAAGTTACACAAAGGGGAAGATTTATCAAAACTGGTGCCAAGCGAAACTGGCTTAGTTGCCTAGAGCAACTAATCAGATTGATCCCTTTATTTTACAAAGAAGCTCTGAAAAATGAAAGATTGAATCGGATTGGTTGCTATGAACAAATAAGTCATATTCCCTTTGCACCAGTTTTAATAAATTTTGAATTGTGTTTTATTTGTTTTTTTTTTACAAGAAATAAGAAACCATGTTAAAATTATACACTGTATACGAGAAGTAAAAATCTAACTATGAGGACTTTTTTAACTTCTCAATTTAATGTGTTTTTTTTTTAACCAAAATGTGATATAGAAAAAAGTAAAACTACTATAGAGTCAGAAATGGGAGCGGTATCCCATTTAGTATAATGTTTATCCATGTAAACCTATTCACATGATTTGTGTGTTCCCTACATTTCTCTATATATACAAGTAAATCATTGGAAAGAGTTATCTAATGGTAAATGTCTATTAGATGGCTCTTACCAGAATATTAGGATATGCTAATAAGAAACAGATCTTCACAGCCCATACTGAACTTGACTATTTAAAGTATTTGTCACTATAGGTTTGATAAGACTTATGGTCTCTGCAAAATTACAGTAAGTTGCATTGTGGGTAAGAGGAGCTGCTCCCCATGTGCCTGAGGTCTGGTTGGCTAACTGGATTGTTGGCAAACATTGTCGATTGGAAACTGCCATCATCCCAATGCTGTCCCTGATAGGACCACCTCCTAGACTTCAAAGCCCAAATGAGCAGAAATATACTGTATAAGCATGGAATACAGGTTGTACCAAATCTTTTCCCATCAAACTATATATCAATCTGTTCAGCTCCTCCTGCTCTGTACCATGTGGTCTGCAGATTACACTGCATTTCATGGTGACAGGTCCCCTTTAAATTGAAAATAATCAATTTTTTTTTGTAGGCTAAATTGCCCCAGCCCTATCTACCATCAATTGGAGACTATTCTGAGGGTTACAACCTGGAAATTCCTGTACAGCCAAGAACTTCTTGCACAGGTATAGACCAGATTTTACTTGCACAGAGGTTATGTGCAAATGTCAGCAATTAGAATAATGTAACATTTGTGATCATTGCTAGGTATGGGTCTACATGGTAGTGATAAAAACTGAGGACTCTCTGAGAAATGAAGAATGTTTAAACTTTATTTCTAAAGTAATACATGAAAAAGTTTTTAATGCAAAAAGTGAAACATAACAGTTTTTCTAATCAGCGAATAAAAGAAACAAAGAGGAACCTCCAGGGTATTTCGGCCTCTTTGGGATGATTAATTAATTTTACATATTCTTTGAGTTGAAAAAAAGAATGCTAGGGATTAACATATTTTAACCTAAAAGTTTCACAATTTTAGTATAAGAAACTTAAAATACATCAAAGAAATTCTACAACCTTTTCTGTTTAATTAAAGAAATAACGGCTAAAACAGAAATACAACATAATTTAGTTTGACTTATCTACTGATTTCTTTTTTTAAAATTAATTGTGAAAAACACTTATCCAGTGGTGTTAATAAGTAATCGGCGTCTTCTTAACAAATTGGTTTAAGCCATCAAGGAGTTCTGTTCTTTCTTTAGTCCTTGAATAAGTTTCAACTTTTTATGGACATATAAAATGTTAATTAGGTGTTTATTAGGCGTAAAAAAGTCGCAAAGTACGGCACACGTACTTTGCACATGAACTGCTTGGAAATGCGGCAAATTTATTAAGAGGCCTGTGCCTCTTTATAAATTTGGCACACTCTGTACCAACAGACTTTACATGAACGCTGGCATTTGTAACGCCAGTCTTAGTATATCTTAAGCTATAAGTAGTTACGTACAAGGTATCTTTAAAGTAAAAGTAACATTAATATCTTGTTTATAGCTGCTACAAAGAAACATGAGGGACAGGAGTCAAAGGGGTGGATATTGTATTGTATGTGCATAAAACAATAATTCAATGTTTGGCATGTGTCATAGAGCAATTATTTTGCTGCAGCCCTAGGCAAAGTCAAACTGTGATTTTCATGAAAGGCATGACCAGTTGTTACCAATCTAGCAAGTTGTATATTTAATTATGTATAACCTGTTTAAAAAATGTCTAGATGTTGTAGGAAAGCTGGTCCTCTGTTGTGAGAACTGCCAATGAAAAAGTTATTCCAGGATCAGAATATTGATGGCTTATAAGCCATCAATATCAGATTGAATTCTTGGCATTCCTGACAATCAGCTGTTTGAAGGATCTCTTCATTGTTCACGTCGGTCCCTCTACCTGCACATCGTCTATTCAGGAGCGGGGGTGCAGGACATTGCAACTTTGTCTCAAAGTGTGCGAGTAGGTGAACTGATGTAAAACAATGAAGAGGCTGCAGACCCCACTAATCTGATATTTATAAATATCATCAATATTGTGAACCCAGAAAAAAAACCTTTAAGTGCACTACTGGTAAAATATCTCAAACCGATAAACATAAGATTTATAAATAGTCTCACGGCTAAAAGCATTGGACGTTGATCACTAGTCTTGGTTGGTAGATTGTGGGGGGGGGAGGTTACAGCATTTGCTTTGTTTAGTTCTGACAATTAGGTGATTGATGCTCAATAGGGAGTTTGTGGTAGTAATATGGGGCAGTAGGAGTGTAGCCATTTTAAAGAGGCCACATGATCATAAGATCAGTGTGTAGGAAGGAAGGATGCACTTAGGTACTGAAGACAAAGGCTGAATAATGCAGGTATGACTCATAGGACAATGGAAATTGTGATGCTGGCAAACCATGTCCACTGACATCTCACTTCTCCTGAGGTGCATGGTTGCTGGAGTACTCACCCTCCCCACTGCTTTAGGGGGTACAGACATGCTCCCCCAGTTCTTAAAGGACCAGTACACATAAGCTAATCTGTCCCGATACAAAAGCAGCATTACCTGGGGTATATTGGGAGTCTTCCCCTATGCAAAAGTTCCTGAGCTATAGGTTTCCAGCTTGTCTAGTCATGTGAAGGTGTGCTATTGTATTATTTTGACCTATTCATGCTCAACCTCTACCTGTTTACCGGACTGACCATGTGCTGCTTGTTCCAACCCCTGGCTGTATACAGTATTGACTCTTTGCCACCTGCCCGATCTGTTGCCTATCATACTGCATGAACTCTGCCTGTCCTGACTTTGGCATTTCCATTGACCATGCTCATATCTGTCTCATTGGTGCCATATGCCAGTGTCTCTTGACCCACCTTAGTCCACAGCCTCTATATGGAGACTATGCCTAGAGATAGCAGTTTGGTGACTCATGCAGCAGGGTCCCAATCCCTGCACAGGAGTGAATGGGTGAAAATTGGGTCCACCTTGGAGGAGTAGCCTCAAGCTAGATCCATTTAGTAGCCACAGTAGGTTCACACCTGCTGCGTTACAGGAATTAAATGAAAATAGTTAAAACAGATATATAGAATAGTAAATAGAAGAAGAACATGTTTAATGCTATATGTCACATAAAAATCTCTTTTCTGTAACTGTTGTTACTAAATCCGTTCTTTCACTTTTTATGAGGAGTACAGTCCAAAAACATCTCAAATGTTTCAGTCACAAGATAATACAATACTCGTTCTGTCCTTCACACAGTAAACAATCAGTAATTCCCTTATAAATCCAGAGCAGAAGATGAGATCTTCGAAATAAATATCCTAGTATTGCATTTCATTCCAAAGTGAATGGGGAATTCTAAATTGTTCATCTCTGGTCTGTGCCAGGAAAAAGGGCAGAAGACGCTTTTTACAATTTTTATTTCAGATATATAAGCATGTATTGTATACATGAGTACAATAAAGTACAGAAATTAGTCTCTTTTAGTATATCCCTTATATGATTAGAAGAGTTAGAGGAAAGTCCATTCATATGGCATGTGGCCAAACGTAGCCAGGGACCCACCACCCTACCATACACTACATGTGCTTTAGTATGTACAGAATTATGACTTCTCATAATTCTCAGGTTATTGTAGGACAATTGTGCAAAGCTGGAGCCTCCTTGTATTTCTTGTATATGTGTTTGTTCCACTACAAAGCGTCTCTGTCACCAGATTTGTACCTCTGAAAGTGGCTGACCTGTTGCATGGGTGCTTGGCAGCTGAAGGCGTCTGTGTTGGTCCCATGTTCATATGTACCTGCAGAGAACTGAGCCACAATGAGTAATGGCAACGCCCCTGTTGCTCCTAGAAGCGCATTTGCATATATTAAACCTAATTTTTCTCAGTAATGCAGGCACATATGAACACAGATGCCTTCATCTGCCAAGCTTACATGCTACAGGTCAGTCAGTTTCATAGGCAGTGGCAGTCTTGACCACCAAGCAAACAACGCAATTGCCTCAGGCTGTGGAGCAGGGGAGCCAATAGCACCAGTCTCCACTGTTCTTTCTCATAGGCATGAGTCTGCTAGACCTGCAGGCTATAAGCCAGTACAACGGCACAGACGGTCGCAATCAACATGACGTTGAGCGCCAGATCTTTAGGCGGCATGATAATGTTGTCCAGAAATCCGCCTGTGTCCTAGCACAGGCAGCGGTTACAACATCATTGCGTCGCCTGCCCTGGGACACAAGAAACACATCCAGATGGCGACATGGGACAGGACTGAAGTAAGTACTTTTTTCCCGACACTACTGGGTGCGGTACAGAAGGGGAGGCCACAAAGGGGGAACACCTGGTGGCATACTGGGAACAGAAAAGAGGCGAAGCGATAAATAGATATGGCACCTCTAGGGAACATTATAAAAATACAGGGGACACTACTGGGGGAGAGGGTGGGCTAGAGGGGATGGGTTTTATAAAAAAAAATATATAGGAGGCACTACAGGGGGGCATTATAAAAGTACAGGGAGCATCACTGGGGGCATTATAAAGAAATATAGGAGGCACTACTGGCAGCATTATAAATACAAAAGGGCACTGCTGGGGGATATAATACAGGGGTCACTTTTGGGGGCAGTAGAGAGGGGAGAGCATCAGGGGCAGACATATCACCTGTACAGCCGGTTCAGCTGCACAGGGGCCGAGGACGGGAGGGGACCACTTCTTGCAGGCGGCATTAGGAGATGAGGGCTTCCATTGTGGAAGCGCTCATCTCTATATTCATCTGTGTTGCCGTCCTCAGGATGAATACAGATGAATAGTACTGCTGCAGGGGAGGGAGAGGCGTCTCCCTTCCCCATTCATCTGACAGGCTGCAGGCCTAGTGCCTGCAGCCTATCAGAGGCCGGCGCAGCACTATAGGGGGCCCTATTTTATATACTGGTACACATGGGGGGCACTATAGAGGGGGAGGAGCACTATAGGGGGCCCTATTTTATATACTGGTACACATGGGGGGCACTATGGAGGGGGAAGAACAATATAGAGGGCCTTATTTTATATACCGGCACACATGGGGGGCACTATGGAGGTGGAGGAGTGCTATGGGGGGGGCACTATTTTATATACTGGCACACATGGGGGCACTATGGAGGGGGTGGGGTACTATAGGGGTCATATTTCATATACTGGCACACATGGGGGGCACTATGGAGGGGGAGGAACACTATGGTGTGCCCTATTTTATATACTGGCACACATGGGGGCACTATCTTATATACTGGCACACATGGGGGGCATTGGGGGGGCCCTATCTTATATACTGGCACTCATGGGGGCACTATGGAGGGGGAGGAGCACTATAGGGGCCCTATCTTATATACTGGCACACATGGAGGGCACTATGAAGAAGGGGAGGAGAGGAGCACTATTGGGGTCATTATATTGGCACACATTATGGGAGAATTTTATACTGGCACCTTATGTCAGACACCATGGGGACAAGGGGAGGAACACTATGGGGGCACTATATATGTGTTTTATACTGGCGCAAATTATCCAGGTACATTCTTTGCACAGGGGCCCTCTGCTGTCTGTGTCCGCCCCTGGAGAGCATTATAAATAAAGAAGCACTGCTGCTGGGGGACATTATAATAATACCAGGGGCACAACTGGGGATATTAAACATACTGTGGACACTACAGAGGGGACAATTATAAATAATGGGGGCATTAAATACAAGTGGCACTACTAGAGGCCTTGTAAATACTGTGGGTATTAAAAATATAAGGGGCAACACTGGGGGCACTACAGGGGGCATTATAACTACATTATTACTACTGGGGTACTGTGGGATATTATAATTGTGCACAATATGGATGGCATTGCTACTAATGGAGGAACTCTTGGAGAGTTATCACTATTGGAAACACTGCTACTAGTGAGGGCACTCTGGGATAGAATTATTACTATTGGTGGGACATTTAGGAGCACTTTGGGGGCTATCTATGTGGCTGTGTTATTTTGTAAGTATATTATTTGGGGTCATTGCAGAGCACAGCAGGCATAGTATTGGGGGTAGCAGAAGGTTAAAGGGGTATTCCCATCTCACAAATGTAGCTTGTATGGTTAGATATAGCCATACCAATATTATTACTGATAGAATGTATTTATATAAAATGTACCGTTTAGAAGATTTGCCTATTTGTATTTCCATTATCCCACACACATCAGTCAGGGCGTTGCCCCTAGTTACGGCCACCGTGGCCATGCAGTAGTGGTGGCCGGCTTGCTCTTGTTCAGACCCGCTGTGAGGTAACTGCTGTATTGTGAACGCACATTGCATGAGCATGCGGAGACACATCTTAAGGTTGTAGTATTTTTGTCTGTGTTTCCAAAACGCAGAGAAACGGATCCTGTTCCAAGATCAATTCATCTCTATGGAGCAGGATCCATTTATAAAGTCTGCGCCTTGGATGGATCCTGACTACTGTGTTTTGGACTGGTAGCATGCAAAACGCAGGTGTGAAAGTACCCTAAGATGTGTCTCTGCATGCTCATGCAATGTGCGTTCACAATACAGCAGTTACCTCAGAGCGGGTTTATAAAAGGAGCAAGCTGACCACCACTACTACATGGCTGTGGTGGCTGTAACTAGGGGCAACGGCATGACTGATGTGTGTGGGACAATGGATATACAAATAGGCAAATCTTCTAAACGGTACATTTTATATAAATACATTATATTAGTAATAATATTGGTATGGCTATATCTAACTATACAAACTACATTTGCGAGATGGGGAATACCCCTTTAATACTGTTGGATCACCTGGAGAGGAAAGTGAGAAATCTAAGATATCTGTGTGATAAACTATGTAGAGACGAGTTGCGGTTGGAATACTTCGGAGACAATGAGGAAAGAGAACATCTACATCAGAGGAGACGTCAAGGAATAAAACAGGTAAGTAGTGCCATCTGTAATGTCCAATTCAAATATGCCTTTAACAGTAGGGATGGGGAATGGGTTAGACTGAGAATTTGGCATGGGGTACCATTTCAGTTTTCACCTCAGACAGTAGAATAGGTAGAATTTGAACTTTCAACTGTATCTGCGTCCTAAGGTTGCAGATACAGTTATGGACAGAAAGGGAACCAGTGCAGGGAAGAGATTCCTGGCTGGCCATCCTGATTAGAGCCTCAGACATAACTTAGCTTGGGTCCCCAGAAATGCCAAGTCCACCCCTGTTTATAGGTACAAATCTGCTGACAGATGCCCTTTAAGGAGGATCAATCTGAAGAGAATTCAAAAAGGTCAATTTCTCTGAGATACGATTGTTTGAAGTTACAGGTCTATAGCCCAAAACTGCATTACAGAAAGACATTTCTAATAGCATTTGCAGTTTGAATTTCTATTAGGTCAGACATTTTCATGGGGCTGCGATTTCGACTAATAAAAAATGACATTTTGGCAAGGTGCCAGCATGTAACACAGGAGCAGAATGGCAATATTGTCAGCAGACATATTGGCTCTAGCCTGGATCAGGGAACAGATGATGCCAAAGGTAAAAAAGGAGTCATAGAACAAAAAAAAAAAATCACAAAGGAGCACAGGGCCAAGGCAATACACACACTGAAAGTGTCAGGAACTTACCCAGCCATGTTTGGCTGATTTCCTGCCCAGCAGTCACTCTGGTCAGCACAGCAGTACTGGTGGAGACCTATAATGACCTAGAGGCATGGCTATTCCAGGAGAGTTGCCTCTGCTTGTTTCAGAATTTACTCCTTGTCTACTGGTTAGGTTTCTACTGATTCTCCTGGCTTTGACTCCTCGGCTTGCTTCTGGATTAACCCTCTGTCTGGTTAGGGTTCTACTGGCTCTATTGGCTTTGACTCTGGATTGATGTACTCTTCTGCTCCTCCTTGACATCTGATTGGTCTGTTACGTGTGAGCTTGCACCTGTTTTCTGTTGCATCCACAGACCTGGGTCCCTAGCAGCCAAGTCCAACTAGCCTTGTAGTGGGCTCTGGTGAACACCTAGGGGCAGCCTTAGATCTACTATCTGGATTGGTGAATTAAGATAGGAAGCAGATTAAGAGTTTGCATTTGGATTTGCAGTGGCGGATTTCACCCTCTGCATTGCAAGGAATGAAATCAGTGGTGGAAATTCACAAAAAAATGACAGGATGTGGATTTAAAATCTGCACCATCTGTGGATTCTGTTAGGGAAATGATTAGCAGCGTGTCAGATTATTTTAAATCTCATGCACTTTTCTGCTACTGTTTACACTGCAGATTTTCTACATTGTAAGGTAATACCTTTAGAAAAAACATATTATTTAAACAGATATCCATGAAGAAAATAGTAGTCTTTAGGAAAGGACCTCAAGAAAAAAAAAAACATTTCAAGTAGCTTTTGATCTGAGCTTACAAAGCTCATGTCGCCACCAACAGTTGCCAAATTGCGAATTATTATGACCAGGTTACCATGTTATAATCAGAAACCATATTAAGAGTTATAACTCCTTACGCCGTCACTTAATACCTTCAATTACTTTATGCACTAGGTCATTCAGTAAAAAAAAGCAAGGGTTAGAAAATGAAGCCATATTAGATTTTGTCACACAGTCTTCATGACAACACATTTCCATAAGTATGTCTCACACCTTATATAGATCAAACTTCAGAATACATTTAGTAATTTTTTTTAATTGAAATTCTAGTGCAGAGAGAACTAATGATGATAAGCACTGGTTATATGACAGCTCCTGGGGCCATTACATCACCAGTGCTTATCAACTATGGTCAAGCTTCTGACTCCAGGCATTCAAACGGTCTGATGAATAGTGATTGACCGAAAACATTCACCTGCCTGATTTGTCATTATGAACCGGGAAATAGTATTTCACCTGATCAAGAGTCCCTAATAGGCATAAGGATTCTTATAGGCCATGCAACGTTCCTCTGGAAAACGGTAAGCAAATGATGTCTCTTTCCAAACAGAAAAGAAAGCTGAACCTCTACTGCCAATAATAAGGGGCAATCACCCTGAAACAGCTGTCTGCAGATGAGGTACTGGTTTAGCTATATTTCTAAGTTATGTCTCAAGGCCTGCTTTAAATGTTGAACAGTGACTAATAGGATAGCTACCTAACATCTGGTGGCATAAGAGACTCAGCTGTCTTTTCTTTTTTGAAAAAGATCTCATTGGCTTGCCAATATAAATAGACTTCTTTGTCTTGTATAACTATAGCCCCTCCTTTATCAGCCCTTGTATGGGGTTTGTATGGCCCCTATTTTGGCATAAGTCAGATTTTTCTTATATTCAAGATCCTCATCAATCATTCTAAAAATCCGCTAACACTAGAGCAAAAAATGTTTCTAAATAATTTCTTATGTTGAATTGGAGAAAAGCTGGATTTAGGTTTAAGGTTAGTGCATATAGGCGGAGAATGTGCAGAATATTCTTTCAAAGGGCCTGATCATGAGAGAAGAGAATAATATCTATGATATTGGGGTTGGAAATTATATTCTCTTTGGTAATTTCCAAATGTCTGGTTAAAGTAAATTTACGGAAGTAGGAGTTCAAATCGACACATAAATTGAATTAGCTATATTTGGTGCTCTTACTCTTACTAAGCAAAATGATTTCTGCCTCACTATGGATAGATTAAATATCTTCACTGTTTGTTCCACCATTTAAGACATTGTACTTGTTTGTCCTTTTTTCTTTTCTCCTCTGCATCCCCTTCTTCTAGCTCTGTTTTTCTTTTTAGACCAATTGGACTGAAAAATTGAGTGATCTTCATGGACTTGAGACTTTGATATAATACGCCGCAGTCAGGGTGAGTATATGAGGAATTTAACAAAAAACACTGATTGATATGAATGAGTGTATTTGGAGGTAGTTATAGGCTGTAAAGATTGTGTAGTATGTGGAGCGGCTTGCAAATCATTGCCACTACATATATTGAGAAGGCTACTGGGATTATTATTTACAGTGAGCACTGATTCACTAAAAGGACCCATGATGACAGTTTTCGGTCCAGTGTCCTTGCGCTACATTAAAAAAAAAAAACTTTCCTCAAGCAGCTTGTATCTTTGTACGCTGCTCTCATTACACGGTATAATAATATCTATTCAGCTTTTATATAGTACCGTATATGTATTTATAACATTTTAGGAAGTAATGGAAGTCTTTTATACACAGTTTTGAAGAAAATAACATTTTTAATCTGTAACCCCTGCCAATAAGGGATGAGATTGATGTCCTGTTCAGTTATTTATGTTTGTACTGTGCACATGTCACGTTGTCTGGTTTTTGTCCGAAACCCATCATAGTTTTAACAGAATAAATAAGATTGGATTTTTCCCTCCATCCTGGTTTCCCTGAACTGATTCTTTGGTAACAGCGCAGACGGATCCTTTTGTTTTCTAATATCGCCAACCAGTGTTGGGCATTTCACCTCTATCTCACCCAAAGTACAAAGACTAGCATCAAAGATAGAAAAGATACTGAGTGGGTCCACACCAATCAAGGGTTAATGAAAGGTGATCTCTCTCTCTCTCTTTCTCTATAGATAACCAAAGTCTAATAACCTACCTCTAGTGGGTATAATGGATATTTTGGTACAGACATGGTCTCTTACATTTATTCACCGGTTTGCTTTTGCTGAACAGCTTAAGGATCCATCACCATCACCTTTAGGACATACTAGGGTGTAAAAGGCATAGGTTCCAGCATGGAATCTCCTTTATAAGGGTGGGGATCCAATTATAGGCAGGGGATTAGGCTTAGGGTATTAATATGTAGAGATTGTATTTTGGTACCCACCCCCGTCCCCACTCTTGTTGGTATGGTCTCTTAATATAACTTTGCTACTATTCTTTGCACTTTGACACATGGCATTGTTTTCAGTTTGCATAAATGTTTTGATTGTAGTCTTTTCTGTCAAGTATCATACGACTGGACAACCCCTTGAATGTGAGGTTTGCCTTGTGCTGCTCTCAAACTGAAAAATTTGGTTTCATGTTGCAGCATGACACATTAATGTCTCACGCTTCCTATGCTAGTCCTGTACAGTCCTGCCTTGCTCTCGTGCTTATGATTTCAATATTCATAAGGCTTGACCCTCTTGCATAATGTGTCGGTTCTGGGAATAAGAACAATCCTCTACATTCAGATATAGGAGGGATATGCCATTGCAGAGTTTCTAAATATCTCCAAATACACTTGTTTCTACGGCTGTCCCCAACTCCAAATGTATGTATGTGCATAATATCCAGATTCTTCTAGGTTGCTATGGTCACCACGGACAGTTCTGGCACATGAGGTCCATTATGTTAATTTTGAAAAAGATTCATGAAACATAATATAAAGTGGTCCCTCAAGTTAAAGTTGTGTCAGATTACTATATTTTCTGAACACAATGGTCTTTGTAAGGGTCCTTTCAGATGTCCCAATGCTGGGAGATATTGATCGCCAAAGATTAAAGGAGTTGATTGGTGATTTTTTAAAGAGCCTTCACAACAGCTCACGGAAACTACATGGGAGACGAACAATCGTTGCTAGGATTGTATATTAAGTTAACACTTTTGGGGGCTTTAGAAAAAGTTTTCCATACTGTTATGGTCTCAAGAGACGTTAGTTTCAAATTACAATGGTCATTTGAAAACAAATTATAAAACCTTACAACAAATGTGAATTAGAAGTCACTGGGAAATGTTAAAATCCTACCCGTCAATAAAAGCTCATGTTTATATTTAGCTATAGGTGTAAAAAGGTGTATAGGCGTTTTCTTTGTTGTGTTGCTACAAAAAGTGGAGAATACCACAAGAAAGTCTTCTTCCCAGGCTGCCTTCCCATTACAAAAGACAAAAGAGCTTGACTATCACATCTTGAAACCCCAGTCTGCTTTGAAGTCTTTGCCTGGGAGAGACCTTGCTGATGCAGTATAACTACATTGCTTCTTGTTGCTGTGCTCAATCATACCATGGTGTATGACTTGTGACATGAAACTGTCTTTCACAACCTCACCTTTGTAGCAGAGTTTGGCTGTTCCTCACCTAGTTTTAAGCGTCTCATGCAGCTGTTTCTGTTTTAGTTAATGGCTGTGTTTTAACCTACATATGAAAATGAAGATCATTATAACCAGTTTGGTATAATTGATTAACTGTATGTTTTACTATAATCCACATAATCCCTGACTTTGTGCAAGTTTAGCTAGAAGAATTCATGCCTTTTGAAGGCAAAGGATGGTCATACCAAATATTGATTTGATTTATGTTTCTTTTTCGTTCATTTATTTTGCATTTGTAAATTGATAAAAATAAACTATTAACACTTCTATTTTTGAAGGCATTATTACTTTGCAGCTTTTTTCTTTTAATATTAAAGTGTTTATTGGGTTTTACAAATTTTTTTGTTTGATTACATCAAGCATGAAATATAGACAAATATTGTGAAACATATTAGACTTGCCATATAAAGGCAAAAACGCCTTAGACACCAATCATTAGACGTTCAAAAGGCCGTACATATTAACAGCCTAACCATTGAATTTCTACACAATAATGACATAATCACAAAATGTAGAGAGAAAAGAAAAAAAAATGGGGGAAAGTGAAGTAAGGAAGTATGGCAAGAAAGGATAAGCATAGAGGCATAAAGGAAGGGAGCAGAGCAAGAGAAACTATGACATGAGAAATTAGACAATGAGAAAACGAGCCCCAATGTGAGTGTACTTAAAGTGATCTGTAAGACCCTGAAGCACGAAATTCCTCCCAGGGACCCCACACCTTCAGAAAGTGTGTAAGCGAAGACGGAGAGAGAGCAATCAGCTCTTCCATTCTCTGGTAGGACATCACTTCCTCGTACCATTCTTTGATCGTTGGTGGGGATGCCGATTTTCAGTGTCTAGGGATTACTGCCTTAGCAGCTTGAATGAGGGATTTCTTGTAAGCAGGAACATTGAGATCAAAGATATAGAGCAGAAATGCCTCAGGCGTGTTCGGAATTGGGAAGTTGGTGATTTTATTTATCACCCCATGAACAGAGTTCCAGAACTCTCTCAAATCTGAACAGTGCCACCAAATATGTAGCAGGGAGCCTTCTGACGTTCCACACCTCCAACACCTATCCGTGACTGTAGGGAACCACTTATGTAATAACGTCGGTACTCTATACCATCGGGACAGGATTTTATAACAGGTCTCCTGCACTCTTGTCGCTACCATTGCCTTGTGTGTAAAGATATAACACCTGAGCCATTGAGAAGAGGACAATGTGATGCCCAGGTCTTTTTCCCATACTGCACAAAATGGTGGAGGTGAGGAAGATCGTTGTTGGAGGAGTAGCTTATAAATAAAAGAGATATCACGGAAGACCGCCGATGGGGTGAGACAGGCTTGCTCGGAGGCTGTCAATTTTCTTGTTAGATCATGACTACCCCGAAAAGAGGCAAAAAGGTGTTTAAGTTGGGTATACTCATAATGGTGTCTATTCGTGGGAGAGATTGTGTCTAATATAGTGGGCAAGGGCTTCAAGGATGAGCCCGAAAGCACCTGATAAAAACGCAGGGGGGAGAGTCTAGTACCCGTGAGGAACGATGTCGAAGGGGCACCCGGAGGGAATAATGGATTGTCCGTGATAGGGGTGAGGGATCCCTTTGTGTCCACCAGGGAGGCATTAGAGCCAATATTGCCCAGAATGGTAAATTTGCAAGCTGAGGTAAAGGAAAGCGAGGAATTCCTGTTTCTCTGACCACTCCGCACCCAAGGGATTGAGGTTAACGCACATGGCGCTAGATCCCTTGCGATTTGAACCCACCATTTCTTAGTAAGCATTCTGAACATGTCTAGGAGCCGTGCATATGCAGTAGCTTGATAGTAAAGGCGACAATCCGGGAGACCAACCCCACCCGTTTCCTTAGTTCGCGTTAATACATCCCAGCGAATTCGCTGTTTCCCAGGGGACCAAATGAATTTTAAGAAAGTTCTGCGAATCTGCATCCAGAACGGAATGGGAATCCTGATGGGGATGGTCTGCAGGAGGTACAGTAATTTGGGTAGCAGATTCATCTTAATTATACTGACCCTCCCGAACCACGAAAATTCTTTCCGGTTCCAGGAGTCCAAATCTTTTTGAAAACGAGCCAGAAGGGGGGCAAAATTATCCTGAAACAGTCCGATAAAGTCGGGGGGATATGAATCCCCAGGTATGTAATACCTCCCTCTGGCCAGGCAAAGGTAAAGGAGTATTTAAGTGAAGTCACTAAAGCCAGAATTAAGGAGACATTCAGAGCATGAGACTTAGCCATATTAATTTTGTAATTGGACCATGTTCCAAAGCGACCCAACTCCCCCAGTAGACATGGGAGGGATACCCTCGGGTTAGTGATGTATAATAGAAGATCATCGGCAAATGCAGCATATTTGTGCTCCTGATTCCCTATTTGAATACCCGTGATGTCAGGGTTGTCTCTAATTATGGCCATCAGATGTTCCATGACCAGTACATATAGAAGGGGAGAGAGTGGGCAGCCCTGCCTTGTGCCATTGCGAATCAAGAGGGAAGGGGACAAGGTACCGTTGATTTTCAATCTGGCCGACAGTGTTTGATACAAGGTAAGTATTTTAGACATAAACCAAGGGCCCAGACCAATGTGTGCAAGTGTGGAACGCAAAGATGGCCATGAAATCCGGTCAAAGGCCTTCTCGGCGTCAAAGGACAGGACCATGAGTGGTACTTTATGTGTTTTGGCATAGTGTATTATGTCCAGTGTCCTGAGAGTAAGAGTAACCCCACCTGGTCAGGATGAATTAATGAGGGTAAGTAAGCGTTTAGGCGGTTGGCCATAAGCTTTGCGTAAATCTTCAGGTCCACATTCAGGAGTGAAATTGGGCGATAACTCTCACACAACTGAGGATCCTTTTCAGGTTTGGGAAGGACCATAATATGCGCAGTAGTGGACTATGCCGGGAAGGGAAGCCCGGGCGACACCTCATTGAAGACTTTAATTTGTCCAGGTATTCCTTATAAAATCGAGCTGTGAAACCGTCCGGACCTGGACTCTTCCCTCCCGGGAGAGACTTAATAACCTCCCTAAGCTCCTCAGCCTTAAACGGGGTCTCAAGACAAGCAGACTGCTCTGCCGTCAGCTTGGCTGCTGAGGAGAGGGGTAGGTCCAGTGAGACGGACGGCTCAGGCAAGGTATACAAGGCCGAATAAAATAAATGGAAGGCAGCGGCAATGTCTGGATTTGTATGTACCGCTTGGCCCTGAGTTTTAATGGTTAGAATATGAGTAGCCGCAAATTGGTTTCTGAGTGCTCTGGCCAGCATTCGACCACTCTTATTACCATATTCATAAAATTTGCTACGGCAGGACTGTAACATTTTCTGGTATGAGCCTTCCAACAACCGCTTAGCCTCCAAGCGGGCGTCCTGAAGATCCCACAAAATAGGCCTAGAAAGTGCTAGTTTGTGGGACATTTCCAGGGCCACCACTTTACTTTGCAGCTTTTTTCATCACCTGACTAAAACTTTTGAACAGTGCTATATATGTTTTTATTCATTCAGGCTGCAATATTATTGACCATACACATTAAAATGAGCTGATTACAGACAACTAATATATATGAAGGCAGTTCTACACCAACAGCAGATGTTCAATCAAGCTAGATTTCAAAATGACTCTTTGGCCCCTCAGGAGATAGCCTGTGGCCAAAAGTGTTACACAGTGGTCCTTCAACTCTTCCCATTGAAATAAACACTCACCCTGAGCCAAGCTGAAACATTCAGCCAACAGCTGTCTAATGTATATAGCTGGATTTAGGCTTGCTTGGTCTTATATATACATTTTTAAAAAAAAGTTATATAAAAAGGGTGAAGAAAAAAATTGAAACCATTCGAGGATCTACAGAACATCAATGTAAAAGCCAAGGCTTCATCTGACAACCTGAATAACCCATACAGAATAGATGTATACAAATAAGTGCTTTACACAGAAATATATTTCCAGCCAAAAAGACAGACACAGTGACGGAACCCAACAGGCCTCATTATAAATCAATGGGATGTGTCAGTATCTATCATGCAACATATCCCTTCAGTTAAAAAAATTAAAGATATATATACATATATATATATATATATATATATATATATATATATATACGGAGTTTCCATTTAAATGAATCTGCATACAGTGGCACAGGTGGTATAGGGTGATTCATTTCATAGTATAGTATACAGTTTACTAAAACAAGTAAAAAGTTTTGATTTTACACTTCAGAGGAGTCTTTGATGTTGTACATCCTCCTGTGTCTAATAGAAATGTTATTAGCTGTGGCTGTACTCAGGTTAGGATTAGACATAGGAACATTCCAAAGTAAATGAAAATCTGCTTTTTCTCCTGAACTGCATGTTTTATATCACAAGCAATACCTCTCTTCTGCAGAATTCCATTATGATCATGTCACTAACCTGACGTATTATTTTCAACCACAGAAATATTTTCTCATCCAGTGCTCTTAAAAAAAAAAAAAAAAACGAAATTCAAGGCAATGGATTTAAAAGTATCCTGAAATATTATTACCAGTCATGTACAGTGCTTATTGTCATACATTTGAAGCTATAATATTCTGTTGTAATTAGGCTCAGCTTATAGCTGCATTGTAGCTTTAAATCTTTTTAACAGAAGGCATATGTTGCATGATAGATACTGACACATCCCATTGATTTATAATGAGGCCTGTTGGGTTCCGTCAGGGTGTCTGTCGTTTTGGCTGGAAATGTATTTCTGCATACAGCACTTATTTGTCCCGTCTAATGAGACAGAGTCTATGACGCAGATGTGAACCCAGCTTATCTTTTATGTTGTTTTGTTAAAACCTTTTAAATTTTTTACTTTAGGCTTGATGCCAAAAGTTTGAAATGCATAACCTTTGTAAGCTTTGTACTTTGTACCATGTTAAACAGTAGATTTTTACTGTACGAAATAGGTATCTTTTAATTACAAACTAATACATAATAAATACAAAAGGTTTTAACGGTCACATAATGTCATGATGGATAAACCTTTTTTCTATATATAGTACAGATATAAGGGGCATATAAATATATTTAAATACTTTTACATGACCCACTTCTGGCTTTTAAAACTGCAATGGCCCAGTGTGAAAGTGTTAAATTATCCAATATGGTGTGAGATGAGCAATGTGAAATGTTCTTTGTGTTTCTGTAGCTTTATTTTATTTCTACCTGTTTTCTGCTGTTTGTATACTCTGTAAGAATATATTCACATTTAAACTAATGTTCATAAAAAAAAAGAATACATTTACACAACCGCATTTTAGGTCCGCGTTCAATCTGCATTTTTTGAGGATCGTACGTGGACCCATTCATTTCTAAGGGTCCACAAAATATGTGGCCAGCAGTCTGCATCTGTGAGGCCACTCCGCAAATTATAGAACATGTCCTATTCTTCTCCAGTTTCCGTAATGGGGCCAGCGGAAAGTGGGGATGCACATGGACCGCATCCGTATTTTGCAGATCTGCCATTTGTGGACCACAAAACAGATGCAGTTGTGTCAATATAGCATAAGGCTAAATAACATAGTTAGTTTCCAGCCTCTGGAGATAGGGTCCAGGAAGGGGTGGGCCCTAAACCCTTGGCTTGACTCTTTGTTGTGCAATTAGTCAGCTGAAGTGTTAACCACTATCATTATCTGCAGTCCTATAGCAGCAATGGACTGCACTTGGGACTCAGGGACAAGACCAGGAATCGTCCCAGAGACTGATGCTAGACCAGGATTTCTACGAGTGATGAGCAGCCATAGAAAGAGGGTTTATGCATGGAAATCTGTGAAGATAACACACAAGGCTATAGAGTTCACAGCACTTGGCTACGTATATTGTAACACATTACTGTATTGGTTTTTGTTCCTCCGATCCATCAGAAAAACAGAAAAAAAACATTCTGTATTTTAAGTATCCATTATGCTCAGTTATACACACATTGCATTAGTTTTAGTCATTTCCATCTGAGATCCGTTATTTTAGATGGAAAAAAAGTCCCCCCATGAATACTTTTTTTCCATTGAAAATAACGGATCTGTGTTGTAAGGGTATTTCACATAACTAAGTACTGATTGGTTCTGCCCCCTTTAATTATTTTATCACCTATATTCTTTGTAATGATATTCCTTGTATGGTAGTGAGTTAGGAATAGTAGATAACATATACTAACCCCCTGCATTGTGCTGAAAAGGCCACATTACTGAGTGATTATCTCAGAGACATGGATGCTGCATACTGGACATCCTTAGGAGAAGAGGCTGACAGGTATAAACGTAGTGCACACAGACAGTTAATTTCGAGAACGCTATACAGCAGTGATGGCGAACCTTTTAGAGACCGCGTGCCCAAACTGTAACTCATAACCCACTTATTTATCGCCAAGTGCGAACATGACTATTTACCCTGAATACTACAGTCCAGTATGGTATATCTTCCATGTACTTTATCATTTAGCTATAATAGCCTGCCTACATTCAGTGCACTGCCTGTGCCTGCACGGATGAAAGGCAGGGAAAGTCTAAGGCATATTGGTATACTGTAGACTTTTTCCAGGGTGCGGGTACCCACAGAGAGGGCTCTGAGTGCCACCTCTGGCACCCGTGCCATGGGTTTGCCACCACTGCTATACAGGTAAGAAGTTGTAGGGTATGTCTCTGTCTTGTATCACCATGGGGTGTCGGCCTTGTGCTACGACATGGTGACAGGAGTCCCCCCCATATTATATTGTGCAGGCCATGTGATTGATTATTATGTATGTGATTTATCCTGTATGCGATTTGTCTGTTTTACCTTAAAGGGGTTGTCTCATCTGAAACAATGGGGGCATATCGCTAGGATATGCCCCCATTGCTGGAACCCGCACCTATATCGAGAATGGAGTGGGCCAAAGTGGTGGCTGGAGGACAAGTGTTCTCCCGATAGAAGTGAATGGGAACACAACGCGCATGACCAGCCACCGCTCCCACTCACTTCTATGGGCCTGACGGAAATAGCCGAGCCAGCGCTCGCCTATTTTCTGCGGCCCCATAGGAATGAATGGAGGGCGGCTGCAAATGCGAAACCGCAGCATAGTACAGTACCAGCAAAGTGTATGAGATTACACATATCCCATTTACACTTTGCAGATTTTTTTCTGTGTGGAAATTGACCTGCTGTATGGATTTCCAAATCCACAGCATGTCATTTATGTTTTCGGTTTTAGCTGTGGATATGGGGGGTACTATCTGTCCTTGGAGAGAGAGCGCCTTAGTCGGTGTGAGGAGACTTATAGGCCATACATGCTCTTCTGGAATTCTGGGAAGAAAAGGCATGCAAATGAGCTCTTAACAAGCTCTGCCTCTAATGCCACCAGATGTAAGGCAGCTATTCTATAAGTCAATGTTCGACCCTTTAAATAGGCCTTGAGACATGACTCGGATATTAAATAAGCCAGCATCTCATCTCATCAGCTGTTTCAGGATGATTGCCCCTCATCAGTGCAGAGCAGAGAGTACTAGCTTACCTAGGTGAGCTGCAGATTTCACCTATGTCCAATGAAAGGTGAGATCTGCAGCAAATCCACATCAAATCTACCCCAAAAACCGCTGTTTGTATTCATGACTTATCCTGAGGTCATCAATATCTTTGCACTGTAAAAACCCTGTAACAGAATTGTATTTCTTTTTATTTTACATACTTATATAGTGCTGACATATTCCACAGCACTTTAGAGACGTAACCTCTCTATATTTGCTAATACAAAGACATTAATGAAAAGTCTCCTGATGCTGTACAGTATGTTGTTATCTGAAGCCCTAAAAACAACTACAAACAGGGAGGATTTAAAAATATCCTTTCTCCAAGAATTGCTTCCTTCAGCAGAACATTTCAAGGATATAGCACAAGCACTTAACAAATTGGTCCTTTAAGCTGCACAAGTAATTTGGAGATTACAGTAATTTGTCACAAATTCTGTTGAAGTCAAAATGATATTCAAGCCATGACCCTTTGGGTAACGTTTACCTACTATTTGTTTTCTGGCATTTTAGTGCTGTTCTGTTAAAACCATGCAATGGCAGCATTTCACAGAACCACTGCAGCTCGTCTGACTGGAGTAGTTGTAGGATGGGAGTAGTTGTACTCATGGTGATAGTTCTCACTATGTTGTTCTGTGGGCCGTGCAGTGATAGGAAGAGCAAACCTTCTCTTCTCTTTGGGACTCCCTGGTTTTGGGTCTCCTACCTGATGTTTGGTGGGGTGACCATGGCGGCGTTTTGAGTGCAAGGGATGAAAGGTTCCCTGAGAACACAATGATGAGACCAGGTTTGATGCAACAAGTTCACTGTACTTTACTGAGACAGTCCAATAGATGTATATATGTCCCAGTATCCTCATGAAATACAGACTCTGAACAGATGGCCCTTTTGATATGATGGGGAACCTGAATCTGTTTTACTCCCACCACATGCAGAAATGTCTGTAGCCTCAATGCAGATGCATTACCATTCTCTGACAAATGTTCTGCAGTCCTACTTTGTGGTTGCTATACATTCTGTGAGATTCAGTATCTCTTTCCCTCAAGGACTGGCGTATAAATTAGCACTTTTGTTTTTGCAATCCACAGGGGAAGGAAGCGTCCCTGTTCGGCATTGCTCCCTTGCTGTTTTTTTTTTTTATCACAGTTTAGACTAGACTAAAGCAACATCTTCTAAGAGGAAGGGGTGGAGCCAGCCCTTCCTAGCTACAATAACTAGGGAGCCTCCCACTTCATACACAGACGATGGGACACAGTGTCTGTGTGTCATGCCCCCAAAAGGGGCTGTTTTCCCCTGTAACTGGGACTCCTGTGGATGTCCCAGTTACAGAGGGAACATTAAAAAAAAAAAAAAAAAAGTTGAACAAAAAAAAGTCATTGTCCTCCAGAGGTCTTTTAATGACTTCCTGTGAGACATATTATGTGCCATAAATAAATAAATAAAAAAAAATAATAATAAATACAAATAAGAAAAATGTAAAAAAAATTAAAAATGCAGTCGCTAACAGAAACCGTCACTATAGTCGCCCCGTTCTCTCAAACCTATAATAAATAAATAATAAGCTATAATGAAAAAAAAATTAGCGGTTTTCTTTCAAATTAAACCTAAAAAAGGAAAAAAAATCTCTAAAAAACCATTCTAATAAAAAGTCCTAATCGTCAAGTAAAAGAAAAAAAAATATTTTGGTAGTCAAACAAATAAAAATGCTAAGGTCACCACGTGCACAAAATCACAAAAAGTTGCCTGGACTTAAAATAAGTGAAAAGAAATGAAAACGTTTTTAAAGATTGTAATCAACCACTTTCCCCATAACAAAAATAAACAATAAAAAATAAAGATTATTGTCACTGTTGACCAAAAAATGCCCACACTATTAAAATATAAATGTATTTATTCTGTATGGTGAACACGTAAGGGAAAAAGATCTAAATTGTTGATTTGCTGCATTTTATGACTTAATTTCCCAAAAGAACTGAATAAAAATTCGAAAAGGCATATGTACGTTCCACAGGGGCGGATTGGGAACCTAAAAGTGGCCCCATATGGTAGGAGGGTCTAAATTGACAGTAGGTGGGGTAACAAAAGTTGGCAACACCATAGAACAAAATACCACATACCACAGTGACACACAATATCTTTCCCCAAAAGCCATCCTTCTGAGTTGGCCATCAATAGATGCCATTTTCTCTCCTCTTCTTCCAGTTGTCTTTGATTAAGATATGGAACAGGGTACTTAGGAGGTGAGATGCGGGCCGGGTAGATAAGTACCTGATTCTCACAGAGTTAATTACCAATGATAGCTTTTTCTGTACTCAGTCAACGACAGAGATGGGGGCTTGGGCGGCCCCCTAGGCATCAGCCCACCTGGAAATTTCCCTGTAAGGTCTATGTCCAATCGCCACCCCCCCCCCCCGACATTTCAAAATGGTAGTAATAAAAATGACTACCTCGCAAAAAACCCACTTAGTTGGTTTGGCCACACCTTCTGCTAATTTGGCTCCATCTACAACACGGGCCACTTCTACGTTTTTTTTCTAAGGCCACTTTGAGTTCCCATATGCCCCTGGGAAGACAATCAGCATGTATGGGTGCGCAAGGATGGATTTATACCCAAATTGGTTGAGAGTACGTACCACATGGATGAGTAGCTCCAGAGATTGCCCTGAAAACAATCCACGGACCATAATGCTGCCACCAGCAGCTTGTGTTCTTCCAGCAATGGTAGCCGGGCGTTTGTTCTCTGATGTTTGTCTCCTGACATTCCAACATTCAGTGTTGGATTGGGTTTCCTTGGGTCCAACGGAGGAAAATTATGCCTGGGGCCCAACACTTATATTATTAATAAAGTCTAATAGGTTTTCATGTAAAAAAGACCCTAGTGGTTTTTGGTATTCTGGTGGGCCAGTCTGACACTGCCGAGGTCCATCCGTTCAATGAAGCAGAAAACACGACTCATTGGAGAGCTAGTGATCCAATACGGGACTCCTGCAAAAAATTAAGCCTATTCTGCTGATGCAACTTCATTAGCAGAGGTGCAGTGATTTTGGAGCCACATACACAGTAGGGTCCCCTGAACTGTTTAGACACATGTATGGTTCATCTTGGTGGTAAGATGCTCTACTGTATCGTGTCGGTCCACCCTCACACACCTTATTTGCAATGGTGCCATTTGGTGCTGCCTATCTCCATAAAAATTCTAAGTAATATGCAGCAGGTTATAGAGCAGAAGAAGCTGAGCAGATTGATCTATAGTTTTATGGGAAAAGATTCAGTATAACCTGTATTGCATTCATTTAAAATCCTGCTCATTATGGGCTTAGAGGTCAAGGAGGCGGTCCTGTCAGTGATTGACAGCTATCTCTGTATACACAGTCATAGAGGGAAGGCTGTCAATCACTGTCAGAACCGCCCAGAATAATTATGGATAGAATGAGTACTGTAAATCACATGTTTTACTGAATCTTTTCCATAAACTAATTTATCAATCTGCTCAGTTCCTCCAGCTCTATGTCTTCAGATTGACAGTATGTTCCATATAACAGGTTCCCTTTAAAACCAGCCAAAATCTTCCGCAGGTTTTATTTCCTCCTCTTATTTCAGTGGAAGTTATAACTGGTATAGAAAGGGTTATGCATTGCTATTTTAATACAGAAGGTCAAGGTTGTCTTGTGAGTTAAATTCCCTGCATAAACGTCATTGTTTAGCTATATATAACTCCATCATCAATGCAACAGTAAGTACAGTCATGCATAAACCAGTGTTACATGTGATTACAAGAAACATTATAATACTGTATTTTTATATGACAGGGAAATGGCACCTTCTTCACTGTTCAGCTTCTCCGGTAAGTTCACCTCTCTATACTGTACCTGTAGGCTCTTTGAAGGTTAGGGAGACACTTGTTGTAGTGCTGATGATTGAACATAAAGGGGTTTTCTGGGGAGATAGTTAAAAAAAAATCCAGAAAGGAATAATAAAAAAAAAAGAGGATCAGTACTCACCATCACTGATCTCCCTCCGCTGCTGCTCCGATACTGCTCTGCTGCTCTCCACCTTCTGGTCCCGGCTCAACACATAGGAAATGGACAATTACTGCCTCAGCCAATGACAATTACTGCCTCTGCCTTACGACCTGCCTCAGCCAATGATTTCACGTGCCTTGAAAAAGTATGCCTTGAACTTTTCCACATTTTTTCACATTACACCCACAAACTTAAATGTATTTTTATTGGGATTTTATGTGATAGACCAACACAAAGCAGCAAGTATGTGTGACGTGAAAAGAAAATGATACATGGTTTTCAAAATTTTAAAATTTGTAATAAATACAAATCTGGACAGTATGGTGTGCATTTGTATCCAGCCCCCCGAGTCAATACTTTGTAGGACCAACGTAAATAGGTTCAACAAAACCTATACACATATTTTTTTTTTACCTTTTTTGTTGCAGATTTGCTGCTGATTTCACAGAATGCAAAATATACAGTAAAACACTCGCAAATGTTGCTGTCCATTTCTGACTATTCCTGTAAAAAATACAGGTTTTTGAAATAATGAAACTATATTTTGTTGAATTTTATATAAGGTATTTTGTATACATTGAACACTGAGATAGGTATAAGGGTATATGTCTAAATGGAATGCACTTCATTAGTATGCATCAAGCTCTTTTATTTTACTGTGATTTTCACTTAAAGGGAACCTGTCATCTCCAAAACACCCCCTGAACTAGAGTAAGCGTTGTATAGTGTAAGTGATGCTGAATCCGAATATGTAAGTTTTATCTTCATACTCACTTTTATTCCGACGCTGTGCTCCCACAAACCAGCAGTAAAATGCACTGAGAGGACTCCGGTGCTCACTCGCATAATGAAGAGGACCCAAAGAAGAGTCCTCTCAGTGCATTTTACTGCTGGCTTGTGGGAGCACAGCGTCAGAATGGAAGTGAGTATGAAGATAAAACTTACATATTTGGATTCAGCATCACTTACACTATACACCGCTTACTCTAGTTCAGGGGGTGTTTTGGAGATGACAGGTTCCCTTTAAGGTTAGGTTCACATCTATATTTTGTAAAGTTACTGTATCTGGCACAGTTGGGCACCACCGGATTCCCATTCAAAATAATGGGATCCGGCGGGTTTCTAGCATAAATGATGGCTTTCTGCCAGAGAAATACAGCATGCAGTGGTAGTTCTCCTGCAGAAAGCGAAACCCATCTGAATCCATTACAGTGGATGGGAATGCGGCAGTGCCCGGCTATGTCAGATACAGTAACGCTGGTAGTCTGTTCCTCTACTGGATTTACATAACGTAGATCTGAATGAACCCTAAGAGAGTATGAGTATCCTGTATCTCTTACAGATGCTAAATATGGGGTGAACAAAAGGCACACAGGATATGCATATAAGGACCAACTGCCATAAAATGCCAAATAACTGGATACCCAATATTCTGTTTTTACATACTGTATGAGGCGAAAAGGCCATAAGATTCTTGGATAACCAAGAGGAGGTGTATCCATGCATGAGGGAATGTAGGCAGTTCCAAGGGATAAAAACCCCAAGCATTGGTCATATGGCAAGAAACCTAATGGAATAAGAAGGGAACAGGAGGAGAACAGGAAGATTGAAACCTGGAGGACCAGGAGGAGACTGGGAAGGAGAGTGCTGGATCAAGCAGGAGAGAAAAGAGGAAGGGACTGGAGAGACCTAAGTGTGTGAAGTGCCAATGCGTGATAACTACGTACTGTAAAATTTATGGGCTTGTAAATCTTTATAGTGTAATCTTTGTTGTTGCGTTGACAAAATTGTCTCTCTCTTTATGTAATATGTATTTCTTTCTGGTTTCATATTTATATCTCCATATCCTTCCAACAACAGTAACTGCAACAGCAAGTTTCAATGCTGTTATATATTATTATTACTATATTATTATTACTATTATATATCTATACACTCACTCTTATATTATTATTTCTTGCTCCTAACCTTCAAAGTCTGACCCAATAAGAGTGTATATACATATATATATATATAAACCCACCACAATATCGGTAAAATGCTGCGGAATATGTTGGTACTATATAAATAAATAAAATTTAAAAAACTATTATAAAGATTACTGATGTGTAAAAGTACCAAAATAACAATACATATTTAGAATGTAACAACTGTATTTTTACTAATTAAAACCTGATAATGATCCATACTCTAGCATGTTTTCATTTATTTTTTTATTTACCTATTTATTTTTATCCTATTTTCTGCACATGAATATGAGGGCAGTCATCTTGCCAGAGCTGCTAATACAATTCATAAACATACTTTAAAGAAGCACCATTTACCAGATATGATCCCTACTTGAGATGTTCACTGACTTCTGTGGGAGAGCTTTCTACACATGACCTGTGACCTGTGAAGGCGCCATTGTGCAGGAGTATATAGACTCCTATTGCAAATGGTCTTATCTACACGTAGGTGTTATCTTTCTTTGTAATCCTGCATGTGATGTTGTGAAGTGATCTCTACTGAACAAAGTATCTTAGTGCCGAGTATGAAAGCTGCAGTATTTCAGATATTTTTAAAATACAGATTAGCAATAATAGTGACATGGAAAATTTTTTAAAAATCCACAAAAATTCTTAACCCATTTATGTTGCACTATTCTGACACCCATAACTTTTTTGTTCTGCTGAAAGAGCTGCATGAGGGCTTGTTTTTGCTCAGTACTTCTGTATTACAGTTTAAAGGAAATTTTACCGACGTCCAAATAAAATGTGGAAAAAACTGTTGAATAATGTTTTTTTTAGACAGTAAAAGAAAAGGGTGCAAGAGAAGCAGTAACATGACAGGCCTTGGCCTTCAGAAGGCCCCCAGCTGCTCTGACAACAGCATGGCACCTCATGATGGTGTTCACTGGGTGCTGACTGGAGGACAGAAGGAGACTCACTCTGTCTATTTAGATGCAATTAAACCCGGTGGGATTGGCGTTTTCTTTGATACCAGCAGTGAGAGCAAGTTGCCAGCTGTATAATATAGTTGGCACCGGTAAGTGATGGTGTGAGCACAGCTCCTGAGCCTACACCATCATGCCTCAGTTCTATTACGTTGCTTCCTGTTAAGTAAGCACATGAAGTGACATAATACCATGGCGCAGGGCAGGGAGGGGTTAAATAATATGTTTAAGATAAAGACTTGATTAAAACAATAGGTAATTTGCTGATGACTCATTCCCTTTAAGGATACTTTCACATTAGCGTTTCTCCTTTCTGGGATTAAGATTCATCATAGGATCTCAATACCGGAGGAAAACGCTTCCGTTTTCTCCCCATTCATTGTCAATGGGAATAAAATGAACAGAACAGAGCGCACCAGGATGCATTCCGTTCCGTTTGGTTGTGTTCCCATACTGGACAGAAATATGCTGCAAGCAGCGTTTTTCTGTACGGCATAGGATGCGGCATGACACACAATGTAAGTCAGTGGTGTCGGATCCATTTCTTGGCCACAAAAGAAAACGGATCCATCCCCTATTGACTTACAATGGTTTTAGTGCCAGATCCATCATGGCTATTTTAGGGATAACACAACCAGATCCATTTATGACGGAAGCGTTTTTCCTGAACCCTGCCGAATCCAGCAAAAATGCAGATGTGAAAGTAGCCTAAGAAAACTGACCATAAAAACATTTATTGAGTGAGGTTCTTGGTCTGGTACACTTCTCCTTCCTTCTGCATCAGTTGTACTCTGTATAGCAGTGATTAGATGAGAGCCCTTCTGACATCCTTCAGTTAACATTATGGCACTTATCATACATTTTCATTAAGTGATTTGGTGGCAGCAACATAGAAGATCCCATGGGCCAACTAGTGACTAGTCTGCCCTTATGTTATTTCCAGCACCCTGTTACATATGTAAAGCAATGTTATCCACTTGAGTGTGGATCTTAATATGAACACTTCAGCTTTGATACATTTGTACCATAAATTCATTAGGACAGTAATAATAACCATTCAAATCTCATCCATCGGGTCAGCTTTTAGGGTATATTCACGTGTCTCATAGTTGCCATAGATGTGTACACAAGGATCCACAGCAGAAACCTGTGGGTGACACTCACATTTCTGCTGTGGATGTTGGGCGCTAATCCGCAGCTTTTCCACATGTAATCTGAGAAAGCAATAAAAATGATCATTATATTTCTGATTTTTTTATATCGTTTTTTCTTTATTTCATACAGCCCCTTCTCTCTGACACATACAAAATCCCTAGAAAATCTTTTAAGTATTTCTCTGATGGAACATTGGGGGTTATTCTATAAGACCGGCATTTTCTCTGCCGGTCTTGATATCTCTTGCACCACCAAAGGATACACTTAATTTCTGATGAGGAGCATCCCTTGTCATAAATGTGCACCTGGAATGAAATCTGGCATAAACGATAAATCAGCCAGGGCCCACACCATTTTCGAAAAGTAACGAGGGTGGCTTAAAATGTACTTTGCACATTTTTACACAAATGGCATTCAAATAGCCGCAAACCGGCGGCTTGTGACAGTGTGTGTAGGGTACCTATCAGACCCAAATTCGGTAGTGGTGCCTTCTGCAGCAGTTAGCACAGGGAAATAACCCCCTATATAAATAGGGAACCTATTGGTAGTTTACTACTGCTGTGAGGGGAAAGATGTTATCTGTTAGTATAATAGCAAGCGCGGTAAGATTAATTTACTGTATTTATTTTTTTAACGTCTGATCTGAGGCTGAAGGAGGTTGGGGGATCCAATCTGAGGATGAGGGGGTCTTATCTGAGGCTGAAGGAGGTTGGGGGATCCAATCTGAGGCTGAGGGGGTCTTATCTGAGGCTGATGGAGGTTGGGAAGTCCAATATGAGGCTGATGGAGGTTGGGGGAATCTAATCTGAGGCTGAAGGAGCTTGGAGGTCTAATCTGAGGCTGAAGGAGCTCTTATCTGAGGCTGATGGAGGTTGGGGGAATCTAATCTGAGGCTGAAGGAGCTTGGAGGTCTAATCTGAGGCTGAAGGAGGTTGGGGGATCCAATCTGAGGCTGAGGGGGTCTTATCTGAGGCTGATGGAGGTTGGGAAGTCCAATATGAGGCTGATGGAGGTTGGGGGAATCTAATCTGAGGCTGATGGAGCTTGGAGGTCTGATCTGAGGCTGATGGAGCTTGGGGTTCTGGTTTGGGGGTTTGATCTGAGGTCTGATGAAGAATGGGAGTCTGATCTGAGGTCTAATGGATTTTCCTCCTCCAAATCCTGGGTACGTCTTATGGTCTGAAAAATATGGTACATAGCATATTCACGTATAGAAAAAAATATATTTTTATGGCAGTGTCCCTTTAAGACACATTACAATGGAAAATAAATATAAATTCAAGAAACACAATCTAGGATGTGATGTTGTAGATGAAAATACTAAATGAAACAGATTTAATTATAATTGCAGGATATCTTCAGTTAGGCTATGTTCACATCTAAGATGGAGACTTCATCATAATTGGTGGGAAGAATTGCGCTGCAAGCAGAATTATTATTCCCTGTCCAAATGACGACACTGTGGCAGAATCTGACTGACCCCATAATAAGTCAGTCGGCTCTAATGGTCGTCACTGGTGTCAGTCTTGCGACGGATCCGGCACTTTTTCTGGAAAGAAAACATGCTCATAGATTATTTGGCTTTCTATAAAATTTGCACTCCTGATTTAGAGTTTGACTGAAACCTGACAGTGTGGCCGTACCATAAAAGGAAGCAAAAGTACCACCCATCATCATTTAGGGTGGGTTCGCACTAGCATTGTGGCATTCAGTTATAGGTTCCGTTTATAAGGAAGCACCTTGTTTTCGGATCTGTTATGGTTGCCCATAGACTTCTATTGTGACGGATGAAAACGGAATGCCTCTTAAAGGCTTCAGTTTTGCATTCCGTCTGGGCATTCGGTTATAAACGGAACCTATAAAGGAATGCTATAGCGCTAGTGCAAACCCATCCTTACACTGTTTTAATGCACATTACAAGTCTTTCTGGCAAATGACTTTTTTATTGAAGGCCCTGCCTTTAAAGGGCAGCAGATTTGTACCTATGACACTGGCTGACCTGTTACATGTGCACTTGGCAGCTGAAGGCATCTGTGCTGGTCCCATGTTCATATGCGCTCGCATTGCTCATAAAAATGTTTTGACAGGGCCAGGCAGTTTAAATGTCATCATGCTTGGCCATGTCAATAAAGTGCAGAGGGAGCAACAGTTACAGAGAAAGCAGATGTTCTATGTGCAATAGCAATGTCCCCATTGCTCCTAGAAGCTCATTTGCATATATTACAACTTCGTTTTTCTCAGCAATGCGAACAAATATGAACATGGGACCAACACAGATGTCTTCAGCTGCCAAGTGCACATGTAAGAGGTCAGCCAGTGTCATAGGTACAAATTTGATGACAGATGCCATTTAAGCCCTTAAAGGAAATGTGTCACCATAAATTTTATCTGCCAGTTAAAAACAGATAGTAATACATATGTTTTTTCCTAATGATTTTATTTCCTGATTACTGAGTTTTGTATTCTGTTTCCTCAACATGGTTATGGGGGTGGCCATCTTGCCTGAGCTTTTCTTAGCAGCATTTACAAAGAATTAATAAAATTGCTTTACGGCAGCCCCATGGTCCATAGACACAACGGTCGGGAGGGGACCCTATTGACTTCGATGGGAGTTTTCTAGGCATGATCTGTGCAGAGGTCATTGTACAAGGAAAGAATAGATAAGATCTGACAATCACCTATTGTGAATGGTGGATGATGTCTTATCTATACACAGAGGTGATATCATTACAGGCAGGTTTAGAATGACAGATAAGCAGGTAACTGCAGAAAAGTGATCTGTATAGACCAAGAAGTGACACCAATTATTAGTGGTCAGAGCAAAAACTGTAGGAGTTTATGGTTATTGTTTATATTTTGGCATGGAAAATTAAAAATAACATTACCAAAATGTTTTTCAAAATATGTTAAAAATAAAAATGTGATTTAAAAAATAAGTCATTTTCTGATTACACATTTCCTTTAAAGGAAAATCATGTACCTTTATGTAATTTGTGTTAAAGAGGACCTGTCACTACAAAATGCAATGCAATCTGAAAGCACCGTGTTATACAGCAGGAGAAGCCAAGCACTATATACACTTATATGCACT
This sequence comes from Rhinella marina, assembly GCA_900303285.1. Taxonomy (NCBI): domain Eukaryota; kingdom Metazoa; phylum Chordata; class Amphibia; order Anura; family Bufonidae; genus Rhinella; species Rhinella marina. The sequence goes on from ONZH01003899.1 coordinate 79,668, forward strand.
TATATAGCGCTACTATACACAGCAGCATTAGCATCGCAGTCTCCAATGGGGCTCACAATCTAACCTACCTATCAGCATGTCTTTAGAGCATGAAAGGAAACGGAGTACCCAGAGGAAACCCACCCTGCTTTTTCTTGTTTTGTTGGGAATGTAGAAAGGAGTCCAAGACATGCATTGCCTACACCCAAGACCGCTCAGCCCGACACTACCGAGTTTTAATTTTCAATCTGATGAAACGGTTTTCCATAACGTACCAGGACGGCAGCCATAGCCTTCATCCACCCAGACCTATGTGGAGCTAGTGAAATATATGGACAATGGAAGAGTGCATTAATATTTCTGTGCTGTGACATCATCGTGAACATTATAGGGGAGGTTTATCAAACTGGTAAAAAGTAGAACTGGCTTAGTTGCTCATAGTAACCAATCAGATTACTCCTTTCATTTTCCAAAGGAGCTCTGAAGAATGAAAGCTGGAAGTTGATTGGTTGCCATGGACGCCGGTTTGATAAATGACTGTGCCATAACTTCTGCATGTAGGTTATCCCTGTGCTTTAGGGAAAGCAACATAACCACAAGCTTCTCATGCTACCAATGGTGGTATGGGGTCCTAGTTATAACCCTAGTCACCCCAGAGTTGAGGCTAGACGGTGGGCAGAATGATCTTCCCTCTCTGCCCACTGTTCACACTGGACGGGTTTTTGCTCTGCTCAGAAGAGGTGTATCTGGAAATAGGGCATTAGACCGCATCAGTAATGGCAGAAAACCCTCTGAGTCACATTGATAGGGATGAGCACACTGCACCAGCGCTATCTACCGCGTCACCGTCATTCATTGCTCCCCAGCGACTAGCCCTCCACGTGTCCCGACCGTTGCACAATGGCTATTACTAAAGAGACCGGCCCCGACATTCAACAAGCAGGACACGTCTGCATGACTCCCGCACTGACGTCATCCTTCTGAGAGCCCCGAACGTCGCCGAAATCCTCGCCCCGCGTTCGGCCATTTCCGCCGAGCTTCGGGCGAGCCCGCTGCGTCACGCTCGGCTCTATCCCTCCCCCTGCAGGCCGTTCGTCTCGCTACAGATCCACTAGGAGCGCAGTGCGCATGTCCGCCTGCCATCTTTTTTGGGATTCTCCTCCCCTCAGTGAGCCGCTTCCCCGGCTAGCAGCCGCTCTCCTCCAATACCATGTCAGATTAAGAAAAGGGGGTGGGAGGCACAGGCGCCGTGTAACAGGGAGCCTAGAGACACTGCGAGAGAAAAGAAAGGCAGAGTCACGGGGGATAGATACAGGGAGAGGAGTCCGTGAGCCGCCGGCCTTTTCAGCACAGCGCCCGCTCAGCCGGATTCACTGCGGGGGAGGGGGGAAGCACACGGACGCGGCCGCTATTTCTATGCGTGTCTTCTCCTACTCCTCCCCCCGGTACAGAGGATGGGGCCGCCGCCGCCGGGCCCCGGGCAGGAGGACTGTTGATGACTGTCAGTGATGGCCGCGTCCACTGGCCGCATCGTTCCAGCGAGCATCCTTGTCATCGTCTCCCGGCAGCCGGCCTCCAGACTGCAGCCTAGCGACACCTGCCTTGTCGCCCCGGATCCAGGGCTACTAGCCGTGCTGCCCTCCCTGAGGAGCGATCTGTCATTAAAGGGACCGTGCTGATCACCGGGGGGAGTGACACCCCCGCCACATCCGTGTATTGTACCGGAGAGAGGTGACGTGTGTGTGTGTGTGTGTGTGTGAACGATCGCAGCGGGAGAGCCCCGCTCCCCCTCACTGAGGGGAACACATCTCGCACGTTTGGAGGAGTGAAGGTGGGTGGGCTGAGTGCTAGAGGAGGAGAATTACCATGCACCAGCCGGATCCATCTGCAGACCTAGCTGCCAGGAAGATGGCGCACCCGGCAGATCTCCCCAGAAGGGGCAGTGGGACCAGTGCTAACCCCTCTGCTCTGACAGGTGGCCCTGCAGTCAGTGGGCACCTCCTGTCTTCTGATGACTACCAGTCTCCTGGGCTGGTGCCACCTGCATCCTCTTCCTCTCCTGGACCCCAGCAGCATCCTCCCCAAACCTTGAACTTGATGGCACAACCCCTTGTACAGTCTGGGGCACAGATTAAAAAGAAAAGTGGCTTTCAGATTACCAGTGTCACCCCTGCTCAAATTTCAGCCAGCATGAGCTCCAATAACAGCATCGCCGAGGACACCGAGAGCTACGACGACTTGGATGAGTCCCACACTGAAGATCTGTCCTCCTCAGAAATCCTGGATGTGTCCTTGTCTAGAGCTACAGATCTCGGAGGTCCAGAGAGAAGCTCCTCAGAAGAGACCTTGAATAACTTTCAAGAAGCCGAGACGCCTGGTGCTGTGTCTCCCAATCAGCCGCACCCTCATCAACATTTGCCCGCTAATGTCCAGCAGAATATCATGATCAATGGGAATGTACACCATCCCCACCATCTTCATCATCATCATGGACTTCCCGTGCCTGCCCATCATGGCTTACCTAGTGCCTCTGCCGCTTCTCAGAATCCAACATCTGTGAAACTGGCTCCTCAAGGAACTACAGAGACTACAGTTCCAGCACCTGTTTCTTCTGCCCCCCCTGTTGCTGTGCCAGCTGTAGGGACAATCCCACCCATCGTGCGTAAAGCAAGCGGGCCTGTTAGTGCAGGTGTCAATCCTGTTACAGGGAGTGGGACAGCGCACAATGTTAATATTCAAAATGTAAGCATGGCGGCTCCTTTGCCCACTAGTGTAAATGTTACCTCCACCAGTGTGACTAGTACTAGTAATGTAAGTGCTGTCTCTGGGAACATTAATCCACATTTAGGTTCTTCTGGCAATGGAAATCTTGCTGCATCTAGTATACCTAACAATGTTGCTAGTGCACCTATAGGACCAGCAGTTGTTCCAGCTGCAGGACAGCACCAGGCGGCACCTTCGGGTGCAGCAACATCTAGGTTTAGAGTAGTAAAATTAGACTCCAGTTCAGAACCGTTCAGGAAGGGCAGATGGACTTGTATGGAGTTCTATGACAAAGAGAATGCAGCAGCTGCTTCAGAGGGAGCTGCAGTCAACAAAGCAGTGGAGAGCGTTAAACAAAACCCACTTGAGATGACGTCTGAGCGAGAGAGCACCAGTGGGAGCTCAGTAAGTAGCAATATCAGCACTCTGAGTCACTACACAGAAAGTGTTGGAAGTGGCGAAATAGGGGCACCTGCAATGCAAGGATTTCAGGTCCTGGGACCTCAGCAGATGGACTTCAGCAACCCACTTACCCAGAATGTCCCACCTTCAAATATACCGCAGAGTGTTTCCCAGCCTCAGCTTGCACAGTTACAGATACATTCACAAGATGCCACTTTTTCTCCTCAGAAACAAGTAGGACAGGCCGCTCCGGCTACTATAAGTGCTCCTGTCGCTGTGCCGCCAGCTGCTGTCACTGTACTTGGGGTTCCTTCTTCTTTAGGGCATCAGCAGCCAGCAGTTTCTACCATGATCCCCCAACAGTTGCCATATCCTCAGCCGGCACAGCCCTTACCAAATCTGCCTACTGTTCAACAGCAACCACCAACGATACAGTATGCGCATCCACAGTCCGCTCCGATGACTACTGGGCATGTAATGCCAACAAATCAAAGTTCTGTTCCCGGGAATTTACCGGAATACATACAACATCCGCAGATCCTTCAGACGGGGGTTACACCTGTGCAGTCTGGGTCATCAGGAGTGAGCAATGCCGCCACATCACTACCTGTTGTCCAAGCACAAGTCTTGCAGGCGCAGATTCAGTCCGCATCAGCACAAGCTCCTCCAACTTGTGTAGCTCCAACCCAGCCCGTGGTACATGCTCAGACAACCATGCCGGCTACCGGCGGTCAAGTTGTAGGTGTTGGCCAACAAGGAAATCTGCCAACTCCAGTACATCAGGCATCTACTACTCAGACTACACCATCTGTTATCCAGCAAAATGTTCCAGCTCCTACTCAGCCAGTGCTACCACCCACCCAAGGGATGCAGGTTGGCGCTTCTGTTCATCCACCTTCTGTCATGATTGCACCCCAGAATCCTTTGCTCCCATCAAAACCCCCAACACAAGTTATTGAACCCCCTGCCGTACAGGGAATGACCACTCAGCAAGTACCCGCAGTCAGTCCTTTACCAACAGCTGCCAATGTTCCAGCAGTTCAACAGCTGGGCACAAGTATACCTACCGGAATATCACAAGCACCTACTACCCTTGGCCCACCACCTACTGGTGCTCAGCTTTCAACACCACAAAATGGGAATTTAGTCCAAAGTGGAAATCAAGCTCCAGTGATTGCAAGTTTGCCATTTGCACAAAGTGTGCCCCTTCAGATGACTGGTAGTGCTGGCCAGTTCTTGGCACCATCTCTCATTCAATCCGTGGCAAGCCAGATTGAAGATGCTAGGCGTCTGATGGAGCACTCAATGGCTGGTCTACCACATGGTGGTGAAGGCTCCTCTTTGGATAATAGTGGAGGCTTTCAGAGTGCAGGATCTTTACTTCCTCTGAAGTCCTTACCCCTGACAGCACCTCTGGTGGATGGAGAAGATGAAAGGTGAGAGTGACACATTTGTAATTATCTGAAATATTGCAGTGAAGTGAATTTTGACTGTTTTGCTTCCCCTTGTCGAATTTATATGTCTTCAGCTGTAAACTGTAGGGACTATTGTCCTTGACACATACCAGGCATCCTGTATTATTCACTTTGGTGGAATCTGAATGTCATAATTTCCCTTTATGTTGTGTGGATTTTCCTGTGCTCCCACCCAAGTGCAGTCCCAGCTCGCTGGATGTAGTCCTTCAGCCGCCTGGTAGATTGGCATTCTTCTTGACTTTAGTTTTATGTGACGTTCTGTGGAATTAGACATGTGAGCTCATTGAGATTTTAACGGTGGTTTTCCTCCTTGGGATTGGCTTGCGTAATGGATGTGATCAGAGCTATTCACTACTTTATTAGCCAGCACAAGAGATTTGTCATCTTGTTCCCAGGCCTGCTCGCGGTGAGGCAGTAAAGCGAGTGCTGTCATATTTATATGAGCGGCTGCGCACCGAGGTGAAAAGTTCAGGTTACTCCTCATGTAAAGTTACATACGGGGCTGGAATCGCACAGACAGTTTTTGTGGCAAACAGGAGTGGATGAGTGGATACAACAGCAGTATCATTTTTTTCCTTAATACACTTTCTTCATTTTAGATGCACTTTTGCTTTAAAAAAAAAAAAAAAAAAAAAACTTCTGCAAAAACTGCATATGTGGATCCAGCCTACACTTTTTTTTTTTTTTTGTTCGCTACTAATGTGTATGACAGGAAATAAAACTAATGTCGCTTCTCTCCCCTCCAGCTATTAGCTGCTTCCTGTAAGCGTTGTGTGTGTTGTGGTTGAGCTTTCAGTTAGATATTCTGTAGAAAGCACGCCGTCTTCAGTCTATAAAGTTGTACAATTAACCCCCTCCCCCAAGAAATATTATTCTCCTTCATCGGGGTACTTTTAATAGGCAAAATGCACCAGAATTATGTCAAAGGTTGTGTAAAAATAGTGCAGTGCATGGTGTGCACCAAATTTGAGTTTGTAAGTCGCCTACTTTGCTTGTATTGAAAGGGAAGGGGACTAAGAGAAATCATAAAATAAGTGATGTTCACAAAAATGCGGCTTTAAAGGTGTTTTCTGGTACTAGGATTTTGATACCCGATCCCCCAAGAATCTGATATTGATGGCCGATCCCCCCAGGGATCTGATATTGATGGCCGATCCCCCCAGGGATCTGATATTGATGGCCCCCGGATTGATTGGCCGATCCCCCAGGGATCTGATATTGATGGCCGATCCCCCAGGGATCTGATATTGATGGCCGATCCCCCCAGGGATCTGATATTGATGGCCGATCCCCCAGGGATCTGATATTGATGGCCGATCCCCCCAGGGATCTGATATTGATGGCCGATCCCCCCAGGGATCTGATATTGATGGCCGATCCCCCAGGGATCTGATATTGATGGCCGATCCCCCAGGGATCTGATATTGATGGCCGATCCCCCAGGGATCTGATATTGATGGCCGATCCCCCAGGGATCTGATATTGATGGCCGATCCCCCAGGGATCTGATATTGATGGCCGATCCCCCAGGGATCTGATATTGATGGCCGATCCCCAGGGATCTGATATTGATGGCCGATCCCCCAGGGATCTGATATTGATGGCCGATCCCCCAGGGATCTGATATTGATGGCCGATTTCCCCCCCCCCCCCCCAAGGATCTGATATTGATGGCTGATTACCCCTCCCCCCAAGGATCTGATATTGATGGCCGATCCCCCCCAAGGATCTGATATTGATGGCCGATCCCCCCAAGGATCTGATATTGATGGCCGATCCCCCCCAAGGATCTGATATTGATGGCCGATCCCCCCCAAGGATCTGATATTGATGGCCGATCCCCCCCAGGGATCTGATATTGATGGCCGATCCCCCCAGGGATCTGATATTGATGGCCGATCCCCCCAGGGATCTGATATTGATGGCCGATCCCCCAGGGATCTGATATTGATGGCCGATCCCCCAGGGATCTGATATTGATGGCCGATCCCCCAGGGATCTGATATTGATGGCCGATCCCCCCCAGGGATCTGATATTGATGGCCGATCCCCCCCAGGGATCTGATATTGATGGCCGATCCCACCAGGGATCTGATATTGATGGCCGATCCCACCAGGGATCTGATATTGATGGCCGATCCCACCAGGGATCTGATATTGATGGCCGATCCCACCAGGGATCTGATATTGATGGCCGATCCCACCAGGGATCTGATATTGATGGCCGATCCCACCAGGGATCTGATATTGATGGCCGATCCCACCAGGGATCTGATATTGATGGCCGATCCCACCAGGGATCTGATATTGATGGCCGATCCCACCAGGGATCTGATATTGATGGCCGATCCCACCAGGGATCTGATATTGATGGCCGATCCCACCAGGGATCTATATTGATGGCCGATCCCACAGGGATCTGATATTGATGGCCGATTACCCCCCCCCCCAAGGATCTGATATTGATGGCCGATTACCCCCCCCCCCAAGGATCTGATATTGATGGCCGATTCCCCCCCAAGGATCTGATATTGATGGCCGATCCCCCAGGGATCTGATATTGATGGCGATCCCCCCAGGGATCTGATATTGATGGCCGATTTCCCCCCCCCCCCCCAAGGATCTGATATTGATGGCCGATTACCCCCCCCCCCCCCCCCCCCAAGGATCTGATATTGATGGCCGATTCCCCCCCAAGGATCTGATAGGGGATAATCTATCCTGAGTGACTGGTCATTAATATCTAAGTACCAGAAAACTCCTTTTGGGTCCGCTCACACAACATTTTTGGGCGCTTTTTTTCACGTTTTCCGTGTGCAATCTGCTCCAAACAAGGCCTTTGAAAAGCCTCCCATTCATTTCATTGGGGGTAGAGCTGGCTTTTTTTCCCACACTAAAAAAAGTGTGGAAAAAAGAAGCGGCATCTTCTGTCGGAGCCGAACTGGCGCTCATTTCCCCCATTGAAATGAATGGGAAGCTTAAAAAAGCGTCCAAAACCACAACAAAACTGTACAGAAAATCGGTGCGAATTCTACTCTGAACGCCTTTTTCAAAATCCATTGTGTGAACATACCCCCATAAAGGGGCATTCCAGGAATGTGAAGTTATCCCCTAGCCACAGGATGGGGGATAACTATTAGATAGTTGGGGGTCTTACTACTGGGATCCCCCTCGATCACAAGAACCCCATGGAGCCCCCTGAAATGAACAGAGCAGCCAGTCTGGCATGTGCTCAGCTGCTCCATTCATTTCTATGGGGTTTCCAGAGATAACGGAGCACAGCACTGACGTAATGTTACATAACCACAGTAACACTTTGTGAGAATGTATCTAATATGTTACAAATGTATTAGGCCCCTTGTGCTTTGATACATTTGATGCAGTTTGTAACATTTTAATCCATTCATCCTACTACACTGTTGATCAGTCAGTTTCAGGCCTTCACCTTCATTGTACCTGGTTGCTGGAATGCTTGGTGACCACCGATGGTTTCTCCTCATCTGGGATTGACAGGCGTCCATGTGCAATGTCTACATGCATTTTGACTGAAACTAGCAGTGTATATTTTCAGCTATCATCTGGATGCTGCATTGCAAAGGGTGAAATCCGCGGTGGAAGCTCGCAGCATGACGGGTTATGCTGCGGATTTCACCCTATGCAGCATGGAGTGTAATCTGCAAGAGATTCGCAGCAGAAAATCAGGAAAATCCAGCAAAAAAAATAAAAAATTGCCTTTTTTTCCTCCGTTCCAGAGTAAAGTGTGTTTGACTGTGTAAGGGTCTGTTCATATCAAGTTTAATAGGGTGGGAGGAGGAAAATATTGATGACCTTTCCTCAGAATAGGTTTCTGATGGATGGGGTGTGACTCCTGGCACCCTGATGATCAGCTGTTTGAAGAGGCCATGGCGCTCTGGTGAGGGCTGTGCCCTCCTTTTAGGCCAGTGATGTCACATTCATCGGTCACATGGCCTGTGTGCGGCTCAGTTCCATTCAAGTGGATGGACCTGGGCTGCAATTCCCAGCACAGCCGCTGTACATTGGAGACTGCAGCGCTCATCAGCGCTTCATGGCCTGATCGTCAGGGGTGCTGGGAGTCGGGCCCCACTGATCCGATATTGAGGACCTATCCTGAGGGTAGATTACTAATGTTTAACTTCTGGGAAACCTGTTTAACCCTTTGTTTGCCACTCATACCAGGAAAAACTTGAGGCCTTCAAGACTGTTTTTTAGGCCTAGGTTGGGGGCTGATGTATGTTGAGATACCTTATTTTTCCCCAGCATGGAATGGCATAGTTGATTACAACAGTAAAATAACGTATGCTGTGTGGTATTATGATTATTAGTGACATACGTTGGCATAGGTCACAGCCTTTGGTCAAGGGGTACGCCAGGAGATCCTCCCAAGGTATAGCTTCAATGGAAGGCTCTTAATGTGCTGAGAATAAAACCGTACTAGATACGTTTGCAAGACTTTAGGCTAAATCACATGCAAGTTGCGCATCTTCATAACGCTGGTCCCGCCCGTGTGCATGCCACCATTTTCTTTTTCACTTCTATAGAAATGCCCTATCCTAGTCCACAAAACAGAGAAGAATAGGATGTTATATCTTTTTTGCGGTCCCACGGAACGGACATGCAAACGGTGTGCTGTCCTCATCTTTTGTGGACCCATTGAAATGAATGGATCCGCATCTGATCTTCAAAACATGCGGATTGGATGCGGACCAAACATACGGCCGTGTGCATGAGCACTTTAGGAAAACTGTCAACCCTGTGTAGGATCTTTAGGCTCCATTCACATGTCCTGTTTTTCTTTCCTGATTCGATCCTGATGCGGATCCATTCATTTCGATGGGTCCTGAAAAAATGCGGATCAGATCAGGAAAGAAAAACAGGACGTGTGAATGGACCCTTAGGCTGTGTACAGAAAGGGCAGAATTGCAGTGGAAAATGTGAATAGTTTGTTAAAGCACAAAATTAGCTTGGGCCTGGACAATGTTCCCAATCCATCAAGTCTATGTTGGTATATTGTGTGTGCGCTTTGAGGCTTTTGACCTGAGCTGAGGCCCAGGCTAGTGACTTACATAGCATGAGGCAGAGGTAAGGTGATTGTGTGATATTTCCGTTGACTTTTATTAGGATGTGACAGTCCTGCTGTGAATGATTAGTCACTGACCACTTTTACTTTGCACAGTTTATTTTATACGTGAAGACCATTGAAAGGCAGAAGGTTGAAACCCAATGGTGGCCTCAGCAGTGTGCTGTACGTGAACCATGCTTGGTGAGGCAGGATAGATGGGCAACCACTCGCCTGTCAGATGGAATTTGCCCATCTAGACAACACGCACATCCGTAGAAAGCATCTTTAGTGAACAATGACTTCAGTTGTCTAGTGAAAGGAAGAAGCAGCATTCTTTTAAAGGGGTATTCCCAATGTGAACACTAATGGCAGATCTACAGGACATGTCATGTCTGATAGAGGCAGTTCTCTTCTGTCTCTTGAATGGGGGTCCCTCCACCTGCCTGGTGAGGTGGCAACTGCATTTAGATGGAGATTGAAGAGGTGGCCTTCCCACTCTTCGCATAAGTGGGACTTGCTTCTTTGAGATATTTGTGGCACATCCTATGGATATGCATTAAAGTTGGAAGCCATATAATGTCAACCACATGTGAGAGAGCGTCTCACATTCTAAGTTTTTTTTTCCCCTCCTGTTTGCACCATAAGACTTTTCACACACTGCCGATTTGCTTCAAAGAAAACTGCATCTACAGTCATGGCCAAAAGTTTTGAGAATGACACAAATATTATATTTTCACATGATCTGCTGCCCTCTGGTTTTTATGTGTGTTTGTCAGATGTTTTTATCACATACAGAAATAGAATTGCAATCATATTATGAGTAACAAAAGCTTATATTGACAGTTAGAATGAGTTAATGCAGCAAGTCAATATTTGCAGTGTTGACCCTTCTTCTTCAGGACCTCTGCAATTCTCCCTGGCATGCTCTCAATCAACTTCTGGACCAAATCCTGACTGATAGCAGTCCATTCTTGCACAATCAATGCTTGCATTTTGTCAGAATTTGTAGGTTTTTGTTTGTCCACCCGTCTCTTGATGATTGACCACAAGTTCTCAATGGGATTAAGATCTGGGGAGTTTCCAGGCCAGGCTTACATTTAGACCATTTTCCACGCCTAAAGCAGGCGTAGATAATAGTAAATGAGATGGGCCTACTGGCATGTCCCCTTCCACGCCACGAAGACCTGTCGTGAGCTGGGAGAAGTCGCATATTGAGGCGTAAAGAGCCTTTGCTCCACAATCTCTACCAGAAATGTGCCCAATTTAGGCGTATTTGTTTAATAAATGACCTCCAAAATCTCCAGTTACAGATTTGGCCCTAAAATCCCCATTTCTTTTCCCTGTGGTGTGTAAACGGGATTTGGAAACACTCCTACATTATACTCTGGCCTCTGCTGTGGAATCCACTACAAATCTGCTCAATGTGGACACACCCTCAGTTGAATGGGAGCTGTGCTACAGTACACAAGCGTGGCAACTACACAGTAGACTGAGCCTTCTGTTTCCAGCTCCATGCATGGTTATGTTTCTGGTGCTGTAGGATGCTGAAAAATAGCTCATCAGTGGGGTTCTGGGTGTTGGACCCCCACTGATCTTTTAGTCCTCAACATCTAAAAGCTGGACAACCCCTTTAAAGTCCCCATTCATCTACAACAGCTGAGAATTATTCTTCTGGACTCCCCTCATACAAATATTTACGATGAAAACAGAAGTCCAGACACCTCTGGTGCAGCCTGTGTGGGATCAGACATGTCGAAATCCAACATACTTGTTCCATCTTTCTCCCAGCATCTGTTGATGTCGGAGGATCGGCTTGTGAGGATCAATTGTGAGGAGAAGCAGCCGCTACCAGACCAAGCTTAACCAGAATAGTCAGGTTTGGACCATTGATTTAATGTGTGTGACCAGCTTAAGGAAGAGAACAATTTATTGGTCCTCCACTGCTATATTTAGTGTGTTATCTTCTGACCTGGCCATGGAGATTGTCTCCATAGCAAGAAAAACATAAATTTAGTTCTCTGCTACTAGGAACCAGGAGATGAGGTCAGAACTGTTACCGGTGGCTTCTTCTGTGGATGTCCATGAAAATCTTAATATTGGCCTTCAGAGAAATCCAGATTGCGGGATCTAATTGACTTCTTAAAGGGAGTCTGTCAGCACGATTTTGCATATAAAGGTAATGCCACTACTGGATTCAGCTGAGCATGTTGAATTCAAAAATGTTATTATTACAGTTCCTAGTAGTAGATTTAATGCTGAAAAAACGTTTTTTATAATGTGTCAATCACTCACATAAGGAGCCCAAGGGGATTTGCCCAGCCGTGTTCGAGCCCGGGCTCGCCGAGACAGTTGGAGCCCAGGACCGCCCACCTCATTAATATTCACTTCACTGCTTCCAGCAGTGAAGCTCCGTCATCGTTCTAATCCCGCGCAGGCACAGTACCTTAAGCGGCGGTCTGTGCCCGTGCGGTCTGCGGGCATCGGCCTCAGAGAAGGTACTGCGCATGCGCGGGATTACAACGATGACGGAGTGAAGTGAATATTAATGAGGTGGGCGGTCCTGGGCTCCAACTGTCTCGGCGAGCCCGGGCTCAAACGTGGCTGGGCACATCCCCTTGGGCTCCTTATGTGAGTGATTCGACACATTATAAAAAACGTTTTTTCAGCATTAAATCTACTACTAGGAACTGTAATAATAACATTTTTGAATTCAACATGCTCAGCTGAATCCAGTAGTGGCATTACCTTTATATGCAAAATCATGCTGACAGACTCCCTTAAGGTCTACTCTTTTCTTTATGTTGCCCTCCATGGTCATCTCCTGTGCTTTGTGGAGCCTCAGCATCTTTCTTTCCTAGTTTCCAAATGTAGGAAAGCTGATTTATTTTTTTTTTAATATATATTTTCCAAGCCCTGCCATGTAAGGATGAACCTGATAAAGAATATGGCATTTATAATTGTGCATAGTTCAGAATTATAATAATGGCTGCCTATGAAATGCAGGCTTGAGGAGCATACGGCCATGTTTATAGAAGTATCAAACAGCTTAATATATTAATAATGCAGAAAAGTGCTGAAAGTGATTAGGCTACTTTCACACTAGCGTTTTAAAATTCCGGTATTGAGTTCCGTCATAGGGGCTCAATACCGGAATAAAACGCTTCAGTTTTGTCCCCATTCATTGTCAATGGGGACAAAACTGATCTGAAGACAACAGAATGCTCCTGAAAGCATTCCGTTCCGTCTTCAGACCAGTCTTCAGCAGAGGGCGCTGTGGGGAATCGTCACCTGTGCAAGCCGTCCTGTCCCTCCGATGCTCTGAAGACCTGCCGGGAGCATGCAAGTATGTATGTGTATTTGTCTGTGTATATGTGTGTGTATGTTTATGTGTATGTATGTACTGTGTGACGTGTGGGGCCGGAGCGCGGTTCCGGCTCCACACATGTCACTGCGGCAGGCCTGATCCGGCAGCACCCTTCACCTGCCGGATCAGGCCTGCCGCCAGTGTGAAAGTAGCCTTACAGAGTGGCTTAGGCCTTATGTATAGGGCCTATATGGTAGTGCGGAACTGTAGCCACCCATAGTACTGCCTCAGTATTTCACCCTTTTCTTGTTGGGAGAATTTTTGTATTTGGTAAACCTTCACAATTCATGGGAGGCTGAAGCTTGTCACAATGTTTTTTTTATTTGTTTGAATTATGAGATACTTGTAGGGTCCTTTAAATTTTCTGGAGCTTGCACAAAGCCGTAAAGAACTTTCAGAATTGGAACCAGGATTGGAAGTTAGCCCAAAGGAGATTTTTTTTTTTTTTTTTTTTAGAGATGAAGGGAGTGATAGTCAACTGGGTCCTGGTCCACTGGACACAGCCAGGATCAATTGCTGGTAGAGGTGCAGAGGGACACAGGTTGCTCCTAAGGAGGTTAGGAATAATTGAATACAAGGTGAACTGGTCACCAAATATCAACGACTAATTGGACTGCAATTCTCTCTTCTGTTGCCAATTGATGGAAATCACTCCTTCAAGATCGAAGACACTGCTGCTTTTGTTTTAGATACATGAGTATTATTTTTTTATGCTGGCTGAGTAGCCAGTGATCGTAAAGGGGTTGTCCATCCTCAAGATAGGCCATCGGTAGCTGATCAGCGGGTGTCTAACGCCCCACACCCTCACCAATTTGGTTATAGCTCTGATGCTGGAAGTCAGCGCCAGAATTACACAGCCCCCTCAAGTTCCGGAGCCAACTTCCAGTGATGGAGCTACATCCAAACAGCTGATTGGCGGAGGTCCCACGCGTTTGGACAACTCCTTTAATTTATTTTTCTCTTGTTGACGTTTTATTTTTGTCAACCTCAAACTCTAGCTTCATAAATTTGTGTATTCTTCGTTCGTTGGTGGGTTTTACAGGGAATCTGTCATCTCTGAAATACCCCCCAGACTAGAGTAAGTGGTGTATAGTGTTAGTGGTGCTGAGTCCGGTTATGTAATTTTTATCTTCATACTCACTTGTATTCTGATGCTGTGCTCTGACAAACCAGCCATTAAAGGCATCGAGAGGACTCCTGAGCTCATGTACATAATGGAGAGGACTAGCTCTGCATTTTACTGCTGGTCTGTGGGAACAAAGTGTCAGAATAAAAGTATGAAGATGTAAATTACGTAATCGGACTCGGCATCACTTACTCTATACACCGCTTACTCTAGTTTGGAGGGAAGGTGTTTTGGAGCTGATGGATTCCCTTTAAATTCTTCATCTTCTTGCCCACCCCAAGGTATTGTACTGTACTTAAAGTGGTGTTCTGGTTACAGTAACTTATTCCCTATCCAGAGGGTAACTATTAGGTCTGTGAGGGCCCTACTGCTGTGACCCCTACCAATCACAAGAACTGCAGCCCCCTGAAATGAACGGCGTAGCCAGTCAGACAGACGTACAACCGCTCCATTCATTTCTATTGTAGCTCTGGAGATAGCGGAGAGCTATACTTGGCTATCTCCAGAATTCCCATAGAAATTAATGGAGCAGGCACGCTCATGCCCGACTGGCCGCTCTGTTCATTTTAGGTGACTGCAAGGAGTACAGGGCCCCTGTTCTCATGATCGGTGGGGGTCCCAGACCTGTCACTGATCTAATGGACGGGGATAACTTACTGTTTAACTTAATGTAACTGGGATACCCCTTTAAGGCTGTGTTCACGCTACCATGATGGTTTCTGTTTACGGTGGAAAATCAGTCACACAGCGGACACCGAAATCAATGGACGCCAATGATTTATCATGGGGTCCAATCCATCATGGTATCTTAATGGGTGGACTGTTGCTGCATGCTGCAAACTGTGCTTCCCGCCTAATCTGACCGCATTGCCGACGGCGGATCATGCCTTAGGGCTTGTGCACGCAACCGTATGTATTTTGCGGTCCGCAGAACACGGATCTGCAAAAAATATGGATGCGTATTGGATCCGTTCGTTTTGTATCAGTGCCTATCCTTGTCTGCAAAACGGACGGTAGGACATGTTGTTTTTTTTTTTTTTTTTTTTTTGCCGTGTGGACATATGGAAACTGAGTCATTTCCGTATTTTTTGCAGACCCGTGGAAGTGAATGGTTCCACATATGAACCTATTAATAAAAAAAAAAAAAAAAAAAAAAAAAACTGAACGGACACCAAAAGCAAGAGCCCTTAATGTGTCATCTGTGCGATGGGTTTTACAGGAAGCATTTGTGATGCGGTGCACGCGCTGCAGTATGTACTCTTCGTCGTTATAATTGCGATCTAGAAATAAGCCGGTGAATTTCCATTGCCGCTTTGTATACAGGGAATGTTGATGATGCTGTTGCCAAATGAGGATGAGAACAAAGGCCTTTTGTTAACACCTTTAGCGCTGGAAGGCTTTGCACATGTTGATTTCTATCATGGAGATGTAGGGGGTCAGCTTGAAAAATGATATTGTACGTAAGTGACGTTCGCCTGCAGTGGAGTAGACTCGACAGTCCATCTGCTTTCTAAGCGTATCTAAATGTATCCACAGAGAAATGTATGAGGCGGATACAGTTACTCCGCCACATTGTTACCGGATTTGTTTTCAGTGTGTTATGTGCATTTTGATTCAGCAGGTTATTGACTGCCCCAGTTCACATGGACGTCAAAAAGATCCGCTGGAAAGATTAAGGCTACGATAAACTGGATAAATCGTCCGTTTTTAATGGAGGTTTTTTTTCACTGATGCCTTGCTGAGAAATGGACTTTAAAAACCTGCCCATGCAATTATATGGGGGTTGTCAGTCAGTGAAAAACGGACAAGATGAAATGTCCTATTTGTTTAAGTCCGTTTTTCACTGATGGTCAAAAAAACCGTCGTGTGACTAGCCCCATAGACTACCATTGTACTAGGCTTCATGCACATGATCGTATTTTGAGTGTGTCTGTTTTTAATGGACGTGTCACTGCAGTCTGTATAAAGGACAGATATTACATCACCTCTGTTTCTGAATATTTTTCTGGTTTTGCCTGCAAAAACTACATCAGGAAACCAGCTGAACGTGTAAACCTAGCTGCTGTACGTTTTTTTTTTTTTCCTGTGCTGTAATTCATTAGAAATGTGACCGCCAAGAAAACCTGCTCACTGTAGATACATCCACACGGCTGATATTGTCTTTACGTTGACGTAGAAACTCACGTGTGAATCCTTTTCTCAGTACTGCCATGTTTTTTCTAGGAGATAAGACACTGGTGGACCCAGCACAGAAACTTAAACCTGTGGCTGAGCGGGAATGGGCCTATAAAATATTACCACCACAGTTAGAGCGGCTCATGGTAGTGTCATTGGTTGTCACAGCACAACACACAAAATGTTACCAGCACAATAAAAGACAAGTACTCGTGTAGGCCAGACGCACCATGCCTTGTGTAAACGTTGTGTGGTAATTGGGATTTTGGAAAAATGCGCTTACACCTTGTTTGAATAGTTTTTATGTCGTAGCGTGCATTTTTGTCCCCAGTTGCCTGGTTTAACTGCAGATCTCAATGCGCCAAATACCTAATCGACATATTACTAAAGAGTTAAATTTCTCCAGAACTGCGCAATGGAGGAACAGAAATTAGGTACCGTTTTACTCAGCTGGATCAACCCTACCAGGCACTGTCTGGTTTAATAGGGTTGATCCCGCTCTCAGAGGCTTTTTAACCCTCCCATTGATCGTCCTGAACATGCCGTGACCCAGATGTTTACCAGCCTCCAGATCACGGCGTCAAATAAGTAGCACAAACAGTAGGGTTCCCATTTTACACTCTCCCTATCTTGTCTGTATACTGGCTTTAAAGAGGTTGTCACTTCAGCAAGTGGCATTTATCATGTAGAGGAAGTTAATACAAGCCACCTACTAATGTATTGTTATTAGCCATATTGCTTGCTTTGCTGACTGGATTTGTTTTTCTATCAAATTATACACTGCTCGTTTTCCATGGTTACAGACCACCCTACAATCCATCAATGGTGGTCGTCCTTGCACATTATAGGAAAAAGTGTCAGCCTCTCTGGTGGCATGGACCATGGGAGTGCACATAGGCTGGTGCTTTTTCCTATATTGCGCACGCACGGTCACCACTGATGGATTGCAGGGTGGTCATAACCATGGAAACGAGCAGTTTATAATGTGATGGAAAAATGAATCCAGTCAGCAAAGGAAGCAATATGGACAATCACAATACATTAGTAAGGGCTTTGTATTAACTTTCTCTCTTTCTCATGATAAATGTCGCTTACTGAAGTGAGACAACCCCTTTAATGTAAAATATACTGAACGCTTCTCTAGCAATACTCGGAACATGCTGCAGTAATTAGTACTAGAGGAATATCTAATGTATTTGACAGATGGGATAGATTTCAGTCTGTCAGAAAATACATTTTTTTTTCTCGCTTTCACTATAAACCCGTGGGATAAACCAGGGCAAACTGGGCACAAGGCTGCTTGGTTCAGGGGCAGCACTGAATTAGGTCTAGGTATTTTATTTATCTCCCCCAGAATCCCTCAGTGTGAGGGATTGAGTCCATGGTCAAATCCGCAGACATGCAGAGTTTGCTGTGTATTTGCTGGAGATATGTGATGAATGACTTGCAGTGGAAAAATCCACCATGTGTGCAGGTAGCCTTATATCAGCTCCACGTACCGGTGCTGACCAGCTTACCGATGGTGTATTTCTTACCTTGGCGGTGATGTCTTGTCTGCATGCTCTTTGCAACTTGTTTGCTGTAGAGTTAGCCGTATAATTGTCTTGCCTTTCTTGCAAGGTGATCTGTGGATGACTGACAAGGAAATTTTGAGGTGCAGAGAGATGTGGGTTATTCAGGCCTATAGCTCGGTAAGGAATGTTGGCTAGCTAAGCCGTGTGGAATGCCAATACATAATTAATTGGTCTGTAATCAAGGCCGAGCCTAAGGGGAAACTTCAAGTACTGGTTTTCCCAATTTATATAGCTATGTTGTAAACAACCCCAATTTGTCAGGGGTTTTCCAAGAGTTCAATATTTGATCTGTTCTCAGGCTAGGTCATCAATATCTGATCGGTGTGGGACTAACTCCCGGCAACCCCAGGGTCAGCTGCTTGAAGACGCCCTCTGGTGTGGCCTCCTCATGGCTTCCCAGACATCCATTGTATAGCGGCTGTGCTTGGTATTTCAGCCCATTCGAATGTGGCTGAGCTGCACCTAGGCCATGTGACCGATGAACATGATGTCACAAGGCCTAAGTGCTCACGGATCGCTGCAGCCTCTTCCTACAGCTGATCTGAGGGGTTACCTGGAGTCGGCCCCCTGCCAATCTGATATTGGTAATCTATTCTGAGAATAGGCCATCAATATGTAAATGCCAGAAAACAACACATTTTAATCTTATTTTTTATTTTTAGCAGATGGTTATGGTCTCAAGAAACGTTAGTTTCAAATTACAATGGTGGTTATAAAGCGTATTAATATTTGTAACCTGAGGGACCACTGTATAAAACATGTGATGTCACTGGCCTAAGAAAAGGCTGCGGCACTCATTAGAGCGCAGTGGCCTCTTCAGATGGGTGGGGGTGCCGGGAGTCAGACCTCCACCAATTATGTACTGATGACCTATCCTGAGGATAGGCCATCAAAATTAAACTCCCTGGAAAACCATTGTAGCTGTCTCAGTGGGGTCCATCATCAGCTTTCATAGCCATTAGAACATGCTGCTAGCCATACATTTCCTCATGTCTGTCTGAAAAATATGGAGGAGTCAGGCCTACCAGAGCAGGAGGCACTGATTTTCCTCTCGTCATTCAAAGTGCATGCAAGGGTGTGATGGAGTCAAGAGGAATAGCGGTTTCCTAAGGGGTATAAGGCTGCCAACTATTAAAGTGGTTGTACCACTAATATAAATGTATCCCGCCCAACAGATATCACTTTCCCCAAATACCACCATTTATCTAAACTGCCTTATTCTAACGTTTTTAGCCCACCATTGCACCCTGTGGCAAATCTGTTTTGATATTCAGTTGCTGTAGGTTACGTTCTGCATTGAAGCCTTTTAATGTAGGACGTAGTAAGGGTCATTGGTAAGAGCAAGGGGCGTGGTTAGTGTCACATGATCTGCTGATGTCAGGACACAGCTCACTGCCCTAAGGCATGATGGGACAGCAGGAAGTAGGATTCAAGCATGGGGGATAAGAGAAAACTGTAAATGAGGTAAATTTAAAAAAAAAAAAAAAAACTATCCAAGGAATAATGGGAGCTAGAGTAATTGAGGAAAATATGTTTGAGTTTAAAGTGGTTTATGGCACAACCCCTTTAAAGGTGAGCACCTTTAAGCTCATTCACCAGTTTGTTTTTCAAAGAGTGTTCTCAGGTTCCTCATACGGACACCATGATGTTATCCATGATCCAAGTTGCATTCATGCTCAGAATCCCGAAGTCAAAATGTATTTGTGTAACTCTTTATTATACATTTTTATATAAATATGACCGCGGCGCCACTCACCCAAAATGACTCAGTGTTTTATGATAGAGTTCTTATCTGATCGCTGGTCTATTGTACTGTACTCACTTCTTTGTGACATCACAGTACTTTAGACCCGCGATCAGCGATTATAATACATTAGATTATAATGGTTGTGTGACTCGGCCCTTAACAATTTTACTTTTCGTTTTTAATTTACTTTTTTTTTCCCCTCAGTTTGGATGACTTGCCATAAAACCATATGCATGAAAACATTTGTATGGTTGTTTTCCATCTATATCTTGATGTTACAGAATGGTCTGATATTGATGGGAACTATCACCCCATGGAATGTAGGCCTTGCCCATCACCCCAACAAACAAACAAAAAAGCAGTCGTTCATCTGGACTGTAGTTTCAGGAAGCTGTTCTCTTGCTTGAAGAATTTAATTGTCAGCAGGGCCATGGCTTTAAATAGCTCAGTAGACATTGCTGACCTGACATTGGAGATTCACTGGCAATCTGCCAAGAACATGTAGCGTATGAGGGTCCGGGATCCTGTGTTTTGTGGTCAACATTTTATATAGGGGAAGAGTTTGAATACATTTTGAATGAAAAATGCTCAATTTGTTTTCTCTATCTTCAGTCAAACCTATTAGAAGACCACGTTGGAGGCATTATAGCAGCTGGGTCGCCTTATCCAGCATTATTTAAGGAAATCTGCTAGAGGATATTGACATGTAGAAACTTCTGGAACTTATCAGTTCTATACATCTGCAAGGGGTTGTTTTGTCTGTTAGCGCATGGATTTCAACAGGCCCCATTACGATGAATGAGACAGTCAGAAACTTACAGTCTCATCATGGGGGTTGTGGGGTCTCTAAGCCAAACTTAGGCTACTTTCACACCAGCGTTATTGCTGGATCCGGCAGGGTTCAGCAATAACGCTTCCATTACTGATAATACAACCATCTGCATCCGTAATAAACGGATCCGGTTGTATTATCGTTAAAGGGGTTGTCTGAGTTATAAGAACTTTATCTAATCTTGCTTAAAACCTAGCAAAGTAAACTTTTGTAATGCACACTTACTATTTATTTCGCTGTGTTTCAACACGGCCGATGCGGGTCACGTGACCACCGACGTCATCCACCCTGCTCCAGTGGTGACGTTTCGTGTACAGGCTTCTCCCTGCTTGAGGGAGTGGCCAGGCTCTGTACACGAAACGTCAGAGCCTGGCTGTAACGGGGGTAGTGGTGAGTAGGTGTAATTACACCTAACCACCCTATTCATTTTAATGGGGAGGATCGCTCCCATACAAGTCTATGGAAGCAATCCTTCTCATTGAAATGAATAGGGTGGCTAGGTGTAATTACACCTACTCACCACTACCCCTGTTACGGCCAGCATGTAAACAGTGAAGAGGAGGCAGCGCTGGTACAGCGCGCGCCTCCTCTTCAAACAGCTGATCGGCGGGGGTGCCGGGTGTCGGACCATAGACTTTCATTGTGCTACGGACCGCAATTCGGGAGAAAAGTAGGACAGAAGGATTTCTTTATGCGGACAGTCGGAACGGACACACGGATGCGGACACCACACAGTGTACTGTGCGCGTTTTTTCGGGACCCATTGAAATGAATGGATCCGCCTCCTATCCGCATAATTGTCCACAATCGCGGGAAAGGATGCAGACACATTATACGTACGTGTGAATGGGGCCTAATTGTGTGTGTGTTTTTTTTTTTTTTTTTTTTTAAACTGTATACTTAGAACAGGTGTTTTCCAACGTGGAGATTCCCTACAAAAGAATGCCTGAACACCCTACCTAGAGCAAAAATACCCAGTAAAATACACAAGCACACCCCAAAGAACACCGTGCAAAAAACACTTTTATCATTCCTCATTTTCGAAAATGGTCTAAATGTAAGCCAGCAAGGAAGCTGGCTTACATTTAGTGTGCGCCAAAATTATGTAGAGGCCTGTGCCTCTACACAACTTCGGCTCATCCACCGCCAGATAGAGGGGTTATTAACCCTTTCATGACCGGACCTATAAAAGGCCTGAATGTCTTAGTGACCCTAATTTCTTTTTTCGTTTGAATACGAAAATAATTTTTGCTATTTTTTTTACTTGACACTTAGGACTTATTATTAGAATGGTTTTTTTTAAAGATATTTTATATTTTTTTAGGTTTAATTTAGACAAAAACCGCTAATTCTTATTAAAAAAAAGGATTTTTTTTAAATTATAGATTTTTTTTTTTTAAATATTAAAACTGACGCACAAATTAATTATTGCAATGGGTTCCCTATTTGATGACGATCATTTTGATATATAGCATGTATAGATTTTATTTGACGGGGCGACTATGGTGACTGTTTCTATTGGCGACTGCGTGTTTCATTTTTTTTTTTTCACTTTTTTTGTTTGTTTTTTTATTTATTTTTTTTACTTATATATTAATTTATTTTTGACAACTAATATGTCCCCCAGGAGGTCATTAAAAGACCTCTGGAGGACTGACTTTTTTTATTTTTTTCTTTTTTTTACACTTTTTTTTCCCCACTGTTTCCACTGTAACTGGGGCATCCACAGGAGCCCCAGTTACAGGGGAAAACAGCCCCCTGGGGGCTCATTACACACAGGCAGAGCTGATCAGGGTCTCCTTAGACCCTGCAGCACTGCTCTGGCCCCGAGACACCCGGCGGTCACGTGACCGCCGGGTCTAACACAGGAAGCGGCGCTGCCGCTTCTTTCCTGCTGCGCCGCTGAGGAGGTAAGTCTCTCCTCCGGCTTAGGAGAAGACAGAAGCGGTAATAAACCGCTCCTGTCTTCTCCTCAGGGTCCCCGCTCTGTCTGTGAGCCGGGACCCGACCTGCTCCTGCTAGATTGCAGGAGCAGGAGCTTTAATCCCAGCGCTGATCAGCGCTGGGATTAAAGGGCCGCCTGCACGTCTATATACGTGCTATCTGCACGGGGCATGTGCAGATAGGACGTATATAGCCGTATGGCGGTCGTGAAGGGGTTAAGACTGGCATCTAAAACGCTGGTCTTAATTAATGACCCTCCTTAGTTGTGAGTTCCAAAATTCACAGTGAACTTTAAAATAGCATCTGACTGCATAAAAATGTGCTATAAAAACCCTGCCACAGGTTGCTGTCATGCTACAATTTATAATTTATTTTTTTTGTAAAAAGTAATTTGTGAATTTTTTCATTTTTTTTTTTTTTCTGTTCCGGTCTATGGGAAAATGCCTGAATGCCACACCCAGAGCATGCTTAGGATTGTAGAAAACTATGATCTCTCTTTTTGCCGTTCAACAAAAAACAGCTATAGCCCCATTTGCCGTAGCATGTCCTGAAATTCAATTGTAGGAAAACCCATTAATACTTTGAAAAGGTTTTCCAGGAACTAATGTTGATGGCCTATCCTCAGAATAGGTCATCCATATCTCATTGGTGGAGGTCCAACACCAGGTACCCCTGCCAGTGGTTTTTAAGAGGCTGCAGCACCCTGGTGACCTGCGGCCTCCTCACATCTTACCAATCACAGTGCTGTACATTGTATAGTGGCTGTTCTTGGTATTGCGGCCTCGGTCCATTCACTTGAACAGGACTGAGCTGTGTCTAGGCGATGTGACAATAGAACATAACTGGCCTAGGAGGAAGCCGCAGCCTCTTCAAACAGCTGGTCAGCAGGTTTACTGGGAGTCGGACCCTCACCAGTCAGATATTAATTATCTATCCTGGAAAACCCACTGAATATTGAGTTAAAAATGCCCCTTTTTGATTGAAGTCTCTGTTAGGGGGAGTTCACATCACCTTTATTTTTCCGTTCTGATCCGTCAGAAGAACAGAATAATAAAGAAAAAACGGATCCTGTCCATCAATTATGCACATTTGGCATCCGCCATTTCTGTCAGAGGTCCATTATTTCAGGACCTTTGTTTCCATCTGAAGTAACAGATCTCAAACGGACACCAAATATGCATAACTGATGCACAGGATCTGTTTTTTTTTTTTTTTCTTTATTTTTCTGTTTTTCTGACAGATCGGAAGAATAGTAACAATAACAGTGATGTGAACTCCCTCTAACTCTTTTAACTTGTCCCCTGACACCAGACCCCAACTCTGACATGTAGTTGAAGTGAATTATGGGGGTCTTCTGCACGCATCTCTTCAAAGAAGCTTCCTACAAATTGTAGTCTATGGACTGTATGTGTGACAGCGCAGGCGTGCATAGCGGCTGCTGCATCTGCTTGGTGATATCTAGATGAACCACACACAGAGGAATAGACGTAAAGATTGCTATTACTTGTATGCAGAAAGACTGCTTCACCCACATTCCTGCTAATGGCTTGAACCTGCCTAGAGCAAGAATACAAAGTGCTGAGCAGATACGTTGTAGACGCTATGACATATGAAGAAGAGCTATATTACATGCTAGAAAGGAGGTCCTCACCGGAGAGCTACATTATATACAAGAAGGGAGGTCCTCACTGCAGATCTACATTATATACAGGAAGGGAGGTCCTCACTGCAGATCTACATTATATACAGGAAGGGAGGTCCTCACTGCAGATCTACATTATATACAGGAAGGGAGGTCCTCACTGCAGATCTACATTATATACAAGAAGGGAGGTCCTCACTGCAGATCTACATTATATACACGAAGGGAGGTCCTCACTGCAGATCTACATTATATATAGGAAGGGAGGCCCTCACTGCAGATCTACATTATATATAGGAAGGGAGGTCCTCACTGCGGATCTACATTATATACAAGAAGGGAGGTCCTCACCGCAGATCTACATTATATACAAGAAGGGAGGTCCTCACTGCAGATCTACATTATATACAAGAAGGGAGGTCCTCACCGCAGATCTACATTATATACAAGAAGGGAGGTCCTCACTGCAAATCTACATTATATACTGGAAGGGAGGTCCTCACTGCAGATCTACATTATATATAGGAAGGGAGGTCCTCACTGCAGATCTACATTATATACAAGAAGGGAGGTCCTCACTGCAGATCTACATTATATATAGGAAGGGAGGTCCTCACTGCAGATCTACATTATATACAGGAAGGGAGGTACTCACTGCAAATCTACATTATATACTGGAAGGGAGGTCCTCACTGCAGATCTACATTATATACAGGAAAGGAGGTCCTCACTGCAGATCTACATTATATACAAGAAGGGAGGTCCTCACTGCAGATCTACATTATATACTGGAAGGGAGGTCCTCACTGCAGATCTACATTATATATAGGAAGGGAGGTCCTCACTGCAGATCTACATTATATACAAGAAGGGAGGTCCTCACTGCAGATCTACATTATATACTGGAAGGGAGGTCCTCACTGCAGATCTACATTATATATAGGAAGGGAGGTCCTCACTGCAGATCTACATTATATACAAGAAGGGAGGTCCTCACTGCAGGTCTACATTATATACAGGATGGGAGGTCCTCACTGCAGGTCTACATTATATACAGGATGGGAGGTCCTCACTGCAGATCTACATTATATATAGGAAGGGAGGTCCTCACTGCAGATCTACATTATATACAGGATGGGAGGTCCTCACTGCAGATCTACATTATATACAGGAAAGGAGGTCCTCACTGCAGATCTACATTATATACAGGAAGGGAGGTCCTCACCGCAGATCTACATTATACACAAGAAGGGAGGTCCTCACTGCAGATCTACATTATATGCAGCATGGGAGGTCCTCACTGCAGATATACATTATATATAGGAAGGGAGGTCCTCACTGCAGATCTACATTATATATAGGAAGGGAGGCCCTCACTGCAGATCTACATTATATATAGGAAGGGAGGTCCTCACTGCAGATCTACATTATATACAAGAAGGGAGGTCCTCACCGCAGATCTACATTATATACAAGAAGGGAGGTCCTCACTGCAGATCTACATTATATACAAGAAGGGAGGTCCTCACTGCAGATCTACATTATATACTGGAAGGGAGGTCCTCACTGCAGATCTACATTATATATAGGAAGGGAGGTCCTCACTGCAGATCTACATTATATACAAGAAGGGAGGTCCTCACTGCAGATCTACATTATATACAGGAAGGGAGGTCCTCACTGCAGATCTACATTATATACAGGAAGGGAGGTCCTCACTGCAGATCTACATTATATACAAGAAGGGAGGTCCTCACCGCAGATCTACATTATATACAGGAAGGGAGGTACTCACTGCAGATCTACATTATATATAGGAAGGGAGGTCCTCACTGCAGATCTACATTATATATAGGAAGGGAGGTCCTCACTGCAGATCTACATTATATACTGGAAGGGAGGTCCTCACTGCAGATCTACATTATATACTGGAAGGGAGGTCCTCACCGCAGATCTACATTATATACAGGAAGGGAGGTCCTCACCGCAGATCTACATTATATACAGGAAGGGAGGTACTCACTGCAGATCTACATTATGTATAGGAAGGGAGGTCCTCACTGCAGATCTACATTATATATAGGAAGGGAGGTCCTCACTGCAGATCTACATTATATATAGGAAGGGAGGTCCTCACTGCAGATCTACATTATATATAGGAAGGGAGGCCCTCACTGCAGATCTACATTATATATAGGAAGGGAGGTCCTCACTGCGGATCTACATTATATACAAGAAGGGAGGTCCTCACCGCAGATCTACATTATATACAAGAAGGGAGGTCCTCACTGCAGATCTACATTATATACAAGAAGGGAGGTCCTCACTGCAAATCTACATTATATACTGGAAGGGAGGTCCTCACTGCAGATCTACATTATATATAGGAAGGGAGGTCCTCACTGCAGATCTACATTATATACAAGAAGGGAGGTCCTCACTGCAGATCTACATTATATACTGGAAGGGAGGTCCTCACTGCAGATCTACATTATATATAGGAAGGGAGGTCCTCACTGCAAATCTACATTATATACTGGAAGGGAGGTCCTCACTGCAGATCTACATTATATATAGGAAGGGAGGTCCTCACTGCAGATCTACATTATATATATGAAGGGAGGTCCTCACTGCAGATATACATTATATACAGGAAGGGAGGTCCTCACTGCAGATCTACATTACAAGAAGGGAGGTCCTCACTGCAGATCTACATTATATACTGGAAGGGAGGTCCTCACTGCAGATCTACATTATATATAGGAAGGGAGGTCCTCACTGCAGATCTACATTATATACAAGAAGGGAGGTCCTCACTGCAGGTCTACATTATATACAGGATGGGAGGTCCTCACTGCAGGTCTACATTATATACAGGATGGGAGGTCCTCACTGCAGATCTACATTATATATAGGAAGGGAGGTCCTCACCACAGATCTACATTATATACAGGAAAGGAGGTCCTCACTGCAGATCTACATTATATACAGGAAGGGAGGTCCTCACCGCAGATCTACATTATACACAAGAAGGGAGGTCCTCACTGCAGATCTACATTATATGCAGCATGGGAGGTCCTCACTGCAGATATACATTATATATAGGAAGGGAGGTCCTCACTGCAGATCTACATTATACACAAGAAGGGAGGTCCTCACTGCGGATCTACATTATATACAAGAAGGGAGGTCCTCACCGCAGATCTACATTATATACAAGAAGGGAGGTCCTCACCGCAGGTCTACATTATATACAGGATGGGCGTACAGCCAGACCGTGAGCCTGTTATTATGTGCTACTTGGGGCTCCTGTTTACGTTCTCTATATTAATCCACCATTGTATGGCCGTAGGGTGCAGGTATTTATTGTTTCTCTGTCGTCAGTATCTTAACATGGTCCCTAGGAAACGCCATATGGTTTAATTTCAGTTGTGCTGCATGGCATGTCTTGCATATGCTGCCAGTGCTACCCTCCAGCCAAGAGGGCGGTTATGAGTGAGGAGGGTAACAACTGAGAAGCTGTGATCTCCATTCTTCCTGTCACTGCATATGACAGCTGGTATTCAGACAGTCTTTAAAGGGCTCATCCAGGAGTTCAAAAAGATATTCTAACAGTAGGAAATGTGCTAAAATGCAAATAACGGTAAATCTCTGCTCGTCTTTGTTCACTTTTACTGCAGCATCCAGCCAATCACAGGTCTCAGGAGTGATGTACAGCACAAGACCACTAAGGCCAGTGATTGGCCACAGTGATCACGTAAATGTACATGACGTCATCACTGCAGAGTAAGTAACCAGACTGGTAAGAAGTGCTGGAGCAGCAGGAGTATGTATAGTATATAATTTTTTAATCACATATTCTATGGTTAGGACAATTTTCTAGAAGGCAGTTTCTGCTGATTTTGCCATTAAGGGCAAAAATCCATCAATAAAATCTGCACTGCCTTTTAGGGTTCATTCACACAGCCGTATTTTAGGGTCCACATCTGTTCCACAATTTTGCGGGACAGGTGTGGACCCATTCATTTCAATGGGCCCTCAAAAGATGCGGAAAGCACACTGTGGTTCTGTTCCATGGCCCCGCAAAAAAGATACAGCATGTCCTATTATTGTCCGCAATCACAGACAAGAATAGGCATTTCTATCATGGTGCCGGCCATGTGCAATCCGCAATGATACATGGGGCTTTATTTTATTTTATGTTTTTCACATTTTTTTTCTTATTCTTCTTTTAGTACAAAATACCTTTTTTTTTTTTTTTTTTTTTTTTTTAAATTATGTCCCCATTCTGTAAGTGTCATTTTGATATAGGGGGTGTGTGTCCATGTGTGTATTTAAAGATTTCTTCCCCCCCCATTGTTGACTCTTTCTGTAACTGGGGCTGATGTATGAGCCCCAGTTACAGGGAGAATAAAGCCCACAAAGGTTTCACAATGCTGTAAAGCACTGCAGAGCTGATCTAGGTCTGCTAAGACCCAGTGGCTCATGCAGTTATCAGGTTGACGTATCAGGCAATTGTTGAGGAGTTATCTGCCTTTGTCCCTGTATCCACACTTCCTGCATTATTACTGACAGGTCAGTGTTATCATAGGGATACCTCTACTCATAGCGTCCAGGTAGAGCCCAGCTTTCATTGTGTATTGCAAATACCGGCACTTTACCTATTGAGACCCATCATTCCTATGCTGACCACAGGACCAGGCAGTGTTGTCACGGGGACACAGGTATAGTTCTTTACACCTTGATGTATTTGGCATAAGATATAAAGTAGCCTGACAGAAAGTCGGCTGCCATTCATAGCGCTTGTGGGGAACCAGTAGGCCTTTGAAAAGGTGAGACTCCGATGCCATTGCTTTAGTAGGGAGTTCTGTAACGTAGTGCTTTAGACTACCTGCACACCTTGCAGATTACGAGCAGTATTTCCATGCATATTTTTGTGCAGAAAAAATTCAGCGTAGTACAGTACCATCAAAGTGAAGTCGACCTGCCATGTGGATTTTCAATCTGCAGAATGTCAGTTGTTTGTGTGGATTTTTAGTATGGATTTCACCCTTTGCAATGGAAAGAGTGAGATTAGTACAAAACCCTGTGTGAAGGCTCGCTTAGGCTGATTGACATCTGCATTTAACTGAATCGGCACTGCCAGAGTTCACCGATTCCAGCATAGCCAGACACAGCCATGCACCTCCAGGCCCCATTGACTATAATGGGATCCGGTGGTGATCTGGCTGCCTTTTGGCCTAAGTGCCAACTTTACCTGGAGACTATCAGGCCGGAAAGCTTCAGGATGGATGCTCATTGTCATGGCCTGCTCCTCCCTCGCTGCTTTGCCACTGCCTGGCCCTGTCAATCAAAGCAGTGCAACAAGAGCAAAGGTCACGCCCTCATTGCACCAAAGGCCTAATTTGTATATTAAGAAACCGTATCAGAACTTGGGAACGGAGCCTCAGATCAACAAAAGAAAAGCAGTGTTTTCATCATGTGAACCACAGCCATGTGTCTATAGGGAGGTCGCTGGTGACAGACTAACTTTAGTACATGACCCATCTGTGGTTCTTTTCCATGAGTATTCTCAAACACCTGAGATTAAGGAGTTATTAGTCTGTTAAAACCACGGTATTTGCTTCTGCCCCAGAGCGAAGCACTTGTCTAATCTCTAGATTAAATCTCTCAGGCTGCACACATAGGGGTTAAAGTTTTACGTACAGAATGGCCCTGCAGGGCAAAATCATTTACTTAGTTGTGTGCGAGAACGAAAAGACCTGGAAATGTTGAGGTAAAACCATGAGCTGACTTCAGTTATATTCTATTATAATATTTCTGCTGCGTTAAAAGGGTTTCCCAGGATTTTTATACTGATGACGTATCCTCTGGATAGGTCTTCGGTATCTGATCGGCGGGGGTCTGACATCCAGGACCCCACTGATCAGCTGTTTGAGAAGGCACCGGGGCTCCTGTGAGCGGTGCGGCCTTCTCTTTGCTCACCAGGCACAGCGCCGTACATTGTACAGCAATTGTTCTTGGTATCGCTCTGTGCCCCATTCACTTCAATGGGGCTGAGCTGCTCCTAGGCCACGTGACCGATGAACGTTTCGTCACTGGCCTAGGAAAAGCTAAGAGAAGGCTACGTGTGGAGCTCACAGAAGCGCCAGTGTCTTCTCAGCTGGTCGGCGGGGGTCCCGGGTGTTGGACCCCCACTGATCAGATACTGATGACCTATCCAGAGGTTAGTCATCCGTTAGAAAGTCTCGGTAAACCCCTTTAATAGAACCTTTTTCTTTAATTATTTTGTTTATTTCTTGGATAACTAATGTGAGAATACACACACAGATTTATTCTGTAATACACTGAACGCCAACCTGGGTCTCTCCCGCTGCTGCAAAACCACAACTCCCATCATCCTCTAGTATCCAGCTTTGCAGATTGATAATGCCTTTTTTTTCTGTATTTGCTTCCCGATTAAAAAGGCTTCAAGATGGGGAAAACATGGCCGCTCTCTTCCAGAGATATGGATTTGTGTCTAGCATTGCAGCTTCTCTCTATTGAATGGAATTGGGGTGAGCTTCAATACCAAATATGCGCAGGTCAGGTGCGGTTTCTGGAACCAAGCAGCCATGTTTTTTTTCCAATCCTGTGCAACCCCCTTAACTTCTAGTTGTAATATCCCTTTAAGAGCTCCCTCACACACCACCATTTTTAAACATACACTGTGAATTTTAAGCGGTTTTCTCTGGTAGCTTTTATTTTTTTTTATTTTAATTTCGTTACATTTTTAAAGTGTTTTCTTTTCTGCCATGTTTTAAGTTCTATAGGGAAGCCAGTGTGAAAATGGCAGAGCCCAGTACGTGGCAGCAGAAGGCCACAAATCACACCCTGTTATTTAGTGTTAGTATAGTACACGATCTGTGATTGAGGGACGTCCTTGGCAGTTGGGAGCAGATGAAGATCCAGTCATTACTTTGCTTTGTAATTGAAGAGTTTGTACTTGAAACAGAAAAATACGTCAGCCGTAAATCACCAATAATGAAAGCACGTGTCGGCCTTTAAAAGCTGTTTTCAGCTGTCAGCTTTTTGGCCAGTTTCACACAAGCGTGTTCTGTCCGGGCGCATTTCCCCAACCGAACACTGGTCCTCTGACCCGGTTGTAATGATTTGATGCTGCAAGCTCCTGCCTGACTCATGGCATTATGTTATTACAGTATCGTAGACCCTTGGCTGAGCAGGAACTCGCAGTATAAGTCATAATGATAAAGAAAAAAAGGGGATTTCAGTCAGCACATCCCAGTGCGCAGGTGCACGTTGCTATGGCTAAATGCACAAGGAAAGGAAAATACATACAATGCAACGGCACACTGCTAACCAGATAAAGCACAAAATGCCATAGTGATATGAGGTATTCTGAAGCTAATGCTATGCTTGTTTAGTAAATTAGAGATTCTTGGCAAATATATTTTGTACAAAATTATCTGAGCCCGTCCACCAAATCGTCAAGGTGATCTCTGTAGGATGGGAACCTAACACTATTTCCTACCTGTTATGTGCCAACCTTGGCTTCCGTATAGTCAGGGGGTGTTGGTCCCACATGCATGCTGGATCCACTCTGCCTTTTGCCATTTCTGGTGCTTCAAAGGCCTCTACTAATTCAGGGTTGCAGGTACCAACATGCATGCT
This sequence comes from Rhinella marina, assembly GCA_900303285.1. Taxonomy (NCBI): domain Eukaryota; kingdom Metazoa; phylum Chordata; class Amphibia; order Anura; family Bufonidae; genus Rhinella; species Rhinella marina. The sequence goes on from ONZH01003899.1 coordinate 111,442, forward strand.
GAGTCCATAAGTCATAATGATGCTGTGAGTTCGGGTCGGAGGAGCAGTATTCGGTCTGGGAAATGCGGCCGTCAGACAGAACATACTCCTGTGAAACTGGCCTTTTTTAGGCAGATTTCCTGAGGAAGCCCATTAAATATGGCTTTGTTCACATGTGTTAGGGGCCTCCATCGCAGATTTAGTGAAAACGGATATATAACAGAGTAACAGTACAATGCAGAGCAAAGGAGAAATTGCTCCAGTACTTTAACATCACAAGGGATAAAAGTATTAGTTACAATGGATGTCAGAAGAGACATCACTGCCCTCATCTCTGCTTGAATGGCATCATAGGCCATTACTGGTGAATGAATTCACTACTCAGTTTTCTGCTTGTCAGGTTAAAAGAACATTTCAATTATTTTTCCGTTTCTGAATGGTTATATCTGTAATAAGGAACCTCACACACACAATCATACAGCCAGAGGTTGGACTGAACCTCATTCTTCAGCTGCTATGTACTGTTATACGCAAAAGCCAAATGGTGCAACGTTTTTTACAAAATTGCTTTACTGACAGAAGTGGCATGCGTTTAATGGGTTGTCCCACCTCTGGGATCCAATGGTTTCTCTAAAACAGGGCCCTCAAAGTGAATGGAGAGCGAGTTGTCCTCTGTTCACTGCTATGGGACATCTGAAAACAACCAAGCTATTTTCAGGAATCCTATAGCAGTGAATGGACAGGATACTGCGCATGTGCGGCTTGCTGTCCATTTATTCCAGGGGCCCCTTTCCTGGAAATAGAAGTAACTCCCAGATGTAGGACCACATCTATCTGACATTTATGGCATATCCTAGTGCCATAAATGACCCAGATGGTACAACTCCTTTAAAGAGCACCAGCTACTACCCCCCCTTCCCACTCCAACATCCAACTACTGCCTGCCTCTGTCAATCAAAGCAGCGAGGGAAGGTTTGACCACAGAATGGAGAAGAGCTTGGTTGGAACAAGAGAAAAGGTGATGCCCAGCATCAAAGGCCTAATTTGCTCGTTAACGGAGCCTCAGATCAACAAAAGAAAGTTTTAATCAGGTGGATCACAGCTATGTGTCTATGCAAAGAGTTGGATTGGGGGGTGGGTCGCTGGTGACTCTTTAGAGAATCTGGAGATTAAGGCCACTTTAACATTAGCAGCAGCATGGATCCGGCGGGTGAAGGGTGCCGCCGGATCCGTGCTGCCGCAGGTACACGTGAGGAGCCGGAGCAGCACTCCGGCCCCATACATGTCACACACACCTTCACACCTACACCTACACACACACACACACACACACACACACATACTTACTTGCTCCCAGCAGCTCTGACATCACAGGAGGAGGAGGAGGACTGCGCGCACATAGGAAGATTCTCCCTCCAGCAGAGGGCGCTGTGGGGAATCTTCCTATGTGCGCGCCGTCCTCCTCCTCCTGTGCTGTGCAGAGCTGCTGGGAGCATCTGTGTATGTCTGTGTATGTGTGCTGTGGACGGATCCGTCATGAACTCCATTGAAAGTCAATGGAGGATGGATCCGTTTACTGAGTATGTCACACCAAACGGATCCGTCCCCATTGACTTCCATGGGGGGGTCATTCCGGGTCCTTCTTCGTGCGGATAAACAGTACGGAGAGCAAACTGCAGCATGTTGCAGTTTGCTCTCCGGTCTGAAGACTGAACGGAATGCTTTTAGGAGCATTCCGTTGTCTTAAGTTCGGTTTTGTCCCCATTGACAATGAATGGGGACAAAACTGAAGAGTTTTATTCCAGTATTGAGCCCCTATGACGGAACTCAATACCTGAATATATAAACGCAAGTGTGAAAGTAGCCTAAGTCCTGTGTGCATGACTGTCAAGCCGGAAAACTTGAGAATCATAGATGGATGCTCATTTCCATGACCAGCCCCTCCCCCACTGCTTTGCCACTGCCTGGCCCTGTCAATCAAAACCGCGAGGGAGGGGCTTACCACAGAAAGGAGCGGAGCTTGGGTGCAACAAGAGCAATGGTAATGTTATTGCACCAAAAGCCGTATTTGTATATTAGGAAATGGTATTGTAACTTGGGAACGGAGCCTGGGATCAACTAAAGAAATAGTGTTTTAATCAGGTGAACCACAGCCATGTGCCTATAGGGAGGTCGCTGGTGAAGTAAAAGATGGCCTCAGAAGGTGTCTCTAGCCCCATTATGTTCTTCATTATGATCTGTCTGTTCTGCTCATGAGGCCTGATAAATAGGAAACTGGATTTACGATGTCTGTAGATCACAAGACTTGTCCATAAGGGGTTAGTCCTAACCATGTAACATGCCAGCTGGCTGTGGTAATGTAACACACGTGCTCCTACCTGGAGGGGCGTTTCCTTCACGTGCCCTTTCTTTCTCAGAGATACTGTTTGCGGCTCACCACTGCTCCCTGACATAACTGCTGGTGAAGTGTGTTCACTCCCAGCAACCTGATCATAAAAAAACAGGAGGAGGACATGTCTTGTAATCTCAGCGACAACCCTGGGGATTGGTCATTAAAAGCAAAGTCTTGGTGCCTGACAGCTTGTGTGAGCATCTGCGATGTGACCGCAGAGCGTCACCAAACCTGCTGCTCCCCAGGTCCTCCTCTACAGAGTACATGTCAGCATCTTACACATCCTGATTTCTGAACTTTGTTTTACATGTAAACCATGTTGAGCTTCCTACAGGTCGCCTTCCTCTGTGCTGCTGTGGCAGTGATGTGACTGCTGAGCATCTCTGGCTGGCAGCAACATGTGAAACCTGCTTCGTGTAGACTATGTTTAGCCTACAGATCATCTTCATCTGTGCAGAAGGAAGACACGTGAGGATGTGACATCACTTTCCGCTGCCCAGCCGGCAGATCTGTCCCATTGTCTGCTCCATCTGGGACTTCTGTCATTTCATGTGTATTTTCCTGCTTTATTCAGCTGATGGTTATAGCGATATGTTATTAGTTGCCACTAACTTTTATGACCTTTTTGGGTAGGAACATACCTTGAAGACGTACTGTTGTTTTAAAGAGCTTTGGACTTTATAGGGACCTGTCTAAAGTCTTGATCGGTGGAGGTCAAGGTGCTGCAGTCTTGGCGACTTGAGACGTCCTGGGACCCCATTAAGTTCATTGGCTGCAGTGCAGGATCCTGCAGCCATCCCCATTAGCTTGATTCAGTGCTGTGGCTCCTACATTTTTAGGGTCAGAGGTGGTCAGACCACCTCCTACCATAAAGTAATAACGATAGGTCAGGCGTATGGTAGGCTGGTATGTGTGGATGGTTGTTGTTTTTGTTTTTATAACTGTATAGGGAGGCATAATCTGCATGTCTTTCCTATACAGAGTGATGCAATAAAAAAATAAAAATAAATTGTCAATGGCCAGCATATGCCACTGTATGCCTACACATAAGTCGTATTATCTGACACTTACCCCTGAAGAAACCAGAAAACTAGATGCCACGTGAACCCACTGCCTGATTTGTTTTTTTTTTTTTTTTTTTTTTGGGGGGGGGCGCACTTATCAGGAACAAACTTGATAACTAGTAATAAGAAAACAGTCATGTGTAAAGATTACAGCTCTTGTGGATGCATGTGCTTAATTATTGGGTTAGGGAATATATTGTGCTGCAAAATGCAGATCCACAAAAAAAACAATATATATATATAAAAAATTCCACGGCACTCCCAGAAAATAGTATCAAGTGTTGTGTTCTTTAATCACCAAACAAAAACGCAACGTTTCAGTCCTCTCACTGGGACTTTTCTCAAGCAGTGATAGACCCAGTGAGAGGATTGAAACCTCGCGTTTTTGTTTGGTGATTAAAGAACACAACACTTGATACTATTTTCTGGGAGTGCCGTGGAATTTTTTTTTTTTTTTTTAATTTAGTCTTGGATTTTTTGGATCAAAGTCCACAGCCACTGGCACACCGAATAATCCAGCATATGCAGTGCCGCTCACATGCCTGGTTTTCTAGTGGAACTCTGATCCCATTATAGTCAACTGGGGAGATTTATCAAACTGGTGCAAAGGAAAACTGGCTTAGTTGCTCATAGCAACCAATCGGATTGCTATGGACAACTAAGCCATTTTGATAAATCTCCGAGTCCCCCGAGTCCTGTTGGCCTGTGTGCTACTGTCATTTGGTAGCTCCAGCGCTTCCGTTAAGTTTTTGGCATCTATAGTGCTAGTGTGTAAACAGCCTTACATGTTAAATGGCTATATATTTTTTTTTCAGAGAAGACCCCTTTCCCAGCAATGGGAAGTGTCCAGCCAGGCTGCTGCCGGGGGAACGTAGTATTACATGGTGGCCATTCAGAAGCACTTCTGAGGTTCAATAAGCACCATACACACAGATGTTCTCTACTGATGTCTGTTTAGACATTTCAGACATGAACGGTGACGCCCTATTAACAGGAGGCGTGGTAATGTCTATTTATTCATATATTTCCAGGAGGAATAACAGAGGGATAGTGCAGTGCTTGTTTTTTCACGAGGAATAAGAGTATTTAGTAAAGCGGACGTGCCAGGATTGGTGACGGCTCCTGTGTAACTATGTATTCTCTTATTAATCACTATACATTGGCTGGTGATGAGTGGGGGCCGGTTACATGTCAGTGAAGGGTCTGTAGCACTCTCCTCGCTGCAGCACATACAGACTAAATATGGAAAGAAATGCAAAGCTAAACAGATTCCTTCTCTTCAAAAGAGCCTCTGCGCCTCCTATATACCATAGGCGTCATACTGAGTGATAGCTCTTCTGTGTGGCGGCAGCCTTGTCACATGCATTTGCTGCTGTGGTTTTCAGTGGGACATGCCACTCTAATGGAGTCTTTAGTCTTTGATCAGTGGACGTGGTGGCATGTCCTCCCGGGATCATAGATATCCGGCGAGGTGTAGAATTCTGAATTCATCGTTACCCTCCAGTGCTGACAGCGAGCACTGGGTCTAAGTAGAAGCTTAAACGAAATGAATTTGAAAAAAAAAAAAATTGTAGAAAACACAAAAACTTTTTTTTTTCAAGTTTTAAATACTTCAGTGTGTGTATAGATGACCGGTCAGCATTTATAAGTGTCCTGCTTGATGGGCAGCCGCTGGAGGCTGTGTGACGGCAAATATAGGTCGATGCACAACTACTCCCAACATCTCGATCTGTGTTATATACACACTGGGGGTCATTTATCAAAGGTCAGATTTTTAAACCAGTCTTTGCTAGCTCCAGCGCTTCCGGAAGAGGAGTCTAATTTATGACGAGGCGCAGGCTTTGTAAATTAGGCGTGCCTCTGGCGGTCTGTGCGCCTGGAGGGAAAACTATTCTAGACCCTGACTGGAGTAGTTTTTGCTCCTCTTTTATTCCTATTTTTTCTCCAAGTTAGGCCCCATCCAGACGACTGTGTTTCACGGCCGTATACGGGCCGTGAAAGCCCGGCCTGTGCTGCCCCAGAGGACGGGAGCGCACAGCGTCATTGGTTGCTATGATGCCGTACGCTTCCTGAGACCGCCGCCGTACAGTGAAACACTGTCATCTGAATGGGGCCTTATATTGGCAGAACCTTTTTTTTTTTTTTTTTCTAATCTGTTTTTTATTTTTTTATTTTTTTGCTCATAGATGATTTTTAAATTCTGGTTCCTGAACATTATCCTGCCTGTGATGATGGCAGATAACTGCAGTAAAGTGGCACGTATTATTAGGCTTAGTGGCCAGTGCAAAATGTATTAGATATTGTCATGGGAAATTAAAAATATCACCAAAGCCTCTTTAAAAATATTTAACATAAAAACATGATTTAAACAATTGGTCATTTTCAGATGACACCTTCCCTTTCAGGCTGAATTCACACATGTAGAGGTTTTCAGCCAAAGCCTGGAGACGATAAAAAAAAGAAAGTATAAGACTTCGATTTCTCTTTCTTTGGATTCACTTCTTCCTTTGGCTCAGATACTGCATGTGTACATCCCAGCTAACCTCAACACTGATGATAATGCTAAAAAGGAGTTTCTTAAAGGGGTTTTCCAAGTTAAATTTATTGATGACCTATCCCGTGCCAGCGCTGCCTCCTCTTCATTGTCGCTCCCAATGAATCGCAATCGCAAGATTGCTCCCATACAAGTGTATAATACAAAGCTCTCCCATTGAAATGAATGGGGCGGTTAGGTGTAATTACACCTACTCACCACTACCCCTGTTACGGCCAGCATGTAAACAATGAAGAGGAGGCAGCACTGGTACGACGCGCGCCGCCTCTTCAAACAGCTGATCGGCAGGGGTGCCGGGTGTCGGACCCCCGCCGATCTGGTATTGATGACCTCCTGAGGATTGGTCATCAATAAATTTAACTTGGAGAAACCCTTTAAAGGGGTATTCCAGCTTGTAGAAAATTCGGTTTATATGTATTTAAAATAGAGGAAGTACTTATATACATAAATTTACCAAACGTGTCCCAATCTCTAGATATGCCCGTTCCAGCTTTTTTTTTTTTTTTTTGTCACAGAAGAGTCTTTTCTGTGTTGGCTAGGGGCCAGCTATGTGTATGTAAAGGGGGTGTTGTATAGTGCAGGACAAAGGCTTTTCTGTTTGCATTCTGGTACTGATGGGCAGAGGCTTCCACCTAGCAGTGTATTGGTGACGACACCGGCACTGATGGGCGGGCTTTAGTGCTGCCCTAGCTGTTCTACAGGCTAAGGCAGCGCTAAAGCCCGCCCATTATTACTGGTGATGTCACCGGGCTCACTGCTAGGCTGGTCCCTATGGAGAGCCCAGTGCATCAGAGGATCTCCAAAAAAAAGCCTTTGCCTGCACAATTCAGCGCAGGGTAAAGTATAGCATCGGAGCATAAAATGCTCTAACGCTCATATCAGGGGGTAGCCTGGGTGAAAATGGGGATATGTCCGTGTTCAGCCCTTTTAATTGGAGTATATTAATATGTGAACGAGCAAGCTCAACAACCCCTTTAAAGGGAACCTGTCACCTCAAAAATGCATCTACACCCACCAGCAGTACCTCATAGTAGCCCACAGCCTGTTAATAATCATCTGTTTTATCCTGTTGTCCGAAGTTGCATAAATTAAAAAAACGCAGTTTTATTGTCCATTAGCGCTATATTGTTTGCCAGCTGGAAGTCAAGGGGGCAGCAGCCTCCTTGCTTCAAGTCAACTTAACCACACCTCCTAACCGTCCCCTCTTGCCTGAGTGACAGCCTACAGTGTGGCCGCGATTCCCCAAGTCTCGCGCATGCGCATTGTGCTGCTGAGACCCGGCTAACAGCGGCAGCAAGAGATGGGATCGTACATTACTACATAGCGCACCGCGCATGCCGCTGCCCCCTTGACTTCAAGCTGGCAAACAATATAGCGCTAATGGACAATAAAACTGCGTTTTTTTAATTTATGCAACTTCGGACAACTGGATGAAACAGATGGTTATTAACAGGCTTCGGGCTACTATGAGGTACTGCTGGTGGGTGTAAATGCATTTTTGAGGTGACAGGTTCCCTTTAAGTGTCACATAGCTTGCCTGCAGTAGGTGCTCTGGTCTTGAAGCATGGGGATTGAGGACAAGTCTACATACAAGCCACTTGTCATTAAGCTAGGGTTGCACTTCTGATGTCTATTACAACAGTGGCCCCCCAACCTTTTTTGCACCAAGGCCCGGTTTCTCGCTAGACAATTTCCCCAGGGCCCGGGGGGCGGGGGCGGGGGGGCTGCGGTTGTTGGGGGGCGGAGCATAGTGCCCCCACACAGTAGTTATACCGGCATAGTGCCCCCACACAGTAGTTATACCGGCATAGTGCCCCCACACAGTAGTTATACCGGCATAGTGCCCCCACACAGTAGTTATAGGCCCCCCAGTAGTTAAGCATAGTGCCCCCCCACAGTAGTTATAGTAGCATAGTGCCCCCCACACAGTAGTTATAGTAGCATAGTGCCCCCCACACAGTAGTTATAGTAGCATAGTGCCCCCCACACAGTAGTTATAGTAGCATAGTGCCCCCACACAGTAGTTATAGTAGCATAGTGCCCCCCACACAGTAGTTATAGTAGCATAGTGCCCCCCACACAGTAGTTATAGTAGCATAGTGCCCCCCACACAGTAGTTATAGTAGCATAGTGCCGCCCACACAGTAGTTATAGTAGCATAGTGCCCCCCACACAGTAGTTATAGTAGCATAGTGCCCCCCACACAGTAGTTATACCAGTATAGTGCCCCCCACACAGTAGTTATACCAGTATAGTGCCCCCCACACAGTAGTTATACCAGTATAGTGCCCCCCACACAGTAGTTATACCAGTATAGTGCCCCCCACACAGTAGTTATACCAGTATAGTGCCCCCCCACACAGTAGTTATAGTAGCATAGTGCCGCCCACACAGTAGTTATAGTAGCATAGTGCCGCCCACCACAGTAGTTATAGTAGCATAGTGCCCCCCACACAGTAGTTATACCAGTATAGTGCCCCCACACAGTAGTTATACCAGTATAGTGCCCCCCACACAGTAGTTATTACCAGTATAGTGCCCCCCACACAGTAGTTATACCAGCATAGTGCCCCCCACACAGTAGTTATAGTAGCATAGTGCCCCCCCACACAGTAGTTATACCAGTATAGTGCCCCCACACAGTAGTTATACCAGTATAGTGCCCCCCACACAGTAGTTATACCAGTATAGTGCCCCCCACACAGTAGTTATACCAGTATAGTGCCCCCACACAGTAGTTATACCAGTATAGTGCCCCCCACACAGTAGTTATACCAGTATAGTGCCCCCCACACAGTAGTTATAGTAGCATAGTGCCCCCCCACAGTAGTTATACAGTATAGTGCCCCCCACACAGTAGTTATACCAGTATAGTGCCCCCCACACAGTAGTTATACCAGTTATAGTGCCCCCCACACAGTAGTTATACCAGTATAGTGCCCCCCACACAGTAGTTATACCAGTATAGTGCCCCCCACACAGTAGTTATACCAGTATAGTGCCCCCCACACAGTAGTTATACCAGTATAGTGCCCCCCACACAGTAGTTATACCAGTATAGTGCCCCCCACACAGTAGTTATACCAGCATAGTGCCCCCCACACAGTAGTTATAGTAGCATAGTGCCCCCCACACAGTAGTTATACCAGTATAGTGCCCCCCACACAGTAGTTATACCAGTATAGTGCCGCCCACACAGTAGTTATACCAGTATAGTGCCCCCCACACAGTAGTTATACCAGTATAGTGCCCCCACACAGTAGTTATACCAGTATAGTGCCCCCCACACAGTAGTTAGAGTAGCATAGTGCCCCCAGTGCTCCTCTCCTTCAGTTTTGTACATTAAAAAAAAAAACAAAAACACTTATACTTACCTCCATCAGCCTGGCAGCGCTGCGATGCAGGCCTCCTCCGGCCTGTGTCCCGCTCTGCATGGCTCAGGCGGCGCGATGACGTCATCGCACTGCCTGAGCTGGCCTCTGATAGGCTACAGGCACTGGGCCTGCAGCCTATCAGAGGAACGGGCAGGGGAGACTCCTCACCCTGCCCTGCCCCACCGCAGCACAGGCATCTGTATCGCCGTCCTGAGGACGGCGATACAGATGACTATGGAGATGAGCGCTTCCGCAATAGAAGTGCTTATCTCCTTGTCCCCTGCCACCGCCGTGGCCCGGCAGACATCGATTCAGGGACCGGTCCTGGGCCGCGGCCCGGTGGTTGGGGACCGCTGTATTACAAGATTCCGAAATCATTAATCTGCTCATTTGCTTAATATGCGCTTGGAGGGTTTGTGCTCACAGATCTAGTCTGTGATGGAGAGCTTAGAAATAATAGTACAGTTTGTGATACCAAGTCCTGAAATGTAGAGCGTAGATGGTGGGTGGCTGAGAGAAACATGAAAGCCCAGCGGTCGGCCATTTTTATACTCTTTATATATATATATATATATATATATATATATACTCCCAAGGGCCCCTAAAATTAGCACAGGGTCTGTGCCTGGAAAACCGCAGGAGTGGACGGCAGTGCATTGTGGCTTCATTCAGATGAATGGGACTTAAAGGATTTGTGTCATCTTGGACAATGGGGGCATATCGCTAGGAGCGCCGAAAGTGAAGGAGGGCGCATTGCGCATGCAGAGCCTCCCTCCATTCATTTTCTATGGGGCCAGCAAAAATAACTGAGCGCTGGCTCGACCATTTCCGTCGGCTCCATAGAAATGAATGGGAGCGGGGGCCACGCATGCGCAGTACACTCCCTTTAACTTCTATGGGGAGCTGGCTTGGTGGTGGTCGGACTGCAGTCCTCCAGCCACCACCTTGTGGGGCTCCGTTCTGGATATAGGTGTGGGACCTGTACCAATAAGACAATGGGGGCATATCCTAGTGATATGCCCCCATTGTCCGTCATGAGACAACCCCTTTAACAGCTGGGTGGTGCCATCGCCAATGTACATGGTAAACTTGGAATGAGATGCAACGGTACATGCTACAGCCTCGTCTTTGGGATTGGTGGGGGTCCCAAAGGTCTAACCTCGATGATGGCATATACTGGCAGCATACCATTACTTTTATTAGATGGAATAGCCCTTTAACCATCAGCTTTCTTACGGCATTGGAAAGGGAAAAGTCTTCCAGTATTTTAGGACGTGGCAGGCTATATAAGATTTTCCATGTCTTTTGGAATTACTAAAACCCTCTTATTTTTCAGATTTGCATTATGATGAACACTAGAAATGTTGTCACTTGTTGGCACCAAGTCTCACAATCCATTGTCACTGTGACTAGTGGAGGCATTGGCGATGACAGGAGACCATATTTAGACATGAACTGAACTTTGCTGAGACTTTCTCGCCCCACATGTGATTACGGTTTTTCTGGCTGGGCTTGTGCCCATGTAGTTCTCTGTGTGTGATAACGGCAGCATTGTGTCACCACACAGGATTGATGTATGGATACGGTAATAATGAAGTAGGGTTCTACTTATCAGTTACCATGTGCAGGTGTAATGGCTCCTGATGTGTGGCAATCCTTATGTAATATACTGCTTGCCTGTAAATGTCGACTGTGCTGGGCTAAGTATAGCTTAGAAAAAATCGCTTGCTCTGCACATGTTCAACGTGGAAAGTTTCCCTTGTCCTACAAGCCAGAGGAAAGGGCCGTCACATGTGTCTGAGAGCACCCCAGAGCAAATAGACCACTTCTACCTACCTGTGGTGTCACCAGCCGCTTCTGTGCGTCACTTACCTGATCACACTGTGGCACAGGCACTTGGCAGTCTACCATTTGCAAATTCCTCTAGTCCAGGGATCAGCAACCTGCGGCACTCCAGCTGCTGTACAACTACAACTCCCAGCAGGCAAACTTACTTGGCTGTTCTTGTAACTCCCACAGGAGGACTCTGGGAGTTGTAGTTTCAGAACAGCTGGAGGGTGCTGATCCCTGCTCTAGTGCTTCTTTATGAGTGACTGTAAAACTGAGGAAAAGCTAGGTATTTTGCTGGACAGTTAAGCCCAAGGTCATGCACTTGCACTAGTCACCTTCACGGTTTGTTTGCCCGCCAAGTGGGAGCCTTCAGCTATACCGGACCGGGAGACATAAACGCTTAGCCCTACCACATTGTCTATTAACATTTTCTTTAGTTAATCAGTCAAGTGTAATAAAAGTCCCATGACTTGGCACTGCCCTCGGTTTTGTTTAATGCTTTAGACATTGGCCTTTACATGCGTTACTACTTGTTTAGGAGTACTTGGCGGTCATAAAAGACATTGAGGGACATTTATTAAGCAATTTACGTAAAAAGGGATGTAAGAAGGTTGCAAATTATAGCGCACGCCATATTTGCGCAATAATTTTTGACTTTTTTTAAGCTTCTCGACACCTTTCTGAAGTTGTGAGAAAGGGGCGGGGCTTAGCTGGAGGGGCAGAGCTTCGCACGGCCCGCTGGATTTACTGGAACTTATGCCAGAAACTGGTATGGGTTGTAGCTCAAGTCTGCTCGAGCTCCAAGCTGGCATAGACTTGAGATTCTGGCGCACAGAGGGCCAGACAAGTGACTAATTTGAGGCATTTGCCTCTTAATAAATTGGGCACATCTTACTCCAGCTAACGGAGATGAAGACTTGCGTATGGGAGCACCAGTCTTAATCTCCCTCATTGTATAAGTTGTGGCATTCTGAACCTTGGGTGCCTTCTGTAATAATATAAAGATATGTAAAATGTCAATGACTGGTATGCTTTGGTTTTTATCTTAAAGGGGCTGTCTCACTTCAGCATTTATCATGTAGAGAAAGTGAATACAAGGCACTTACTAATGTATTGTGATTGTCCATATTGCCTCCTTTGCTGGCTGGATTCATTTTTTCAAAGCATTATACGCTGCTCGTTTGCCGGGGTTATGGCTACCGCTGCTATGCATGCGTACCTGTGCGCACTTCCGAGAAACCAGTGCTTTTTTTTTTTTCTATAGTGTGCAAGCCCGAGCACCACTGCAGGATTGCAGGGTGGTCGTAACCATGGAACCAAGCAGCGTATAATGTGATTTAAAAAGCGAACCAAAGCCAGCAAAGGAGGCAATATGGACAATCACAATACATTAGTAAGTGCCTTGTATTAAAGAGGTTCTCTGGGCTTTCATATTGATGACCTATCCTCAGATCGGCAGCGGTACGACACCCGCTGATTAGCTGTATGAGGAGACGGCTCACCCAATAGGCATAGTCACATCCTAAAATGCCCAAACTATTTAAATATAAATGTGTTTATCCTGTGAGAGCAATGCCGTAACAGAACAAAATGATCAAAATGGCCAATTCACTGTTTTTATTGTTGCTTCACCTCTTAAAAAAAAAACTGAATGAAAGTGATCAAAATGCTACCAGTTAAAGCTACAGATCGCTCTGCAAAAATTGAAGAGTACGTAACACATGCAGTGCCATTACTTCAATTGGTGGTCTTGTGGAAGAAGCGGAGAGGGAGGACTACAAATAAGGGCTCATGCACATGACCGCTCCATGTTTGGCCCAAATTGCGGATCCACAAAACCTGGATGTCGTCCGTGTGTGTTCCGCAGTTTGCGCCCAAAATGGGTGCAGTTGCATATGAAAAAGTGATAGTCGCCAATCTTTCCACCCAGTTGTGCACCCTTGTGATCATTATATGACCACTTTATCCTCAAAGTATGCACTGATGGTCTCCAGCCAGATCTGCATAACATGTTTGGAGTCATAAATGAGTGGGAATGAAGCCATTGAGAAGCAGCGATCGATATGGGATCAGGAATGATTTCTATAGAAGGCAGTCCCGCTATCGGTAGTAATGATGATGAATGACTGGTAATAAAATAATCTTTGTTGGTGCAGATAAGCTGGACAAGTGAGCCAAACAGGAGCACACCGACAGACCTCTGCAGCCTGACCGGTCAGCACTGAGGTGTTTGTATGCTCCCAACCAATGAAGGTGCAGCTCAGTCAGTGGATTTAAAGGGGTTGTCCCACACTCCTTCTCCCCCCCCCCCCCCCACTATGTGACCCGAGCCATGGTTCTGAGAGGGATTCTGAGGGGCTCTTTTTATTAGTTAAGAATTATTTATTTGAAATGGACTTTCTGAAGAGCATTAGAACCAGTCACAATAACATAAATACGAGTATGATGCTGTGGGGTATTAAGTTGTATGGAATAATCCCACAAGGAATCCATGGCTAAAATTCAAGGCTGACCATCAGCATTCTTCTGCAGATTTGCAGTTTGAATTGCAGTGGGTCTGCATACCGATCAGTCCATATCACTTCATATCCACTCTAATAAAATCCACAGCCATATGTACAGCAGCGCAGACTCTCTGATAGCCCCTGCGCTGCCGGGACAAAATTCTACTTCATCACTGAGTGGAGTCGCTTTTCAAAAACTTGCCTGGAAATGCCATAAATGTTTGCTGAATGTGCTGGGGATGATTGTCCATCCCCCGTGACACCTTTTGCATCGGCAACGACAACGTAAAAAAAAAAAAAAAGCCTTTGCGACAAAATTGGGAAAACTTTGAAAGTGTCCCCAAGTGCAGTCGCAAAAACCATCAAGCGCTACAAAGAAACTGGCTGACATGAGGACCGCCCCAGAAAAGGAAGACCAAGAGTCACCTCTGCTGCAGAGGATAAGTTCATCCGAGTCACCAGCCTCAGAAATTGCAGGTTAACAGCAGCTCAGATTAGAGACCAGGTCAATGTCACAAAGAGTTCTAGCAGCAGACACATCTCTACGACAACTGTTAAGAGGAGACTGTGTGCAGCAGGCCTTCATGGTAAAATAGCTGCTAGGAAACCACTGCTAAGGACAGACAACAAGCAGAAGAGACTTGTTTGGGCTAAAGAACACAAGGAATGGACATTAGACCAGTGGAAATCTGTGCTTTGGTCTGAAGAGTCCAAATTTGAGATCTTTGGTTCCAACCACCGTGTCTTTGTGCGATGCAGAAAAGGTGAACGGATGGACTCTACATACCTGGTTCCCACCGTGAAGCATGGAGAAGGAGGTGTGATGGTGTGGGGGTGCTTTGCTGGTGACACTGTTGGGGATTTATTCAAAATTGAAGGCATACTGAACCAGCATGGCTACCACAGCATCTTGCAGCGGCATGCTATTCCATCCGGTTTGCGTTTAGTTGGACCATCATTTATTTATCAACAGGACAATGACCCCAAACACACCTCCAGGCTGTGAAAGGGCTATTTGACCAAGACGGAGAGTGATGGGGTGCTACGCCAGATGACCTGGCCTCCACAGTCACCAGACCTGAACCCAATCGAGATGGTTTGGGGTGAGCTGGACCGCAGTGTGAAGGCAAAAGGGCCAACGAGTACTAAGCATCTCTGGGAACTCCTTCAAAACTGTTGGAATACCATTTCAGGTGACTACCTCTTGAAGCTCATCAAGAGAATGCCAAGAGTGTGCAAAGCAGTAATCAAAGCAAAAGGTGGCTACTTTGAAGAACCTAGAATATAAGACATATTTTCAGTTGTTTCACACTTTTTTGTTAAGTATATAATTCCACATGTGTTAATTCATAGTTTTGATGCGTTCAGTGTGAAACTACAATTTTCATAGTCATGAAAATATAGAAAACTCTTTGAATGAGAAGGTGTGTTCAAACTTTTGGTCTGTACTGTGTGTGTATATGTAAAATGTGTGTATGTATATATACACACACTATCATTTATATACTCTACATACACTGTGTATATGTATATTGTACCGTATGCCTATATTTGCTTTTCTAATAGTATAATGTTTTTCCTTCCCTTGAAGCATATCCCTAGAGAACACCCAATGCTTTCCTTTCCATGCTCCCTTTTCTAACAATAAAGCCCCCTCCAAGCCCGTGACCAATTTTCCACTGAGCGCGACCCCACCTAGCCATCCTCTCAGCGTTTCCTCTTGGCTCGGGTCGGGTTGGCTCTTTATCAGCTGCATGTTCCACATAAACAGTTGGTGGTTGGTGCTGCGCCTGGTTCGGGTCTGGCTTGCTCGCTGCATTCTCTCTCCTGCATTTCTCTCCAGTGAGCTCATCCTGCGTTACTCATATGCGCACAATAGACCAAACATTTAAAAGAAATGAATGGACTTTGAGAAATGCTTTCAGGCTCATCAATTATTCATGAGTCCTTTTCCCAGGGGTTTTCCACTTTCAGAGCAACTTTGCCGCAGTGAATGAGCGTTGAGTGGTTTCTCTTAACCATCTGCTCAGGTTTGTCTCGGGGTGATTAATACAGTTATTTGGCTGGAACATGACACCCGGCGCCACAAATGTTTTAATAACTGAGGCCAAATCATGGCTGAAATGTGTTTGAAAAGTGAGCGTCCTGCGGTGGGGGATGAAGTGCTGCCGGATGCGTGCACTTGTGATCTGTGAGTGTCCGCCACAATGTCATGTGACCTGTGATGCAGCTGCAACCATCACTTCCCCATTGATGTGTGTTCTGTGCCATCATAAAAGCTTAAAGTGAATGTGGTGCACCCCTTTCATCCAATTGGGGCTAACATTGTCTGTTTAGATTTTTTTTAATGTTTTTACAGCGATCAGACTTCCGTTTTTTTTTTTTTTTTTTCTGATACAGAGCTCCAAATGCCCTGCATAGAAAGTTACTTGATAAAACTCAGACGCCTGAATCTGCCACTAGATGGAGCTCTATTGTATAAGATGCATGTATTATTCTTAATGGGATTTTCCACATAGGAAGGGCCATAAAGAGTTCTTATTCACTTGAATGCAGCTGCTTTCTCTTCATTGTTTACCTGCTTGCCGTCGTAACCGCAGCAGTAAGCAGGTGTAATTATAACTCAGCCGTTACTTTCACTTCAATGGTACAGCTCCTTCTTTTTCACTTGAATGCTAGGGAGCTGTGCCTTTGAAGTGAATGGGATGGCTTAGTTGTAATTACATCTGCTCACCACTGTGGTTGCGATGGCGCTGCTTTTACTTCAAACGGCTTTTTGGCGGGAGTGCTGGGAGTTGGACCCCTGCCAATTTTTATATATATAATCTGATGATCCCTTTAAAAGGAATTTGTCACCACACGCATCAGCATCTTGATTCAAGCCCCAAATTTGTAGAAATAAGATTTTTAGTATTATGCTAATTAGCCCCTTGGTGCAATGAGGGCATTGCTATTGCACATTGCTCATTTTGCTGGCCGTGTTTGCGTGGGTTTCCTCCCACACTCAAGATTCATACTGATAGGGAACTGATAGGGAATTCTGAGTCCCATTGGGGACAGAATGAAGACGTCTGTAAAGCACTGCGAAATATGACAGTGCTATATAATTAAAATAAATAAAGTATGTGGTGACGTATTCACCAGTTTCTCTTCAATTTCTGCGCCTTCTGCAATTTGACAGGCCCGGTGTGATCATTTTTTCACTGCCTGGTCCTGTCAATCAAAGTGCAGAGGATGCGGCAGTTGCAGAGAGAGCAGAACCTTTAGGTGCAATGACAACGCCCCCATTGCTCCTAGAGACTTATTTGCATATATTAAAGTCTCATTTTTCTCAGCAATGCGGGCACATATGAACATGGGACCAACACAGATGTCTTCAGCTGCCAAGTGCACATGTAACAGGTCAGCCAGTGTCAGGTACAAATCTGCTGACAGATGCCTTTTTAATAACTACTAAATGTTACTACTTCTTTCTTTTTTTTTTTAATGATGTGTTTTTGTAATATAATGGGTCCTGAATATTTTATGCTAAAAGCTGCCGCTGCCTAGCTGGGATCTTGCTGTCTGGCATGGTTACTGTATTCATACTGTCAATACAAAGGCCTAGAAAATGAGATTCCAGACTCCGCGCTAATCCCTCACAGTAAGCAAATATGTTAATGTGCCCATGTCCCGCCAGAAAGCAAGCAGTCTGCCACCAGACAGTGCCGTGGTGGAGGGCTTTGTACCAAGGAGTGGCGGTGACCTCATTGTGCTTTTACTTACTATCTTTCTTTTAATTGCCTGCGCTGGTAGTGAAGAAGTCCCCGTCCCCATCAGTGCACTGGTTTAGGACCCTGGTCCTGGAAATGCATCTTCAGTGATGCTGACAGTCTGCCATGTCTGACAGCTTCTCACCAACATGCGCTGTACAGGCTGTTGGCGGCCTAAGTAAGCAGGCATTTGAGGCTGGGGAGAATTCTTGAGTAGGGGTCTGTCTACCTTCTTGATCGCTCTGTCTCCATTTCTAATACCCTTTATATACATATGTGACATAGGGATAACCACCAGGGTGGCAGACAAAGCAGCTGCTATGGGGTCCTATTCATAAGGTGCTATGAAAAATTGAATATGACCCCATTTTAAATTTTACTATGGAGCCTTATGGTTACTTCTGTTTGCATTTTTTCTTCTATGCGGCATTATTATTATTATTATTATTTTCTTAATCCTGTGACATCACTTTGTTTCTACACTGCGACAACATATTTGCATTAAACGTCACTGCATAATGTCAGTGTTGTAACGTCTCTGAGTGGATTATTCCTGTTCTGTGATGTCACTGTGGTTATTGTGCCAATATTGTGACATTAAAGGGATTGTGCAACCATTACATATTGATGGCTTATCCTCAGGATAGGTGATCAATATCTGATCGGCAGGTGTCTGACTCCCGGCACTCCTGCCAATCAGCTGTTTGAAGAGGAGACATCACTGTGTGCGTTATCTCTGTACTGTGACATCACTGTGTGCGTTATCCCTGTACTGTGACATCACTGTGTGCGTTATCCCTGTACTGTGACATCACTGTGTGCGTTATCCCTGTACTGTGACATCACTGTGTGCGTTATCCCTGTACTGTGACATCACTGTGTGCGTTATCCCTGTACTGTGACATCACTGTGTGCGTTATCCCTGTACTGTGACATCACTGTGTGAGTTATCTCTGTACTGTGACATCACTGTGTTTATTATCCCTGTACAGTGACATCACTGTGTGAGTTATCTCTGTACTGTGACATCACTGTGTGAGTTATCCCTGTACTGTGACATCACTGTGTGAGTTATCCCTGTACTGTGACATCACTGTGTGAGTTATCCCTGTACTGTGACATCACTGTGTGAGTTGTCCCTGTACTGGGACCTCACTGTGTGAGTTGTCCCTGTACTGGGACCTCACTGTGTGAGTTGTCCCTGTACTGGGACCTCACTGTGTGAGTTGTCCCTGTACTGTGACCTCACTGTGTGAGTTGTCCCTGTACTGGGACCTCACTGTGTGCGTTGTCCCTGTACTGGGACCTCACTGTGTGCGTTGTCCCTGTACTGGGACCTCACTGTGTGCGTTGTCCCTGTACTGGGACCTCACTGTGTGCGTTGTCCCTGTACTGGGACCTCACTGTGTGCGTTGTCCCTGTACTGGGACCTCACTGTGTGCGTTGTCCCTGTACTGGGACCTCACTGTGTGCGTTGTCCCTGTACTGGGACCTCACTGTGTGCGTTGTCCCTGTACTGGGACCTCACTGTGTGCGTTGTCCCTGTACTGGGACCTCACTGTGTGCGTTGTCCCTGTACTGGGACCTCACTGTGTGCGTTGTCCCTGTACTGGGACCTCACTGTGTGCGTTGTCCCTGTACTGGGACCTCACTGTGTGCGTTGTCCCTGTACTGGGACCTCACTGTGTGCGTTGTCCCTGTACTGGGACCTCACTGTGTGCGTTGTCCCTGTACTGGGACCTCACTGTGTGCGTTGTCCCTGTACTGGGACCTCACTGTGTGACTTAACCCTGCGCATTAGAGAGTTTTTCTGAAAGTGGAATGGGGCCCCATTTCAGCTTTTCCTACGGGGCCCCATGGTTACTTGTTACACCCTGATAAGTCGGAATGATCGCAGAATCCACTGACTTTTTAGGTTTAGTTTTCCTTTAAAAGTTTAACCCACGGGAGGCATCCTTCTCGGTGGCAGGGGACGCGGAGGCCAGCATGTCCCTTTTGCATACAACTTGCTTGAAGTCTCCAGAAACAAAGGCACCATTTATCTTTAGCTGTCACACAGATTAGACTTCGGAGAAGATCAAAGGCAGGAGACCAAAGTTATGCAGATATGGGTGTTATGTAGTCCAGATCTCTTTCTACAGGTCTTATCCTGCATCCATGGAAGCTAGATGGAAGGGTGTGTAGGATTTTGTGACTCTGTACCATGTGCAATCAGTTATGTTACAGGACAGTCAAATGAAGGGTTAACTTCCCACAGTCCTTAGAGTGTCCAGGGCTGTGGAATTGAGTCCAGGACGGTTTTGGGTGGAGTCAGTAGAACTGTACAGACTCTGTACTATTAATATTGTGTAATTAAGTGTGGAGCTTGATGCATACTTACTTTCATGGACGGATCTGTGTGGTTCCCGTGCAGGAGCTCCTGGTTAATGATGGCCTAAAGGAGTGGACGACCCTTTAAATATTGCTAAGGAAAAGCCCGATATCACCATTATTATACATGATTGTACATGAGCTGGAGTTGATAATAAAAAAAACTCTGATCAAGTGAAGATCATGTTCCCCTGGATTATAATTTTATTTCACTGAACCGCTGCCAATATTTTTAGTGATAGTTAAGCCTCTCCACGGACCGCACACGTCCCCGTTCATTTTAATGTGTGTATTCAGACATCAGTGTTTTAGCACGGTCCGTGGGTCGGTGTTTTCAGCACGGATGCATGCTCTATTTTGTCCGTGTTCACAGATGCATCACGTCCATTATAGTCTATGGGTCCGTGAAAACCACGGCTGCAACATGGATGCCATCCGCATTGCATCTGTGTTTCACGGATCATTAAGAAGAGATGGTTTGAAAATTATTTTTCAGCTTTTCAGTGTCAGTGAAACATGGATGCAACACAGACAGCGAAAATCGGACCCACGGATCCATCACAGACAGCTTCACGGATGCCTCACTGACCACCTGCTCACTGATTTTAGCACGGGCATGGATGTGTGAATGAGGCTTTAATGATTTATGTACATTGTTTATTGCTGGTTATATATTTCATTAAAAAAATGTAGTGAAATAAATAATTCAGAGGGACATAATCTTCACTTGATCCCGAAAACCCTGTATTGTCTTTACTACTTGGGCAGAACGGTGGCTCAGTGGTTAGCACTGTTACCTTGCAGCGCTGGGGTCCTAGGTTCGAATCCGACCATGGAGTTTCCAATGTGATGTTAATATCTGTGAAACGCTGTGGAATATGTCAGCACCATATAAGTGCGTAAAATAGTAATTTATGTAAGCAACAAATTCCCTGTATAATGAGATGTGTATGATGACATGAGGAAGCTCATTACTAGAACCAGTGCTGTGATTTATAATTAGACGCTGAATAATTATATAGCCTCCGATAATCAAATACCAGATATTCCAGTTAGGTCTATGGCTTGTTGACGTCTAGACCCCTGGGGCACATTTCCTATGACTGATGTTTTATACACCGGTCTTACGGCTGATTCATGGATGATGATGCGTACAGTACCAGAGATCTGTGATCACATGTGAACTGGCTGTATCCTAAAAATCTATGGGGGAGGTTTCCCAAAACTGGTGTAAAGTTGACTTAGTTGCATCCAATCAAATTTCACCTTTCATTTTCCAAAGGAGCTCTGAAAAATGAAAGATGGAATCTGATTGGTTGCTATTTGCAACTAAGCCAGTTCTACTTTATACCAGTTTTGATCTCCCCCAATGATATAGTCAGCCCAGGAGATGCGGGGGACACATGGACCATGTTTCCCAGGCCGACGACAGTCATGTGTGCCAGCCCTTAGTCAAAAGTCTGTTGAGGTAAAATGCATGCTTCTTAAAGGAGTTGTCCCATTATCCACAAGATAGGGAATAAATGTGTGATCGGCAGGGTCTGACTCCAGGGGCCCTTGCTGATCACGACAATGGGGGCTAGCATTTAAATGTTGCAGCAAATGTGCATGCACATTCAACTGAATGGGACTGCTGGAGGTGGCAGAATACAAGTGCTCAGCTGTCACCAGCAGTCCCATGGAGCGGCAGTGCACATGCTTGTCCATGGCTCCATTCAAGTGGGGGAACATGGGGGCCCCCCAGTGGTTGACTCCTGTCAATCAGACACTTATCCCCTATCCACGGGATAGGAGGTGAAGTTTTTGTAATGGGACAACCCCGTTAATATATCTGTGGCATCTTGGGCTGTCTATATGCATCAGCCTGAAATCTACACCGGCTACTGGCTGGCATAAGTCAGCTGTAATTCACACCTATAAATATGTTGGGCCGGGTAGGCCCCGTCCCCTTCACTGAGCCTTGCCCATTTGGAAAAAAAGTGTCTATGGCTAAAAATCCTAAATGGTCACAAATAGTTGCACAAAAATTGACTTGTATATGCCGAAACCTGATTCAACTTTGATAAATTGCCCCTATGATTTAATAGTTTTGCTGCAGTAACTTGTATGGGAAAACTCTGGTGCTTTTATTAAATTAAGATTATTTTCCCCCATCAAAGTCGGTGGTCTAAATGGCATAAAAAAAGGAAAGGGAATAAAAGGGTTTCCTAACCTCAGGGTGTGTGAATTTAGTGTACGTTCACATGCAGCTGATTTTGTTGCAGAAATTTTTTTTTCCAGCTGAAATTCGGCTCCATTCTTCTGAATAGGGTTTCTTTGTGTGGAAGGTGTACCAATTTCTCCCGTTCAGTCCCATTGTGATGAATGAGATGTATCTGAGGATCTGCCATTTCATAGTGCGGTGCCTATGGCTAAAGGGGTTGTCCAAGTTATTTTTATTGATGACCTGTCCTCCTGTCTCACAAGTCAACTGCCCTGGGATGACATTTGATTCTGCCCTGTCCTTCAGGCCACACATCCCAATCCCTACCTTCACCTGCCACTTTCTACTCAAGAACATTTCTAGTGTTCGCTCCTCTCTCGCAACCCTGAGTCAACTAAAATGCTAGTGCATGCCCTCGTCATCTCCCACTTGGACTACTGCAACATCCTCGGTTGTGGCATCCTCGGTGGTTCTCCCCTCTGCCAGTCCCTTCAATGCCTCTCCATTGCCCAGTAAATTCAATTTAAGATGATAACTTCATATAAGGCCGTCCACAATCTGTCCTCTCCTTACATCTCTGACCTACTTTCTAGGTACATCCCCACATGTCGTATCCAATCCTCACAGGTCCTCCTCCTCTGTTCCCCTCTGATCTGCTCTTCACAGTCAACTACAAGATTTCTCACATGCATCTCCCCTACTCTTTATCCCTCTCCCCAACATCCAAACCTTCGAAAGTAACCTGAAAACCCACCTCTTCAGGAAAGCCTACCAGCTGCAATGAGCATGCTGCCACCACACAGCCAGATGGGCAGCTTTTACCCTCCTATACCTTCCCCTGTAGACTGTAAGCTCTTGCGGGCAGGGTCTTCTCCCCCTCTGTACCAGTCTGTTAATAAGTCCATGCTCACTGTCTTTGTGCTGATTTATATTATGTATGTATACTTCCTCTTGGATGTACAGTACAATAGCGCTCTCTAATAAATTCTGCTTACATGATGTAAATCGCATGTAGCGGACCCTGGTTCTTATTCCATTGTGTACCCCACAAAAGACAATTTATCAGGCCGGATGTTACAAATGTTGTGTGTCCTGGTTTGTTTTATTAATGTTTTCATTTGGAGGTTGAGAAAAAGTGTAATCTATAATTAATGATTGTAATAAACAGTCGTCTGTCTGGCTGCATTCTCCTGAGAACCACTAGATGTCACTATACATCACTGTTAGTGCAGAGGATACACTGGCTTATACTGCCACCTTCTGGAAGACGACATTTGTGAACTGGAATATGAATTGTTTTCCACCGTTTTGATGCCTCCTCTTCTGTTGCCAGTGTCTTGCTTGTGGCAGTATTTTCTGGCAGCGTACTGTACTATAATTTTTTTTGGGCTCGGCTCCGAATTTAGTGCAGTCTATGGTTAATGTACATTTAGGATGCCATATGCTTTTGGGCAATATGGTCAGTAGCTGGAAGACATTACTTTGGGTTTCTGCAGTAAATAATTAGCATTTGTGTAGTGCATGTGTCTTGGCGTGACAGTTGTCTCAATTTAAGAATAGGTATTTGCTGTCCTCTTCCGTAAGAAGCTTTTTTTTTTTAAACTTTTTTTACATCTGTGTTATCTTGCAATAGAAGGACTTCACTTGTTGGAGCTGACCACCCACCAAAAAAATTGTGGCATGATGTCATATGATTTAGGTGTAAGGTGCCATATATAAGAAAGTGGCCGGGCACCACTGACAATGCATTTACTACGGGTGCCATCCACATGTAATACTGCAAGACCAGGGCAAAGTATATGCCAAAACCAGTGCACACCATATGACCACAATATAAAGTTTTATTGGACAACCATAAAAAAAAAAACGCACACAGAACTGGTCTGAAATGCAATATATGTGAGACCACCCCCACACATTGTACAAATAATAATGTGGAGGTCTGAAAAATAGGCCAATGGATTAGATAACTACACTACAGCGGTAAAGAAAATCCATAGTAACAGAAGGAACATCCCTAGCCAATACACAGAGATGGTCACAAAGAAAATAACAAAGCAATATAAAACAAAATATAATCAGAATATCACACAATTCAAAAGGTGTAAAGTGTTGTCACCTTTATAATGAGAGATTTTTTGCACCAGCACATCACACCTTTTGAATCACGTGATATATTCTGTTTATAGCTAATTATTCCAATTATATTTACTTTTATATTGCTTTATTATTCTGTGTATTGGATATGGATAATCCTTCTGTTACTATGGATTTTTTTTCCGCCGTAGTGTAGTTATCTGATCTATTGGCCTATTTTTCAGATCTCCACATTTATTTGTACAATATGAGCGGGGGGGGGCTTACATATATTGCATTTTAGACCCCCCTTTTCTACTGTGTGTGTTGTTAATTGATGTTATGGTTGTCCAATAAAGCTGGAGTTTATCATACAGTGTGCATTGGTTTTGGCCTTAGGTGTATCTGAGAGATTCTCATATGGGGGATTATTGTTATGGTGGTGTCCTCTGCCAGCAGACAGGGCCTACAAGTTTGCTAATCCGGTGTGAATATGGACATTTACCACTGCATTACGACCAGCAATGATTTCTGAAAATAAAGTAACTCTCATAGTAAAGACTTCCTCAATGCAGTGGGTTTACTGAATGAGGTTTAGCAGCTTTTGCGCAGAACATGCAGTAATCTCATCCCACCACTGGGTGGCAGCATTGCTCTGTGTAAGTGTATCTTACATAAACCGTGCACATGATCCTACTGAATGCCCCTGGAATAGAATGATGCTTAGGCTACTTTCACACTAGTGTTTCTATTTTCCGGTATTGAGATTTGTCATAGGGTCTCAATACTGGAGAAAAACGCTTCCATTTTGTCTCCATTCATTGTCAATGGGGACAAAACATAACTGAACAGAACGGAATGCTCCAAAAAGCATTTTGTTCCATTTGGTTGCATTCCCATACCGGAGAGCAAACCACAGCTTTCTACGGTATTCTTTCCGTCATGGGATGCGGAGCAAGATGGATCCGTCATGACCCACAATGCTAGTCAATGGGGATGGATCCGTTTAACTCTGACACAGTAGTAAACGGATCCGTCCCCCATTGACTTTCAATGGAGTTCATGACGGATCCGACTTGGCTATGCTAAAGATAATACAACTGGATCTGTTCATAACGGATGCAGATGGTTGTATTATCAGTAACGGAAGTGTTATTGCTGAACCCTGCCGGATCCAGCAATAACACTAGTGTGAAAGTAGCCTTATCCAGGTAACACTGGGAGGTTGCTGGCATTTTAGACCATAATTTTACTTGGGTCCGTCTAGCGCTTATAGGTATTTGCACAGGACATTTGTTTTTCTAGTTAAAGAATTCTTGGATAAATGTATTAAGATGCTAATTGTTTCTTTTCTTTTTTCCCTTTTCTTTTTCATGATGGAAATCACTCCTTTCTTGGACAACTTCAGGTAAGAAGTTAAAGCTTGATATTTTGCTGTGTATAATCCTCTCTTGCTGAATGTTTCTGTCTGTACGGCTGGGATCACACTGCGTTTTAGCCCTCCACTGGGCTCTCCATGAGGGGTATATGTGGATAGCTGGAAACAGTATTCAGAGCGATGCCACAGCAGATCTGTCCACTTCAGTGGGCACACGGAGTCTGAAGGAGTCATCTCATCCAGGACCTGCTTTATGTTCACAATACACTGAGACTTTTCTATTCTGTTCCGTAATGAAAACACGTGAACATACAGCAGGTCAAGTGGCTTCAGAAGATTAATCCTTCAAACTAAAATTTGCCCCACTGATGTTACCACTCATGTTTGAATTACATATGGTTTTCAGGTATTCAGATGTATACTTCTGACGGAAAGCTCAGAAGAGTGCAGAAATGCACTGTAATCCCAACCTTAAAGGGTTATTCCCATCTTGGACAATGGGGGCATATCGCTAGGATATGCCCCCATTGTCTGATAGGTGCAGGTCCCACTGTTGGCACCCGCACCTATATCGAGAACTGAGCCCCCGAAGTGAAGGAGGGAACACTGCGCATGCGCAGCCGCCCTCCATTCATTTCTACGGGGCCGCCGAAAATAGCCAAGCACTGGCTCGGCCATTTCCGTCGGCTACATAGAAATGAATGGGAGCGGTGGCCGCGCATGCTCGGTATGCTCCCATTCATTTCTATGGGCACAGCGGAAGCTGCACGTGGTGGTGGCCGGACCCCGGGAAATCCAGGGTCCTCCAGCCACAGCTCTCCCCGCTCTGTTCTCGATATAGATGTGGGTCCCAGCGGTGGGACCCGCACCTATCAGACAATGGGGGCAATATGGGAATTCCCCCTTTAAAGGGGTTCTCTCACTGAAGCAGGTGGCATTTATCATGTAGAGAAAGTTAATACAAGGCTCTTACTAATGTATTGTTATTGTCCTTATTGCTTCCTTTACTGGTTGGATACATTTTTCCATCACATTATACACTGCTCATTTCCAGGGGTTACGACCACCCTGCAATCCAGCAACAATGGCCGAGCTCGCATACTATAGGAAAAGACACCTGGACAGTGGAAGCATTCATAGGCCTGTGTTTTTTCCTATATGGACAATCACAATACATTAGGAACTGCCTTGTAACTTGGTCTACATTTTCACTGCTAAAGGGCCTATTTCACCCAGGCAGTCCCCCCGACTTGAGCATCGGAGCAGTTCAAAGGCATTTTATGGAGATCTAGTGAGTTACTGAGCTCTCCTTAGGGATGCCGGGAGGAGGCTTCCGCCCAGCAGTGAGCCCGGTGATGTCACCGGCACTGATGGGCGGGCTTTAGTGCTGCCCTAGCCTGTAAAACGTCTAGGGCAGAACTAAAGCCGGCCCTTTAGAGCCAGTGTCGACACCGAACACACTGCTGGGCGGAAGCCTCCTCCCGGCAGTGTGTTATGGTAAATAAGAGCCCTGCGCGATACTGCGCAGGGCAATGGAGAGCATCAGAGCATGAAATGCTTTAATGCTAACATCAGGGGGGCTGCCTGAGTGAAATTATGGGTTCAGCTCTGAATCCAGACAACCCTGTGTTTAAGTGTATGGCTTAAAACACTGTACATGTTGACTGACTTGGTGCCTGTAGATTGGGGAAAAAAGAACCCTGACTTCTTCACCAGCCAAAACCTCCCCACTTTTCCTTAAATACAACAGTCATGATGGACTACCTTAATTTTTTTTTTAAATCAAATTTTGCCTCAAAAGCAATGCCCCAGCCGCCTTGTGTGTTGTCAGGGAGCAGTCTATAAAGTGATCCCACCAGATCTCCACAGGAGGGCCAAGGTTCAGCAGCTTTGTGCCCTATACACATCACTTTCATCAGAGGTTAATGTCAGGAGTATTTGATTATTTCCCAACATGCACCTCTGTCAGTATAGGCTTACATCACCCATAGGGTCGACTTGTCAAAAACTCTGTGTTTCTCTTTAGTAAAATTAAGAAATGTATGTTGGCATAAGCTTAGTTCTTTCTATGTCAAAGCATGGTTTGTCCACCAGGTGGCGCTGCCGCTTCACATCTAAACAGTGTCACTGTGATGCATGGTAGACATTTACCGCACTGTATTTAGGCAGTAGTTGAAATCTTCGGATGTGCCCGTCACACTTGGGGTCTGAGACCGAATTAGTGTGTTATAAGGACACTTCATAGTTACAGGGACAGTTGTCTGGATTTTGCTAATTGATGGAGGAGGGCAAACAATAGGTCCTAACAATATGTCCTTGTTTTACACTGTGAGGACTATGTTGGGACCAGTACAGAGTTGTATGCTAATGAGAGGCAGGGTAGGAGTGGAAAGATGGGCGGTCAGTGATGTCTGCCTCACGCCCTGATCCATCATCAGGGAGCAGATAGGCAAGTACATATTTAATAATCCTGTCTAAGATTCTGTCTCAAAATCCGCTCCAAAAAAAAACCTACCATTGATTTTAATGAGAAGCAGCACTTTTTTTTTTTTTTTTTTTTTTTTACCCCATGTGTAAAAAAAGAAACACCATGCCCTATCCTGGGGTGGAATCCACACCGAATCTCCCACTGAAATGAATGAGAAGCATACAAAGAACACACTGTACGTGTCCGGGCTTTTTTTTTTTTTGTATGTTTTCTGCTGAAAGTGCAGTTTTGTGTTGACATAAACACCCATTGGTTAAAAAATATATTTGTAGAAAAACTGCGTAAAGAAAAAAGCTGAATTTTTGTAGTCAGATTTATAAAATGCGTTGTGAGAACATACCCTAATAGATTTGGCCCACCTTTAGGAGGTCTAAGTGGCTCATTCTGGATGATGAATCTGGTTCCTCTTTAGACTCTTCTTTCTAACTTTACGCCACCTATTGGTTGGCACATTGTGCGCCAATGTGTTTCCACATATTGGAGCAGGAGACCAGTCAGAGATTTATTTTAGGCATCACATTGGTAGAAGAGGAATCTCGTAGGTAATTAGGGACCCTGGGAAGTGATGACAGTTAGCGCCGCGCAGGCCACAGGCCGGTAAAGGCGTAGTGGTGGTGTAGGACGTAACAGGTCATCTTAAACAGAGCGTATTCAGGATTCAGGAGCGTGACCTTAAAGGGGTTATCCGAGTCTATAAAAAGCTCCCCCATATCCCCGGACCCCTCACACTGATTCAATTTACCTGGCTCCCCACACCGCCACTGCTGCTTCTCCCCATGCGCAGATGAAAACATCCAGTGTCCGCAATGCTAAGGAGGCTCGTCCCCGTCTGCCACTGGCTGCCACGCGACAACCCCCCACCCCCACCCGACACCAGATGTTTTCATCCGCGCACAGGGGGAAGCAGCAGCGGGGATTAGGAGCGACGCAGTAAGCCAGGTAAGTATATTCAGTGTGAGCGCCCCGGCAATGGTGCTAGAGGTGAGCAACTTTTAATGAATTTATTGCAGTTCATTCCAGTGATATTTTGAAGATGTCTGGGCACCTTTTATTACTCAAGCTGACTCCCCTTACATTTACTTGTTGGGTAGCACGTTCCATGCATATAGAACAAGATTGGGACGTTCCGTCTAGAGGGTTGTTTGTGAGGTTTTGGCACACCAAGCCGTCTTAAAGGACCACTGGAAGTGAGTGATAACGCAGGCAGCAGATTATCTGACCTCCACTATCAGTCTGCAGCATTTTCTGTATGTTCCTGAGACATCTAGCCAAGAAAACTGGTTAGTGTCCTGCTGATAAGTTTGGCTGGGTAATGACTGAGGGCAGACTTAAAGGGATTGTCCAGCCTTTAGAACTTTAACTGTCCCCAGGAGGATGTTGTACCTGTTGAAAAGATCATACCCACCAGCTTGGCTCCATTCAGTGGTCTTGCTGTGTGCAGTTTGTGAATTTCTAGATGGACATGGGGTCACACCCGCTGTTTCAGCTAATTTCAGCTAGTTTCCCCAAGCGGCACGTTAGTCTTGGATTGTATGCTGCTTGGGGACACGTCACTGTGGCCAGTCATTGGCTACAGCAGCACATGTAAGCCATCTATTAAATTTTAGGCTGGAACTTAAAATTGCTGAAGGGATCTAGAACGGATCAGAGGGAGCAGGTGAGTATGATGTTTTTTTCTTCAACTGGTACAACACTCTGCTGGCGACAGCTAAAGTCCCAATGGCCCGACACCTCCTTTATCAATCATTTTGTTCTGCTCCAGAGGGGAGGAGTCTCCTGCTGCAGCCAGCTGACTTACTGCCAGGAACTGGACAGCGAGGAGGACATGTCTGATCTCGAGACACATGTAGGTTTCTTTTTATATGTCTCAGTCTTAATTGTAATATGAGATAAAATAGGATAAAGGACAAACTGATTAGGGGAGGAAGAGTGGTGTGTTTTTTTTTGTTTTTTTTAATATATAAAGCGCACAAGACGCCCAAAGCAACTACTGTATATAGGAAAGGATTACCAGCAGCAAGACTTGTAAATTCATGTCAAGTGACCTTTGTAGTGATGATGACTGGACTGTATCTTACAACATCCCAGTAACTGAAAGTGGTATCTTCCTTACCGAAACTTATCAACATGGGGAAGGTCTTGATTTACTGGTATGGTGATGTTTCTGAGCACACCCTGTCACCACACATAAGAGTCTGGGGGGGCAGACATGGGCTGCTGCTGAATTCTTCATTCTGACAGCAGAAGAAAACCGATCTGTGCACTTGAGTTGTTCAGTTGTAGCTGGAGGCTGTTTTCCGTAGACTTCATAGGTCTCTGCGCTCTGACTAATCCTGTTGGTTTAATAATTGAATTGGGTTTAATATCTGCTAAGGCTGGATTCACACATAACTGGGCAATGGCCTACGTTCTGCCTTCACATTACATTGGGTACAATTGTTGTATTTACTGACATTTTACTGTCATACAGTCAGTACATCTTATTTAAAGGGGTTTTCCTGTCTTTTTAAACTGATGGCCCACCCTCAGGATCAGCTAAGTTTGGGGTCTTTTTACTTTAAGGGTAGACTCCTAAATTCTGGTGATGTAACTGGGCCATACTTACCAGAACTCATCCCAGAAACACTTGCATGTTTATTATTATTATTATTATTATTAATAAATATATATATATATATATATATATATATATATATATATATATAAAATTTTTTATTTATTTTTTTTATTACGATTTGATCCAAGTATTCATGTTAAGCAGATCACATCTGTAGACGTGCGCTAAAGGCAGCCATACGCTTTACACAGAAGTCAGCCAAACCCGCTAATGTGTATGGGGGCCTCCTGACTCCACAGACAGCAGGTGTTGGGGGAGAGAAGGATCAGGCTGTTGGAT
Organism: Rhinella marina; assembly: GCA_900303285.1. NCBI lineage: Eukaryota > Metazoa > Chordata > Amphibia > Anura > Bufonidae > Rhinella > Rhinella marina. The sequence goes on from ONZH01003899.1 coordinate 142,302, forward strand.
TTCAACATGCGCAACCCTGTTGTTTTCAAGGAGGGAGATAAACCACCAGTCCCCTATATGTACGGTGTGAGTTAGATTTAAAAAAAAAAAGCTTTTCTCCAGCATTTTAGAAATGGCATTGATTACTCCTGTTACTTTGTCTAAGGAAAGCAGATAGTTGGAGTGACCCCCGATTGTAAAGCACTGTGGATATGTTGGTGCTATATAAATAAAAATGATTATTAGTTACACCTACTTTATTACATTTTGCCTGTTTTGTGCCAACACAGAAACACAAATGTACACCATCTATAAACAGGCATATATTTTCAAAGTTATATGAACCTATAAAACTGTTTGCATAGACATATAGTGGTCTGGTTATGTAGCCAAGAGCAGGCCATGACTGTGACCAGCCACAAGGGGGCTCATCCCCATTGCAGCCTCCTATTGGCTGCTCCCCCACCCCCCGGATGTTTTGATCCGAGCGACAGGGACATGCAGCGTTAGACGTGCAGAGATCCGGAACTACTCGGCTGCCAGGGAGCAGGTAACTACAATCCATACGAGGGGCCTGGGCATTGGCGGGGATATTTTAGATATCTGATAACCCCTTTAAAAATATGGAGCCCTTTTCCTGTACAGAGCTGAGATTCTCTATTAGCAGAATCTCTGCTCTTTCAGCCAGCTCACCTGAGGGGCTCCTTATCACTGAGTGTTTATGACCTCTTAGTAATATAGGCACAAAGTGAAAGTAGGATTTACACAGCTTAGACAGTTAACCCTTTGTGATAGAATTGCTCAATATTTTTAATTAAGACCAACTGAAAATTAGTTTAGCCAAAAAGTAAGTGAGTAAAATGCAATCCTAAAAAAAAAAAAATGCCTCCGTACATAGCCTTTAATAGTGCATTGTCAGCAGAATCCAAAGAGAGGTGGGTTTGGATGACAGTCCTGTGAGTGTTGGAAGCCCCTGACTCTCCCCCACCAGATGATATCAGGGGAGAGAAGGATAGGGCAAAGCGAATATTTTTGCCCGATCCTTTTGTTCTCCTGGGAGATTAGTGGTGTCTGACAGCAGCTTTCTCCCTTCTTCCCATGGAATACATATTTTGCTGAATGTGTATGTGTACAGGGGTGCCAGGAGAGAGAGCTGTGGACAGCTACTCAATGTGTACGACAACCTTTAGTAGTAAGAAGGTGTTTTCTATTGTATCTTGAAAACTTTTGGGTCAAGTGAGGATAGGTCCTATGTGATTTTATGTCGGTCTAGGGAATATGACCACATTCTCTGTCCTATGTAGAACTTCTCACTGGTAGACCTTGTAAAGTGATCCCTGAAGATACAATATTAATTGGTTCCAGGACGACCATTGTATGTTGAAACCATTGAACGTTGAGTAATCGGTTCCAAAGCCCCAAAATGTCATCCAAGATAAGAGAAAATTAAAATCTAGTAGCAAAATGTAGGCTGCTGATCAGAGATGAGCAAAAAATTCTACAGGAATCAAATTTCTTAATTTCCCAAAAGACTTTCATTCACTCTGCACGAATTGCTCAAAATGACAGCCACCATTTTACAGATCAGAAGACCAAGAAGAAGGCATCCCAAAAGGGAATTCTTTTTTTTAAATTTAAGTACTTCCCTAACGTCATATGACTATATATATATATATATATATATATATATATATATATATATATATATATTATATGTGGTAGAGTCTTTTAAAGATGGTGCCTGTTCCAGAGGGGCTAATGTCTGTGATCAGAGAATGCTGATTGTAGACATCTAACCCCTCAAATGCAGTGGTCAAATGTGACCACGGCACCTGAAAGGTAAAAAACCCAGAATCCCACGCTTCCTGGGCAGGAACATCTTTTCCTCGCAGAGATCTGGGAAGGCATTCCTTAGCAGTAACAGGCCAGAGCCTGTACAAGGCTTTTAGGCTTATTACTGCTATACTGTATTGCAGGCCTGCAGGTGGCAGCACTGCATTGAAATATACTCATTTTTGTATTTCGGAATGGATAATTACTGAATACAAATGACAATCTATTGATGTTGGGGGTCTCCTTAGGGGCCTAAAAAAAAGTTAAAAAGCTTTTAAAAATATAAAAGAAAAATATATAAAACTAGAGAAATGCAAATCACCTCTTTTTCCTTCTTTTCAAAATTAAAAAAAAAAAGTAAACAAAATAAAGATGATAGGCATTGCCATGTCCGAAAATGCCTGTACTATCAAAATATCAAAATATTTATCCCATGCTGCATAATAGGTTAACGAAAAAAATGTAAATGGCTAATTGGACATTTTGTTGCTAGTATCCCTAAAATATAAAGTACCGTAATTAAAAAGTCATACACTCCCCATAATGGTATCAATAAAAACTACTGGTCACGCAAAAAAAAAAGAGCCCCCACTCATTACAGTAGACGGACTGTAACTAAAAAAAAAAGTCTTCAGGGTCAGAATATGGAGATACGGTAAAAATGCTTAAAACTACTGTATGTAAATGTGTTATCGTTGTAATCGTATGAGCCTAGAGAATGAAGGGGGCCGGTCAGTTTTACCTCATAGTGAACACTGCAAAAAAAAAAAAAAAACTGCATTTTTTTCCCCAATTCCACCACATTTGGAATTTTTTTCTACTACATTGTATGCAATATTAAACGGCACCATTACAAAGTACAACTTATCCTGCAAAAAAACAAACCCTCATGCAGATATGTAAAAGGAAAAGTAAATAAGACATGGCTCGAGAAACGGAGGGGCTGAAAACAAAATGCAAAAATTGAAAACTGCCCAGTAATGAAGTGGTTAAAAATAAATTCAGACCGGGCGGGTGTTATTAAAGAGGCTGTTTATTAAAGAGGCTGTAGTTACCATACATTTACCTCTAGCCATACATGTCACCGTCACAGGGTTGTGTATATATATAAAATTATTTTATTTTTTTTCAGTGTGTGTTCCGTCATGTATGATGTGGTATACACTTTTTTTTTTTTTTTTTTCCTTCAGCGTGACTTGTTTCCAGGTTGTGTTGATCATGACGGTAATTCCTCAAGACAGGCGCTCTCTGCCCCAGCGATAATTACTTGTCACTCGAATGAGTGGATTTCTTTAACCCTGTGCTGGCTGGCCTATGCTTTTTTTCTAGTCGTGGGACACCTGCTTGTTGAACGGAGCTCGTAATACTAGATTTTTTTTTATCTGGGAGTTGATTGGGGGGTTAACATTCAGAGCTGAAGTGTAGTAACAGACTCCTTGTAAAGTGGATTAGGCGAGAGGAAAATCTGCACCAATTAGTTACCAGGCTGCTCGGGGATAGAACGGCGATTTCATAACTGGATTAGCCCACTGTGGGCAGAGGCGAGCTCATGTGTTTGGCGAGATGTAAAATCTCCCAGTCGTAAAGATTTTAATCTCTCTTGATGCTTTATGTAACAGCGTCACGTGATGCGAGGCTCGTGTTGTCATCATCTGCCCTTGTTTCCTCTTCTTGATCTAGAAGCAAAGCCAGGCACCAACATCTCCGCTAAACATACAAGAGACCTGTGTATCCTGCTGCTGAAAAATAACCCCCCCCCTCCTTTACATAGAAATCACAGAATAGTGAGATGAGCCCGGGCTGTGCTGGATGATTTGTGAAATGATACGGCATGAAGGGCGCACTTGCCAGCTAGTCAGAAGGTTTCCACCAGACTTCTCAGTGCAATGGGCCATTCTCCATAGCAGAGGTTCTAGCACAGGAACCATGAAGGTGCTTGTCTTGGAGCTGGAGCAGCATCTCAAGAGGTATATTCACATTTTTCCGAGAATTGTCTGTTGTCTACAATGTTTTTTTTATGATCCGAGAAAATGCCAGCACAATGCAGGATATTCACAGACTGTGCCCAGATTATGAGCTGGACCCATCTCTAGAAACAAGTGACGGTCTGTTTGATACAATGGCGACTTGTGTGTTTATGGGCTGCTAGGAGTGATTGTTCTCAGGAAGTCTTTCATCTCTCCGCCTTGCACAATAAAACGAGGTTGTAGTAAAGGATTAATTGTGGGATTTTCTGCTGTGTGAAGAGTAGTCTTCCCTGTGGTTTCTGCTTCCTATTACCTGAGATGACTGCTTGTTTTTATGAATGATTCCCTCAGGACGGCCAAGAAGACATCTTGTGCAGATCCTTGACTCCCGATAGTTTGCCATTATGACATGACGATATGCAGTCACAGTATCTTCTGCAGGAACCGTAATATTGTGCCCATGCTGGCGGTGCATCCCTTTTGTAATACTTGCCCCTTTGTTGTTTTCTTCACCAATACTAATGATTCTTCCGTTTCTATCCTTGAAGATATTGGGGCACATTTTCTTAGACCTTGATGGAAAATAAGCCAAGATTTGGTGCATTTCTGGCGTGTAATGTTGCATCAAGATTTAGACCAGTTTGTAAAGTAAAGAATGGGTCTAGCTCAACAAGCAGGCGCCAAAAGTCTGCCGAAAGTTTGGCACAATATTAGGTGATGTAAAGTTCAAAAGTATGTAAAAATGCACATAATTTATGACCCAGCCAGAGCTACTGAAATAAATGTGACGCATTGTTACTCTGTCTATATAGTAGACAGAATTATTAAATTATTGACCTAGTCCATTTTATTTAAGGTGCTTACACACATTAGATGAGCATCAGCCATCCGGAATATTTGGGTGTCCCGACTCTCCCCCAACATGTACTGTCCTGAGAGGATGATCCTTTGTTCTCACCTGAAATAAACCGCTTTCGGGGATATCTGGCAGCAGTGTATTCACTTCTCCCTATTAAAAACACATTCACGCTTTACAGAGTGCATATATAAAGGGGTCCGAGAGGCTGGGGGAGGGGGGGGCTGTCGGCCGACAGTGTGTGTGGGCTAGACTTTTCTAGCCAGACTTTTTAGTCATACAGTTTATCTGGAGTTTTCATGTTTTTCTATGGATCAGACTATGAAATGATTGACAAGTATCTTGACCGGGAAGATTCTTCAAGAGATTGAGTCTTTCACAAGGGTAATGATTTATAAGTGATCGTCTTATTGTAGCCCAGCCTGTCCCAAGGTCAGTAGATCAGGTAGAAAGTACCATAATGACATCTGTATGTTTCAGTCGGTGGACACTGTGAATATGCTGTCTCTCCAGTCGCTCTGAGAAATTTTCATTTGTCATGGTTTTGCCATTCTTCTGAGGATTACATTGATGTTTGCCTGCACAATGTGGTTTTCTAGTTTAGGAAAACCACGGCCCCTAAGGCCGCCACTAACTGGTCAAACATTGTGGCGGAAATTGAAGCAATAGATGTGAGAGAACCACAGTGCCAGTACATTCTGCTGCTCACAGGCAATCTGGGTATGCCCCCAGACATAGACATTGGACAAGGCCCCGTATACAGTTCTGCACAGATGTCGATGTAGCACTTACAGTAACAGCGCATGCACAAGATTACAGAAGTCTTATGTTAACAGCAACCATATTGAAAGAGTCTTCATCGGAGGCAGTATATTTTAATGCATGTACAAAGCAAGGGATCGGAATGAATAAAAGTTATGTAGATGAACGAACTGGGTTCATAAAGCAGGATGTCATAACTTGGAAAGTGCCAGCTTGATCTCAGAAGCACATTTCCCCATTGACTTCTATTAGGAAATTAGATGCTGGGGTTTCTAACCACATCATGACCTCGACGTGTGGTCGTATCCTTAGTGGTCATGATGAATGTGAAAATCTGCAAACAGGTGTGGTAATCGGTACATGTAGGGGGTCTGCTGCACGCATTTTCTGTCATATAGAAAAGCAGATGAGGCACCAAACAACGAGCATTTGAGCCTTCCTCAGAGCCCTGCATGTGCTACCAGTAAGGTCCGGACCATATGTGCGGTGCGTGCACTTCCATATTATTAGAAGAAAATTGCTTTATGGCAGCCCCATAGACACAAAGGTTCGGATGGGACCTCATTGACGTTTATGGGAGAGTTTTCTAGTTCCCTGTGATCTGTGCAGAGGTCATTGTACAAGGAAAGAATAGATAAGATTTGACAATCACCTATTGTGAATGGTGGACCCTGTCTTATCTATACAAAGAGGTGATATCATTACAGGCAGGATTAGAAAGACAGATAAGCAGGTAACTGCAGTAAAGTGATCTGTACAGACCAAGAAGTGGCGCCTATTATTAGGCTTAGTGGCCAGAGGGAAAACTGCAGGATTTAAATACAGTGGTCTCTCAAGACACAATATTGGTTCCAGGACGATCATTTTATGTTGAAACCATTGTAGGTTGAATAATCGGTTCCAAAGCCCCAAAATGTGATCCAAGATTAGAGAAAATAAAGATTTAAGAAAAATAAGCAGATAACGAAGACAGATAAAACAAGTCCTTCCATATAACAGTCAAGAATGGCTGCTAACTAGCAACTAATGCAGCTATTTTTACCAGAGAAGTGGCCTTGATTGGTTGGATCTGAGACATTGTATGCTCAGTATGGTTTCAACTTATGATGGGTCAAAAAAGACCATTGTATACAAAAAATATTGTATCCTGAGGTAGGGTTGCGCGATATACTGGTGTTGTCGGTATACCGCGGTATTAGGAAACAGCGATATTGCGATATCGTTGTTTCCTAATAACCGCGGTATTTTGTGACGTCATCAAAGCGGTCATGTGCGCTGACCGCTTCAAAATCTGAGCTCACGGCCGCCCGCCTTTACAACATTACATACTGATTGACTCCTGCAGCGGCCGCCAAGGCTCCTCCTCGTTGGTTCCCATGGTGCAGTCTCCACCCACTGACGTCTAACGTCGGAATCAAATGACGCCCGGGCGAAGCCGCTGAGGCTGAGCAGTGCAGGACTGACTGGAGCGAGTGGTGGGAAAGTCTGTGAACTTACTCTGTCTGACCCCCACAGAAATGACTTTGCCTTTGTTATCTAACTAGTCAAATACAACAGCTTTTCCATACACCTTCTGCTTCTAAAGCTGCTGGTTTCTTAGATTTAAAGCGTTATTCCCATCTTGGACAATGGGGGCATATTGCTAGGATATGCCCCCATTTTCCTATAGGTACGGGTCCCACCCCTGAGACCCGCACCTATATCGAGAACGGGGCCCCGAAAGTGAAGGACGGCGCACCGCGCATGCGCGGCCACCCTCCATTCATTTGTATGGGGCCACCGAAAATAGCCGAGCACTGGCTCGGCTATTTCCGTTGGCTCCATAGAAATGAATGGGAGCGCACCGCGCATGCGCGGCCCAGCTCCCATTCATTTGTATAGAGCCGACGGAAATTTTCGCCGGCCTCATACAAATGAATGGAGCGCGGCCGCGAATGTGCGGTGCGCCCTCCTTCACTTTCGGGGCCCTGTTCTTGATAAAACGGGACCCGAACCTATAGGACAATGGGGGCATATCCTAGCAATATGCCCCCATTGTCCAAGATGGGAATAACCCTTTAACTCAGGTTCACGTGACCTGTGATGTCAGCTTATCTCTCTGCTGTGTGATGTTTCGTGCACAAGCCTCAGAGATCAGATAGCAGCCTGTACACGAGACGTCACTGGCCACGCCCCTCTGCTTTGCCGGCTGCTATCTGCTCTCTCCCTGGATTCCTTCAGATAAAACATTAACCCCTTCAGCCAGAACACACTGAAGGCTTTACAACAGCAGCTGCAGATGTAAAGAGACACAGGATCTGCCCTCCTCACCCTACAGACACAGAGCTGAAACTGTAGCTGATCTGGAGGAGATGCAAAGTGCAAGTACAAGTAGGGGGAGATCCTGTGTGTATCAGCAGTGTCATTGTACAGCTGGGACTTGTAGTCCTACACATACAACATGCTGCTGAGTATCCCAGCAGGCAGACATGTCACTCAGCACTTGTATTCACTCCCTTTACAGAGAGGGGAGAGGGGCAGAGATTGTTATTACTGCATGTAAACAAAGGCCAGAATAGAACCAGGGAAATGAGGAAATATAGATTTTTTTTTTTTTTGCCTAAAACTTGCTTAACTTAGATATATATTGCTGCCCATCAGATTTAAAGTACTATATATTTTTTTTTTCATAACTCGGACAGCCCCTTTAAGTATCAGGAGAGGAGGGACTGCCTCTGTATGTGCAAGTGGATGAGTTGAGTCATTTTTATTAACCCCTAAAAGGCCATTTTGCATTATTGTACCCATTTTAACGCCTGTTAGACTGGTGCACTCCTGTCTTACGGCCATTAAAAACTGTCCCATTGATTTCAATGAGATCCGTCGTGTGAATAGCATTAAACTGCTCATACACACTGGATAAATGCCGGCAGATCCGCAGATCGTGACAACCAGAGGAAACAATTACAAAACTAATGACTGACCCAGCAATCGAAACCATAGAGCTCCCAGTCCATTAGGCCCCTTGTAACTCAATGTAAATTTTAAGAAAAATCTAATACCAAAGCTGGAATGAAGAATGATGGGACTTGCCGGCTGCCAGCATGCTGCTAATGTAGCTTCCAGCTGAACTGCTGAGTCACATTAAACAAACCGGCGGCCAGAAAAACAGTGACAAGCAACCACATTAGTTTCAGCGGCGTTGTCAGGCACCACATCCATATCAAGCAGTCTAAGATTACTTGTCCTTATTTCAGTGTGTTATTTTCTAGGCGTGACCTTCTCTGTCCTTAAAGAGCTTTTCCAGGAATTTGCCCGATTTCTGCACTGCCATTCACGTGAATGCCGTACCAGGCACAACCATAAGAAAATGTGGCCCCTTCAGTTGGCTGATCACCAAGGGGGCTGGCAGATTAAAAACTACACCTCAAACTGCATCAATAACAGCATGTTGTCTGTTTGTTATGATTATTTGTTAGTTGGAGTTCTACTTTAGATGGGATCTCCTACCAGATAGAGCATTTAATGGAAAACATCTATTAGATGCCCAGGCCGTTAGTGGGTGCATCTTATAGACCAGGGCATCTCAAACATGCCAAGGGGGACATCCATGCAAAAAGAGGGACATATAAATTACAGTAACAGCCATTGCGCCCTAGTAACTACTTCCCCCACTCTCCTGGCTCAAGGAGCCTGTCACCATGAAAATGCAGTGCAATCTACAGGGAGCATGTTGTATATAGAACAGGAGGAGCTGAGCAGAATCATATATAGTGTTTTGGGAAAAGATTCCTCAAAACTTGTAATCTAAACCTTAAAGCTCTTTCTATGCTTAGGAGTCCAGTAGGCGGTCCTAACAGCTGTCTTATATACATGCTCATAGAGGGAAAACTCTATTTAAAATTGAGTCACTCTGCCCACTGGACTTCTATGCACAAAGCGGGGATTCAATGAATGAATTACAAGTCCATGTATATAACAATCTGCTCAGCTCTTCCTGCTCTGTATCAGGGTGCCTTTAAGTTGGATGGCATTTTCATGGTGACAGGTTCCCTTTAAACTACCGTATTTTTTGCCCTATAAGATGCACCGGCCCATAAGATAGACATAGGTTTTAGAGGAGGACCATAAGAAAAAAAGATTCATTAGACCTCAGCTCACAACCCCAAATCAGACACCCAGTGTTAATAAAACCCTCAATTAGGCCTCAGATAAGAGCCCCAATATAAATAAGACCCCCCCCCCCCCACCCATTCAGATCTCAGATGACCCCAACATGCCTCATATCAGCCCCCAGCCTCAGATCACATAAAATAAAAAATCCACTTGCCTCTCCTGCTTCGGATGCCGTCGATCCTAACTTCCAGCGCTCTCTTCTTCTTCCTGACGTCGACTGTGCTGTGACCCAACGCGCATATTGTGAGGTCACAGAAGACCCTCACACTGTGTGCACCCACAGCAAAGCTGAGGACCAGGAAGCGGTGAGTACAGAACCTGGGGAGCACTGCATTCACCATTTCCCGCTCCTCCAGTACTAATGAGCGCTTCCATAATGGAACTTCTCATTAGTATTCACCCCATAAAACGCAGTGACATTTTCCCTCCAGCTTTGGGGGAAAAAAGTGCATCTTATGGGGAGAAAAATAGGGTAATCATTTGAGAAATTAGCTGCAACCCTAAAATCTCTCAATAACAATGTATTCCCAGTCCTAAGTGATCAGCGTCGTCACATGCCAAACATATTATTGTCCTCTGTAATTACTGACATGAGTAGTTTATGGTATGTAGTCTGCTGCAGGCAGTGGTGTCAGATGTAAAGAAAACAGGATCTCCTGTCCATGAGGAAGGAAGGCACTGTACCTGCAGTGGTGGCAGGTGAGAGTTGTACTGCATGTCCCCAGTGTTGTCATGGTCTGAATCAGGGATGGATGGGATGTTACATAACCTATAGTTATGTATGAAATTATTTTGTAACAACGGTGTCTTGTCTTAAAGGGGTTTTCCACTTTGAGAATCCATGCACAAATTGAAGGTGCTTTGAGGGCCACCTTTTAGGGCTACTGGATGTGATATCTGGGGGTGCCTGGGTATTGGACAGATAATCACCATTATCAGTGTGGTTGTAGCTTGTAAACAACATCTGAAGGATCCCTCTATCCTGGGGAATAAGAAGTGAGACCAAACCAGTTCTATCAGAACCTAATAACCCTGTGGAAAAAAGCAGTTTAGACCCGGCTTACAGATGATGAAATTGGTCAGAAATGTGTGTGTGCGCGCCAACCCAGCCTTCAAGCATTGTCTTGTTTGGACCAGTTTTAGGGCCATTTTAATGCAGGCCAGTACTGTGATCGCTTGTCCCCATACAGATTAATTGTTTGCCAGCAAACAGCTCCTGACTCAGATGATGTCGGGGGAGAGGAGGATAGGGAGAATTCAATTTTTACACCCGATCCTTTTATTTTCCAGGGAGATAAACCACTGCTGGTGGTGTCTGGCAGGGGCTTTCTCTGTTCTGCCCACTGACCACATACACATGCTTGGCTGAGTGTAGATGTATGGGGGAGCTGGGAGAGATGAAGGTATCTCAGCACCTTTAGTAGAAAGAGGGGAAGAAGCTACTGCCTTTTTCCTCTGGCAGTGGCATATCTCCCCGAAAACAAATGGATCGGGCAGTTGAAATCCAGCATGGAAGAGTTAGAAGGCCCTCATACACATTAGATGATCAGCCGGTCCCGATGGAATTGGTTGGTTCGGCTAACATATATGTAACACCAACATTTGAGGTTATTTATCAAACTGGTGTAAAGTAGAACTGGCATAGTTGTCCATAGCAGCCAATGGAGCTGTGAAAAATGAAAGGTGGAAGCTGATTGGTTGCTATGGACAACTAAGCCAGTTCTACTTTACACCAGTTTGATAAATGACCCCAGTTATGAACATGGTGACTATCCACTTGTTCCATGTGAGGATGTATATTTATGGTTTCATCTATATCTAATATCCACTTTATCTAATTATCCATTACAGAATCCTGTATCATGTCTGATTGGAGAAAGATCTTCCGGTCTGTGTATGGCCCCATAGTGTGTGGTTCACTGCAGATGTTTGTGTCTTATACAACCTTTATGGGTCACTTACACGGCTCAGTTCTGGATAATGTGCCTGTGTAAAGGCAGCGCAGATCACAGGGTGAATGTATCTTTAGTGCGGACACCTCAATCACCGTTTCTGGGCAGCAGATCGCTTCCTTCCCATTGTCCGCGCATCAGCCCAGTTACCCTCATTAGGGCAGATACTGGGGTTCTATTGGCAGTGCACACAGCGGTTCTAGACAGATGTAAAATATATATATGGAAGATGTTGCATGTATACTGTAGGCAGATGTATAACGTACTGTTGGCAGGTGTTGAGTATGTGTTTTGTAGACAGGTGTCAGACTTACACTATATGGACAAGTATTGGGACACCTACAGGAGCTTTTATGACCTCCCATTCTAAATCCATAGGTATTAATATGGAGTCAGCTAAACAGCTTCACTCTTCTGGGAAGGCTTCTACAAGATTTTAGAGTGTGTGGAAATTTTTGCCCATTCATCCAGAAGAACATCCAGTATACATTGAGCCCTAATGTACACTTCAGTTATTTTAACATGTCCTATTCATGTCCGTTTTCACTGATCCGAGCCACTCATTAAAGTCAATCTGATCATTGAAAAACTGAATACATTCGGATGCAACAACAAAAAAAAGAATAGGTATAGGATAAAAAACAAGGGGCCTCTATCTGATGCCTGGCATTGTGCTTAGTGGTGTACGGCACCTTGCATACAACCAATTTTTTTTTTTTACGATTAGATTCCGTTTTTATGACTGATGTCACTTGGATAACAATAGAACCAATGCATTTCAATGGCATTCCGTTCCGGTATGTTTACAACATGTCCTATTTATCCAAGTGTATTCAGTTTTTAACTGATCCAATAGACAATAATGTCTGGCAGGATCTACAGTATCAGATATATACGGTATGGGAGGCAGGGGTGCGGGATATACAGTATGGTATGGGAGGCAGGGGTGCGGGATATACGGTATGGTATGGGAGGCAGGGGTGCGGGATATACGGTATGGGAGGCAGGGGTGCGGGATATACGGTATGGTAGAGGAGGCAGGGGTGCGGGATATACGGTATGGTAGGAGGCAGGGGTGCGGGATATACGGTATGGTAGAGGAGGCAGAGGTGCGGGATATACGGTATGGTAGAGGAGGCAGGGGTGCGGGATGTATGGTATCGGAGGCAGGGGTGCTGGATATACGGTATGGTAGAGGAGGCAGGGGTGCGGGATATACGGTATGGTAGAGGAGGCAGGGGTGCGGGATATACGGTATGGTACGGGAGGCAGGGGTGCGGGATACATTATGGTACGTTAGGCAGGGGTGCGGGATATACAGTATGGCATGGGAGGCAGGGGTACGGAATTGTATTAGAATTATTATGTACTGGAGGCAGATATAGTATATACTATGCTGTATAGTACCGCCTCTGTCCGCCAGGGGCCGCTATTGTGCTGCATATTTCCCTCCTGCAGCCTTTGATCGGCATCTTTTGGAGATTTCCCAGGTTCACCTCCGCATGTGACAGCCGCGGAGACCCCGCATGGTGTGCATGGTGCTCTGTGCTCCAGGTTTTGTCCAGGTCTGTATAGGGCCGGTGTGTGACCGGGTCAGCAGATGATCTCCTCAGCCATCACGCATCCTTCAGTGCTCTCCTGCCCGGGAAAGGCTGGCTTGGGAATGGCGTGGGCGTTTCCGAGCAGGGCGTCAGCCAATGAGCGCTCAGTGCATGTATTATGTAATCAGGCCGGCGCTGAAGTGAGCCCGGGGAGCTGAGCTGGGACATTTCTTCCCGCAGCATCCTCAGCATCACACGGTGCCGCTCTGTGCCCGCAACCCGCTCTTCTGCTAGCGATGTAGAGCGGCGGCCGCTATGGATCTAGGGGTCTACCAGCTGCGGCACTTCTCCATCTCCTTCCTGTCCTCCCTGCTGGGCGCAGACACCTCCGCCGCCACACTAGACAGCAGGTAACGAGGGGCGCACCTGCACCATGAGGGACCTGTATAGGACTGTATAGACTGCGGCCGGTATAGCTGTGTGACTTATAGACTGCAGCCGCCTATGTGTGACTTATAGACCGGGCCGCCTCCTGCACCGCCGGGTGACCCTGTGTGACTGTCCTCTGTCATTATGTCCCTGCTCTTATCTGTCATGTGTAATAACGCGGCTCTCTTCTGTTTGTGTTACAGCGCCTCCGGGGCCAGTGTGGTAGCTATCGACAACAAAATCGAGCAAGCCATGGTAAGTGCAGTGTGTGCGGCACATTTCGTCTTTGTTACTGGAGCGCTGCCCGGGGCTCTGCCGCCGCCGCTGCTGCTCCTCATGATTCCCTGCTTGCTGTTACTAGGCAGGAGGAGAAGCTTTAACTCCCGGCTATAAATATCTCGCTCGCTGATTGGCCAGGACGCAGTCAGTGCGGTGGGCGGGGACGGCTTTTCGTGACGTCACTGACAGAGGAAAACACTATGCGGCAACCTGCTTTGCTCAGACCGGCTGTAGCCGGTGTGCGCCGGGCGGGCCGAGCTCTCCGGCTATTGTCCTCGCATCTCCATGTCGCTCCCATTCTGAGGACACAGTGTTCCTATGTACATTAGCGGCCCGCTTCACAATCTGATTATTGTATAATATATATATATTTATATTTATATTACAGTCGTGTATTTTATAACTTCATACATAAAGGAATATTTTAGGAACAGTCTATGAGCCAGGTTATTGTATGCATCCCATACAGAGGGCTATGTGTGAGGTGATTTGTGCCTGGTCCATATTTTCTATAATAGGTTCCACACTGAGTCCTACTGTAAAGCCTATCGATGTGATGACCTGTCATGCGCTTTACATTCATTTGCCACCTCTCTACAGTTGGTAGCCCAGCCTGTCTATGTCCGGCCAGTCTGTCACATGAGATGTATGTGGGGGTCTAGTGCATGCATTGTATTCCTGTCCAGCACTCCTTGATGTCCGCCATCATGACTCATGACGATCCCATAATAATTAGCAGCAGCTCTGATAAATAGGCAACTTCTCAAGCATCTTGTAATGGCCCCTTCACATACGTCTGATGATCCGGCGTTTCTGCACCAAGCCGGAGGGAAGCTGAGCAGGATCACCAGTCCTGTATGGAGGGGCCCCTACAAAATGCTTGTCGCCACATTAGGGCCCAGTACAGAATGTAGTTAATGATCCTGACCACACCAGTATTTCCATGTTCTCACCCAGAACTATTGCCCGGTACAAGTTGGGTCACCTGCGGCTGCGCTGAAGCTCGAAGGTTGAAAATCTGAACCTTGCAGTTTGTTCAGGTCATGAAGGAGCCTGGTCAGATTTAGGACTTGCTTAGGTCACGTGAATAGGGTGCTCTAGATATTGAAGACTTATCCTTGGAGTTTTTTGGAGGAAGATTTGACACAGATTTTACTGCAGTTTTCTCAGCTGAAGTGGATTAAAAAAGAACTGGAAATATAGGTTTTCTACTTCAACTTCCTGCTCAATCCACTTCTGGCTTTGGCTGGAAAATCTGCTTCAAAACCTCCTAAAAATTGTATTTTTCCTACCCTAAGGGAACACCTATCAGCTGTTCTCAGCAGCAGCCAGGAATAACGGTGGACGGAGCCAGAAGCTGAAAGCTCCTCCTTCCAATGTGAGATAGTTGTGCCAGGTTACTGCAGCTCTGCTGGCATCCAAGTGAATGGGCACACCACTACCCAGTGGATGGAGCTTCCTGCATCTGGCTGCAGCCACTGTAATATTTCCGGCTCCGTCTGTTGCTGATAACAGCTGTCCACGTTTGGGACCCCCACTGGATTCAGCAGTGATGTCACAAGCAGCATGTCACCGCTGGAGCAGTGCATGTGACCATGACCGGGTATAAACAATGCAGGGACCGAAAGATGGAGACAGTTGAGGCAGCGCGGAGGAGGACCAGAGCATATATATATATATAATATTGACCCCTTCCCGTCAGTGACACTTTGGAGATGTGATTCTAGCCGGCCGATCATGTATTGTGGGACTGGATAAATCCTAAGAGCCAAGTAATCAATGTGCCAACTGCCAAGAAAAGTGCCACTGGTGATTTTTATAGGGTTGTAATCTTCTGTCGCTCAATGATTTGTTGGTCTAGAATAGTGTTCCTCAACTCCAGTCCTCAGGGCCCACCTACCGGTCATGATTTGAGAATATCCCACAGAATGAATACCTGTGGTAAATCCTGATGCACTAATATCACTTGCTCAATACTAAGGAAATCCTGAAAACCTGACCGGCCGGTGGTCCCTGAGGACTAGAGTTGAGAAACACTGGGTTAAAGGGGTTGTCCAAGATGTTGTTCGGAATCCCCTTTGTTACCTACCGGTATAGCGCACATGTCTCCTGCAGCTGATCAATAGCCTCAGCAGTCCCATGCCCTATACCATTGAGGCCAGTGGTTGGCTGCAGCGGTTATGTGCAGTATATAGCATGCTGTCAGTGCAGTCAAAACATGAGGGGTGCTGAAACAGAGGGGGTTTGGTAAAATAAGTATTTTATAATGCTGTCCCTGGCGATTAAAAAATAAAATGTGGACAGCCCCTTTAACATCAACCTTTGTGTGAGTGGATCTAAAAAAAAGGGGTAAAAGTACAAAGGAAAGCCTGATACTTGTGTTTTGTATCCACTTCCCCTCGTCATGTCCTGATTTCCTGGGGTGGACTACTGACCGCTCTTTTCTGTTGCAGGACTTGGTGAAGAGCCACCTGATGTACGCTGTTAGGGAGGAAGTCGAAGTCCTCAAAGAGCAAATCAAGGAGCTGATTGAGAAGAACTCTCAGCTGGAACAGGAGAACAGCCTACTGAAGACCCTGGCGAGCCCCGAGCAGCTCGCCCAGTTCCAGGCTCAGCTTCAGAGCGGTTCTCCACCCTCCTCCTCCTCATCTTCATCCTCACAGCCTCCAGCAAGCAATTCCACACCGGCACAGCCAGCTTCACAAAGCTCGGGCCCCTCTGCGTAGCAGCTTTAGCTCTCCAGAGTACCTTGCAGATGGGGCTCAATTCCAGTTGACTTACATTGACAGTACATTGACACCATCCTGACAAGTGCAGAAGAGTCCCGTTACCATCAGGTCTTATTATTCTGGAGAGCCCCGCGTATAATACCGTCTGATGGTGACATGGCGTTGAGTGCTTTAAAAGCTTGGAGTTTGACATTTACTGAGGAGGTAGCCAGAATCACAGCCTTCTTTTATAGCTATGAAGTGTCCTAATAATTTCAGTGACTGCAGAATTCACGAGATTCTTCACCTTTGGATGTGCCTCTGATCTCCACTTATTTATAAGGCAGAACCCCGTGCCTCCTGCTCTGCTATAGCTATCCGCTTGCATCCAGTTTTCAGTATTAAAGAGCTGTCTCACTCCACCTCCTCTGAAGCGCGTTGCATTGGGAATGGTCTGTGGACTACAAATATGTAAATGCACGGACACTGCATTGTAAGCCAGCTGTGATTCCTACAGATAGGATTTTCTTTTTTTTTTTTTTCTTTTTAATTATTTTATTGTATTCTGCACAATGCAAATCTGGTCGGGCGTAAGGGTGGGAAAGCTGGACTGGAAGAAACGGGAGGTTTCCGTTCCTCTGCAGCGAGAAGGACAATTTTATGTCACAGACACATTCCTAGCGGGTAAAGGTATACTGAAGTGTACTCCCGGGTTATCTCCCTTTGGTCAGCTGAGCCCTTCAATTGCAATATCCCTTATTGATAGGATTGGATGCACTGATCCGTTATGAGAAGATGCTGTCGGAAATTAGGAATATTATTATTATTTCAATGAAGTTTGCCTACTGTATATTTGTGTATGTAGTGTAAGTACTCTGTAAAATAGGAAAAAAAACTTGTAAGTACTACTTAGGTTGTACAGATTGAAATTTAGTGGTTTCATTGGCTGAACTGAGAAAAAATTTTTTTTTGCTATATTTTTATTTTTTAAAGCAGCTACCCTTTACGTGGCTGGAAGAACTGGACATGCAGGTTCCCCTGGCGCGAAAGGCGTTAGCCAAGAGCACACCCGCACAACTGTTTAGGTAGAGATAGGCGACCTATGGCTCTATCGAAGTACAAGTCTCACAGCGTACACTGTCCAATATCGGTTGGCAGGAGCGCGCTGGGATTTGTGGTTCAGCAAAAGCCGTGGAGTCATAGGTTGGTACAGTCTGGGTAATGCCACATTTTGCGCATTCTTTTCTTGAACTTTGCCCTGGCTGGTGAATATCCTCTGAAGTCAGACCCAGTTCACTGAAGTTTTTGTTTTTTTGGTTGAATCACTCCAGATACTGACCACTTTCTGCTAACCTAATGGGATATTTGAGCTGTAAGGTAGTATGCCTACGTTGTGCATGTTCTCTAAACAGTTGTAACACGTCATTGTATTTAACTGTTGCACTTGTCAACTTTCAATAAAGCATACATTGTTGGTAAAGAGGAGTCGGCGTACTTCAGCCTCCGCTTTAAACCACTGGGCCCGCGAGGTGACGCCCTGGCCGCTGCAGCCACTCCATCTCTAGGAACCTGCACCCAAATCTTCGTAACTAGGGATCGGACAAGGAGGGCTTTCCTTGGAGAATGCGCTGCGCTGGCATATTCCAGGACGCAGGGAGTTACAGCTGATCTTGGTAGATTTATTAGGAGAGACGGCTTTGCTTAGCAACAACCCCTCCCCCGCCCCAAAACTGAGCCATGAAGGGTTTCCCATGCAAACAGCCCGCAGGCACATGAAGATGACATGGAAAATGTGGCGTGGTTTTACAAATCCTGAGAGCATACTGGCATGAGATGTTAAAGATGATTACAACAGCCATATTATGTGTGCTTTTCAGTGATCTTCAGCCATTTCTGAGGAATTTTTTCCATACCTTTCGTTTCAGTATCACTTACTATATTTGGCCGTCTGCCTTTTCCAAATCCTGAGCAATCCAGTTTTTTTCTGCCTGCTCAGGATGTGGTTAAAAGACCTAAATGATGATTTTTCAGCTATTTTAAGCAGTTTCCAAGGTTATGTGCTGTACACTTGGTTTTGTTATGGCAGCATGTATTTTTTTTGTGCTGACTGGATCTATATTTCTACTTATGCATTTTTAGCTATGTGTGTATAAATTTGTCTAAAGCTGGCAATACTCAGTAGATGTAGTACTATGCAAAAGTACTGCAAAAATGCTGCAAACTAAGAATGCTTTAAAAGATAGAATCGTTAATAGTTTATCTTCTCGGTGAATGAAGAAGAGAAATCAAATCAGTATTTGGTGTGACCTCCCTTGTTCTTTTAAATCAGTTCTTCTAGGTCAGGGATGGCCAACCTGCGGCTCTTCACCTGTGGTAAAACTACAATTCCCACAATGCCCTGCTGTAGGCTGATAGCTGTAGTCATTCTGGGAATGCTGGGAGTTGTAGTTTTGCAACAGTTGGAGAGCTGCAGGTTGGCCATCCCTGTTTTTGAAGAACTTGTAGAACTGACCACTGATCTTCTGTGGATGTAGGCTTGCTCAGATCCTTAAGTCTCTTCATGTAATTCCAGACAGACTTGATGTTCAGATCTGTAGGTCCATATCATCACTTCTAGGACTTCGTGCTCGTAATGACATTGGCTGTATGTTAAGGGTTATCCTGCTGCAGAATAAAATTAAAGGGGTTCTCAGAGAACTAGGAAAATAAAAATACTTAAATATTACATCATTATAAATCTATTACCAAACACCTTTCATTAGTTATATTGGCTTGTTTTGTCTGGGGGGCAATCATTAGGAAAAACAAAATGGCCGCCACCCTACTAGTACAGACAAAACCTGTCCTAATTACACATGAAGACAAGTTAAAGAGCTGCGCAATCCTCCTCTTAAACTTGTCAGGGATTATGATCCTGAACACTGTTTAATATGATCTTCAGCTGAATCTCTGTAGGAATGAAGCTCATGAGAAGACATGAAGTACAGGGGATAGTGGGGTTGTAGATAGCAGCACTTGTATGCAGTCTCCATTACCACAGTCTGTCCTGTCCGTCCTCTCAGTACTTTGTCTCCTCATGAACTCCATTCCTACAGAGATTCATTCGAAAATCTTATCTGTATTCATTATCATAATCCCTGATAAGCAGAACAGAGAGGAGGATGAGGCAGCTCTTTACCTCAGTGCTGTGAAGTAACTTGTCCTCCTGTGTGATTAGGACAGGTTTTGTTTGTACTAATAGGACAGTGGCCATTTTGTTTCTCCTAATGATTGCTCCCCAGACAAAATGAACCATTATAACTAATGAAAGGTATTTGGGAATATATTCATAATAAAGTAATAATTAAAGTATTTTCAATCTTAATTCCCGGAGAACCCCTTTAAGCTACTTATATTTTTATTTTTTAACGCATTCTTACATTTAGCATTTTGCCTAAAACTGTTGCACAGTACTGTATCAACTGAACCCATCGATTTTGGCAGGTTTGGTTGACCATCCAATGTGTATGGGGCCTCCTGACACTCCAGCTGATGCCAGGAGAAGTAAGGTTCAGGCATGTTGGATTTTAACTGCCCGATCCTTTTGTTCTGAGGAGATAAGCTGCTGCCAGAGGAGTGTGGCATCTGCATTCTGCCCATTCACGGCACATGCATGCTCAGCATATACATATGTATGGGAGGATGTCCGGAGATGGCTGTTGGCTAGACTATTGCTTGTATGACAATTATGTGTATGCCCAGCTTTAGGTTCTGTTCATATGTCATGGCCTGTTATAAACTGAAACACCAGAGCAGTGCCGGATCCGTCACACAGTGGCCACTAGCAGCACCCAATGGACCACATTGACTTATTTTGGGGCCTGTAAGTTCCTGTTGAGGTATCCGTTGTGTTGATAATGCATGCAGCAGGATTTTTACCATCGGAGTTGAGAAAATCTGCAACAGAGGCTAGTTCACTATGTACGAAAGATTGCTTTGTAATTCAAATTGTATAAATGCTCTAAAATGACAGATTGTTGTATATGTAGTACATTCCCAAACATTTTACGTTTTCAAGAATTCAGTCTGAATGCAGTCAAGGAAAACTGCTCCTGAAATTTATAGTCCGACTGTTGGGACCCAAACCGATCTCAAGAAAGAGGATCCCGTCTCCCGATGCGATACTCCCTGCCCCTCCATTCATCGTCGCTATTTCCGGGAGTACCATAGAGAATGGAGCTGCAGGGTGTACGTTCCATCAGGATACCTGTAGATCAAGGCAATTGCTATTAAGTATTTGTCATATGGAGAGGGCAAATATTCAGATTCTGAGGATAATATTTGTATCTGCGTTTCACAGTCTGCCATCAGTCTGATGCATTTTTAATCATGTTCTGTAATGAATTGTTCATGAGTGCGCTCTGCTGGTGATGTAATGGGCGAGTAACATTGCTCAGCTAAGGATTAATGGACGGACCAGACACGAGCGACCGGCAATTTATTTATTATTTTACAGGTGAGCAGTCTGGTGAAGAGCTGACACTTCAGCGGCTTGTATCTCTATTACTGTAGACTTTGGAATGAATGGACTGTTTAGCGGTGATGTCCCCATTAATGTCTATGTAGTCACTGTAACAATACAGGACTGGAGTGCCGTTCTCTCTGCAGAGCCCTCATCTTCCTCTGGTTTACTTGGCATCCACAATAATTCTGTTGTCAGCTAATTCTTGTTTTGGATCCTTTATTAAGGACTCATGCAC
The DNA here is from genome assembly GCA_900303285.1 of Rhinella marina. Taxonomy (NCBI): domain Eukaryota; kingdom Metazoa; phylum Chordata; class Amphibia; order Anura; family Bufonidae; genus Rhinella; species Rhinella marina. The sequence continues at coordinate 163,502 of ONZH01003899.1, forward strand.
ACGACCGTATACAGTGCCTTGCGAAAGTATTTGGCCCCCTGGAACTTTTCAACCTTTTGCCACATTTCAGGCTTCAAACAAAAAGATATAACATTTTACATTTTGGGGAAGAATCAACAACAAGTGGGTCACAATTGTGAAGTAGAACGAAATTTATTGGATCATTTTAAACTTTTTTTGTAATAATAAAACTGAAAAGTTGGGCGTGCAAAATTATTCGGCCCATTTACTTTCAGTTCAGAAAACTCACTCCAGAAGTTCATTGAGGATCTCTGAATGATCCAATGTTGTCCTAAATGACTGATGAAGAGAAATAGAATCCACCTGTGTGTAATCAAGTCTCCGTATAAATGCACCTGCTCTGTGATAGTCTCAGGGTTCTGTTTAAAGCACAGAGAGCATCATGAAGACCAAGGAACACACCAGGCAGGTCCGTGATACTGTTGTGGAGAAGTTTAAAGCCGGATTTGGATACCAAAAGATTTCCCAAGCTTTAAACATCTCAAGGAGCAATGTGCAAGCGATCATATTGAAATGGAAGGAGTATCAGACCACTGCAAATCTACCAAGACCCGGCTGTCCCTCTAAACTTTCATCTCCAACAAGGAGAAGACTGATCAGAGATGCAGCCAAGAGGCCCATGATCACTCTGGATGAACTGCAGAGATCTACAGCTGAGGTGGGAGAGTATGTCCATAGGACAACAATCAGTCGAACACTTCACAAATCTGGCCTTTATGGAAGAGTGGCAAGAAGAAAGCCATTTCTCAAAGATATCCATAAAAAGTCTTGTTTACAGTTTGCCACAAGCCACCTGGGAGACACACCAAACATATGGAAGAAGGTGCTCTGGTCAGATGAAACCAAAATCCAACTTTTTGGAAACAATGCAAAATGATATGTTTGGCGTAAAAGCAACAAAGCTCATCACCCTGAACACACCATCTCCACTGTCAAACGTGGTGGCAGCATCATGGTTTGGGCCTGCTTTTCATCAGCAGGAACAGGGAAGATAGTTAAAATTGATGGGAAGATGGATGGAGCCAAATATAGGACCATTCTGGATGAAAACCTGTTGGAGTCTGCAAAAGACCTGAGACTAGGACGGAGATTTATCTTCCAACAAGACAATGATCCCAAACATAAAGCAAAATCTACAATGGAATGGTTCAAAAATAAACGTATCCAGGTCTTAGAATGGCCAAGTCAAAGTCCAGACCTGAATCCAATTGAGAATATGTGGAAAGAGCTGAAAACTGCTGTTCACAAACGCTCTCCATCAAACCTCAAAGAGCTCGAGCTGTTTTGCAAGGAAGAATGGGCAAGAATTTCAGTCTCTAGATGTGCAAAACTGATAGAGACATACCCCAAGAGACCGCAGCTGTAATCGCAGCAAAAGGTGGCGCAACAAAGTATTAATGCAAGGGGGCCGAATAATTTTGCACGCCCCACTTTTCAGTTTTATTATTACAAAAAAAGTTTAAATGATCCAATAAATTTCGTTCCACTTCACAATTGTGACCCACTTGTTGTTAATTCTTCACCTAAAATTTAAAATGTTATATCTTTTTGTTTGAAGCCTGAAATGTGGCAAAAGGTTGAAAAGTTCCAGGGGGGCAAATACTTTAGCAAGGCACTGTATATATTTTATGGATCCTCAAAATACAAATACCATGCGTGTTGCATCCACAATTTTGGCAGACCCGTTGACTTCAATGGGTCCATGGTCTGCATTTTGCGGCTAAGTATGAGACCTGTTTTACTTTTCTGCAGAGCAGACTTGGAAGCGGAATGCACACGGATCATCAATGTGCTGCATCTGTGCCTGTTCCGCAAAAAAACAGAATATGTCCGCAAAATATGGACCATGGGCCCACTGAAGGCAATAGATCCGTAAAAAAAATGTGGATGGGACACGGTCGTGTGCATGAGGACTAATGCAGAATCTATATAGGCAAGTATTGCTCCTTACCGTCTGTATAATTTCAGGTTTGAGTCAGTATGCATCATTACCTGGACTAAGTGATTAAAGGGGTTATCCAGGAAATATAGTTGATGACCTATCCAATCCTAAACATAAGGCTTAGCCCTCTTGCCAAATGGGAAGAGACACTGTGAATCTTGCAATTTATAATCTATGGTGCTCTCAGCAATGCAGGATGTTAGTTTAACTGATGGAAAGCACTGAATTAAAAAGTTTTCCAACATTTTATAATATTCTCTGGATAGGTCATCCGTATCTGATCGGTGGGGGTCTGACACCTGTGAACCCCACCACTCAGCAGCTTACCACAATGCCATACATTATATAGCAGCTTAACTTAAAATTGCACTCCGCCCCATTCACTTCTATGGAGCGGAGATGCTCCTGTGTCATCACTAGCTTGGGAAAAGCTGTGAGCTACTGCGAGCGCTGCTGCCTTCTCAAACAGCTGATCAGCAGGGGTCCCGGGTGTCAGATCCCCACCGATCAGATACTGATGACCCATCCAGAGGATTGCTCATCAGTCATAAACTCTGTTATAAAGCCTGTATAGTAGGTATGGTTCCCAGTTTGTGTGCCCCGTGCTACAGACCAGAAATAGTGGTCCGCAATGCAACGGCCAGGTTGAATGGGTCCGTGATCTGCAATATATTGTCTGCACCGCAAAAGAAATAGAACATTCCACAGAAGCGCTTCCAATCCACGCCTCCGCACCACAAAAAGATGGATGAAGTTCTATCTTCGGTCGTATGTGACAGATCTGGACCCATCCAAGTCAATGCGGTACACGGTCCGCAATGTGAGCACTGAACTCTTATGCTCGTGTGCATGAGATAAATTTTTGCGACTGAAAATCAGTTCCATTCCTCTGAATGGGGTTTGCAGAAATCCTTTAGCTGGCTGCCAAAAGAACCTCATTCAGATGAAGGGAACTGTTTTTTTAGTCACAGAAATTTCTGCAATAAATCCTGATGTGTGTGAAGGTGCCTTTAGTGTATACGATCAGTCCGGTCATCAAGGGACCTTAAATGCGTTTTGAACCAGACTAATACCTTTAAAGTAACCATTGATATTTCTGAATGGTCTCCCTCTCTGGAGGATTTTGTCAGCATCCATGAGAGAGTAGTCGTGTCTATGGACACTATCAGAATGCCAACTCCTGTGGTCATCCCTAGTCATTACCATGGAAACGAGCTGTGTACAATGTGATGGAAAAATGAATCCAGCCAGCAAAGGAGGCAATATGGACAATCACATTACATTAGTAAGCATCTTGTATTAACGTTATCAACATGATAAATGCCATTTGCTGGTGAGACAACCCCTTTAATAATTGGCTACCGCAGTTATCTGCCTATAATTAAAGACAGGAGTACAATCATAAGCTGAGATCACCTATACATAGATAACACAGGATCCACCATTCATAATAGGTGATATCACAGCTTAGCTACACCCCCCTGACCTCTGCACAGGTCACAGAGCATGCCTAGCATACTCTCCCTTAGTTAATGAGATCCCCCTCCTGTCCATTGTGTCTATGGCCCATGGTGGCTGCCATAAAGCATCTCTCTAAATGCTGTTAACAGCCCTGGCAAGATGGCAGCTCCCATAATCATGTTCAGGATGTAGAATTAAAAAATCGGTGCAATCAGAAAAATAAAAACTGATTAGAAAACGGTTATATGTTGCTATCTGGTTTTAACTGCCAGAAAAACATTTTCAGTCACATGTTTCCTTTTAAAACTTGGGGCAGTGGTGAAGCACGCAGTCTCTTGTACACGTCCCTGGTTTGACCTGGTAGACATGAAATCCTAGCTTGCACTTGAGCCTCCTGATAAGTGCACTCTCTTTGACTATGCTGATTTTTGTTTTGCCCAGACTACCCTGATAGCAGCCTTTGATGCTAATCTCTACTGTTTGGTTGCTAGGCCAGGAAACAATTTGAACAATTTACCAAAGCTCACTGAAAAGTACAAAGAGGGTGGGATCAGCAATGCGGGCTGCTTGGTTTATGGAGAGTCAATGAGTTAGCATACCTGTGTGTCCGGTACAATTGTCCATACCTGTCTACAAGATGGCATTATGATCTCTTGTTTATAGCCCATTAGCAGAGTACAGACAAAATAGTGAAGGGGGGGGGGTCCCTTTAACATTAACAATTCATCAGGTGTGGCCATAAAGTACAAAGTTCTCACTAGCTGAAGATCAGGTCAATTAATGGTAATGAACGTTCCTACAAACGGTCATTCATTTGTCGGACTCCTCTTTAATGCAAAATCCTTATTGGATGTACTGCCAACAATATGCGATCGTGATTATGGCTTTTCCCCCGTTTTGCGTTGGGTTGTGTGAAAAACACTGAATCCTCATTCACACATCCGTGTTCATGCTTTAGGCTACATTTACACTACCGTATGTATTTTGCTGTCTGCAAAAAATACGGATGACATCTGTATTGCATCCGTTTTGTTTTTTGTTTTTTTTTGAGGATCCATTGTAACAATGCCCATCCTTGTCTGCAAAACGGACAAGAATAGGACATGCTTTATTGAATCCATGCATTGAAATGAATGGATCCTCATCCAATCCACAAAACAGAACGGACATGAAAACAAAATACATTTGTGTGAATGTAGCCTTAAAGGGTTTCTGTCACCAGTTTTTTCGGTATGAATCAGGCTGACATTAGAGATGTGCTAATGTCACCTGATTCCAAATATATATGTTTTATTTACTGGTGCCCCCATTTTTATATAAAATGAACTTTTATTTTATGCTAATAAGGCCTCTAGGTGCAAGGGGCATTACCCCTGCTCCTAGAGGCTCTGTTGATTGACAGGACCAGGCAGAGAAGAAACACTCCATTCACCATAGCTTGCAAGGACCTTCAATGATGTCATGACCATGTGATTAGTCACATGGTTTAGGAGGAGACAGGCTGTTTGTGTGATCCTAACCATGTGACTGATCACATGGTCATGACATCATTGAAGGTCCTTGCATGCTATGGTGAATGGAGTGTTTCTTCTCTGCCTGGTCCTGTCAATCAACAGAGCCTCTAGGAGCAGGGGTAACGCCCCTTGCACCTAGAGGCCTTATTAGCATAAAATAAAAGTTCATTTTATATAAAAATGGGGGCACCAGTAAATAAAACAGATATATTTGGAATCAGGTGACATCTCTAATGTCAGCCTGATTCATACCGAAAAAAACTGGTGACAGAAACCCTTTAGGCCTCATGCACATGAACGTATTTTCTTTCCGTGTCCGTTCCGTTTTTTTTGTGGACCGTATACGGAACCGTTCATTTCAATGGGTCCGCAAAAAAAACGGAAGGTACTCCGTGTGCATTCCGTTTCCGTATGTCCGTATTTCGTTCCGCAAAAAAATAGAACATGTCCTATTATTGTCCGCATCACGGACAAGGATAATACTGTTCTATTAGGGGCCAGCTGTTCCGTTCCGCAAAATACGGAATGCACACGGATGTCATCCGTATTTTTTGCGAATCCGTTTTTGCGGACCGTAAAATACATATGGTCGTGTGCATGAGGCCTTAATCTGTGAAAGGTGGTCAGTGATGCATCCATGAAGGATCCGCATGTCATCGGTGTTTCATGGAAACTGTGCCGCTCAAAAATAATTTCCAAAGCATCTCTTCCTAAGGATCTATGAAACAAGGTGGCATCTGTGTTTTTCACGGACCCATAGACTATAATGGGTGTGATGGATCTGTGAACACAGACAAAAACACTGACCCACAAGCTGTGTGTGAGCTGATGTGTGAGTACACACATTAAAATGAATGGGTACGTGTGCTGTCTGGAGAGAGCATGAACAGCACACGAATATTCAAAAAGGGTCCAAAAACAGAGCCCGGGAACTATAGGCCGATAAGTTTAACATCTGTGGGTAAACTGTTTGAGGGTTTTCTAAGAGATGCTATCTTGGAGTACCTCAATGAAAATAAGCAAATAACTCCATATCAGCATGGCTTCATGAGGGATCGGTCACGTCAAACCAATTTAATCAGTTTCTATGAGGAGAGAAGTTCTAATCTGGACTGTGGCGAATCAATGGATGTCGTATATCTGGACTTCTCCAAAGCATTTTACACTGTACCACATAAAAGGTTAGTATATAAAATGAGAATGCTTGGACTGGGAGAAAATGTCTGTATGTGGGTAAGTAACTGGCTCAATGATAGAAAACAGAGGGTGGTTATTAACGGCACATACTCAGATTGGGTCACTGTCACTAGTGGGGTACCACAGGGGTCAGTATTAGGCCCTATTCTCTTCAATATATTTATTAATGATCTTGTAGAAGGCTTGCACAGTAAAATATAAATTTTTGCAGATGACACTAAACTGTGTAAAGTAATTAACACAGAAGAGGACAGTACACTGCTACAGATGGATCTGGATAGACGCTTGGGCAGAGAAGTGGCAGATGAGGTTTAACACTGACAAATGTAAGGTTATGCATATGGGAAGGAATAATGCAAGTCACCAGTACATACTAAATGGTAAAATATTGGGTAACTCTGAGATGGAAAAGGACCTAGGAATTTTAGTGAACAGCAAACTAAGCTGTAGAAACCAGTGTCAGATAGCTGGTGCCAAGACCAATAAGATAATGGGTTGCATCAAAAGGGGCATAGATGCCCGTGATGAGAACATAGTCCTGTCGCTTTACAAATCACTAGTCAGACCACACATGGAGTACTGTGTACAGTTCTGGGCTCCTGTGAATAAGGCAGACATAGCAGAGCTGGAGAGGGTTCAGAGGAGGGCAACTAAAGTAATAACTGGAATGTGTGGACTACAGTACCCAGAAAGATTATCAAAATTAGGGTTATTCACTTTAGAAAAAAGACGACTGAGGGGAGATCTAATAACTATGTATGAATATATCAGGGGTCAGTACAGAGATCTCTCCCATCATCTATTTATCCCCAGGACTGTGACTGTGACGAGGGGACATCCTCTGCGTCTGGAGGAAAGAAGGTTTGTACACAAACATAGAAGAGGATTCTTTACGGTAAGAGTAGTGAGACTATGGAACTCTCTGTCTGAGGAGGTGGTGATGGTAAGTTCACTAAAAGAGTTCAAGAGGGGCCTGGATGTATTTCTGGAGGGTAATAATATTAAAGGTTATAGTTACTAGATCTGGGTCGTGGATCCAGGGAGTTATTCTGATTGGAGTCGGGAAGGAATTTTTTTTCCCTAAAGTGGGGAAAATTGGCTTCTACCTCACAGGGGCTTTTTTTTTGCCTTCCTCTGGATCAACTTGTAGGAAAACAGGCTGAACTGGATGGACAGATGTCTTTTTTCGACCTTATAAACTATGTTACTATGTTACATGGAACACTGATGTGTGAATAAGGCTTAAAGGGGTATTCCCATCTTAGACAATGGGGGCGGTGGTCGGACCCCTGGGAACCCGGGGTCCTCCAGGCTCAGAGCTCTCCCGCTTCGTTCTCAATATAGGTACTGCTGGGACCCGCACCTATAAGACAATGGGGGCATATCCTAGCGATATGGCCCCATTGTCTAAGATGGGAATACCCCTTTAACCTCTTAGTGCATATCACATATATGTACATCACGTGTTAAGGAATTATATGGAGTGGGCTCACAAGCTAAGCCCATTCTATACAGGGCAGGTGCTGGCTGTATAATACACCTGATACCTGCCTGCGGTGACCAGGAACAGAAATTACACCAATCCCAGTCATTTAACCCCTCAGATGCCACTGTTAGCAACTGCAGCATGTGAGGTGTTGGAAGATGGAAGAAAAAAACATTTTTTTAAGTTTTTAAAAAAAGTAGTAAAACATAATAGAAACTATGGGGGAGATTTATCAAACTAGTGTAACGTAAAACTGGAGCTCTAAAAAAAAAATGAAAGGTGGTATCTGACTGGTTGCTATGGGCAACTGAGCTAGTTTTTCTTTACATAAGTTTTGATATATCTCCCCCTATATCAGTTTGGCATTGCCACATTCTCACTGATCTGAATAAGGTTTTCATGTCATTTTTACCTTACAGTCAATGCTGTAAAAAAAAAAAAAAAAAAAAAAAACATTGTGGAATTTTTTATTTATTTTCTTTCAATTTTGCTCAAAAAAAATTCCCCCCCATTCCAGTACAAGTTATGGTGTAAATTAAATGGTGACATTAAAAAAATCCAACTTGTCCTACACAAAATACAGTAAGCTCTTATTTGGCAATGTGAACAGAAAATTAAAAAGTTATGTCTCTTGGAAGGCGGGGAGGATAAAATGAACATTTGCCCAGTCCATAAAGGGGTTGTCTCTCCTCAGTCTTTCCTGGCTTTCACACGCCTCTCGAGGCCTTCATTCCTACCTTGCTGGGGTTTGTGCTGATACATTTGATTGAAGGCACAGGCGAGCAGGGCAGGGGTGATGCAATCCCACCTGCTGCCTTTGCGTGCATGCTCCCGTGTTATAGAAGCTACAAGCTGTGGGAGAATGTGACAGAGCACAGATGAGGTGGCCGGGACTGGGAGTCACTGTGCATGTGCTTGAATATGTCCGCGCTCGCTCCTGCAAATCTCGGCCACCTGAGCAGCCAGCCTTAGTTCTTTTCATGCGCCTGCACAGCCACCGCTGATGGCATTACCCTAGAAATTAGCAGGTCTTAGCTGGGGGAAAAAAAAGAAGTCACAGATGAAAAATGGAAAACAGAAGTAAATGGCAAAATCAATCATCAGACTGCAAGAAACAGAATGACTATTGATTAATGAGGTAAGACAACCCCCTTTAAAGGGCATCTGTCAGCAGTTTTGTACCTATGACACTGGCTGACCTGTTACATGTGCACTTGGCAGCTGAAGCCATCTGTGTTGGTGCCATGTTCATATGTGCCCGCATAGGTGAGAAAAAATGTTTTCACGTGCAAACGAGCCTCTAGGAGCAGGGGGGGGGGGGGTGTTACCATTACACTTTGAGGCTCAGCTCTTTGCAGCTGCTGCACTCTATGAACTTTGACAGGACCAGCAGTGTAAGCATGATCCCTGTCAAAGTGCAGCGGACACGGCAGTTGCAGAGAGAGCAGAGTCTGTAGGGGTAATGGCAACATCCCTGTTGTTCCTAGAGGCTCCTATGAACATGGGACCAACACAGATGCCTTCAGCTGCCAAGTGCACATGTAACAGGTCAGCCAGCTTCATAGGTACAGAACTGCTGACAGATGCCCTATAAGAGCTCATTTACTGCCCTATATCCACCTGTGTAAGAAGCTTTTTACACGGGTCAATGCCCATGGCAATGTGCTTCCCTCAAACAATTTTAGGTGCTGCTTTATAGATGTCTCCACCCAGTGAACAAGCGCCATAAGTCAGGTGACTGGTGGCACCTGTTACACAGAACAGTTATCAGGAACAAGCATTCGTACCCAATACCTGTCCTGACCCTCTTCCTGTAGTTTTGTAGACCAGTTTTGTTTGTTACAGTGTTTCTCTAGAATACACCAGCTTAACATTGTAAGTAGCAGGGTTTACACATCACACGTGAGTCAGAATATGTCTAAATGTCACTGGTCATTTGGTGACAGCACTTGGATCTTTGCATATACCCCAATACCATAGCTGCCAGGTAATTTGGGACAGTAATAGATTAGGAGCAGGATCGGTTTACTTGACTCTTTGGGTGGGATTGTAACGAGACAAAGGCTTCATCAGCACGTTACATCAGACATCTCATCTCTCCAGGTTTCATCCAGCTTTCAAGTCTTTCCTGAGTTGCTGATAAGATGTCTACCATATGCCGGAATAGATACAATCTCACTTAGAGTTAGATTTCATACTATTTATACTGTGAACTGAAACCACGCATTCTAACTATTTATGTTTATACGGAATTGTGAAGTGAATAAGTAGATGAGGGATCAAGGCAGATCTGTATGGAGCCTGTAACGCCTGCTATATGCAGTACTAATAATGACTACTTGTAATATCCGATAAGCCAACAGACAACTGCTCTGCAGAGAAGGTTAAAGGAGCTCAACATTAAAGAGGTTTCAAGCGAAATGTAATAATGGACAGCTATTAGAAAATCAGAAGGGTTGGTAGTTTTGTTTTATTCACTCAGGGTGATTGAACAGTGGCTGGCCCGGCGCGCGCCTCCTCTTCAAACAGCTGATCGGCGGGGGTGCCTGGTGATGGACCCCCGTCGATCTGATGTTGAAGACTAGAGTTGAGCGAACGTGCTCGTAACGAGCACTGTACTGCTCGGATCTCCTGCGCTCGCATGGGCGCAGGCATCCGGATCCGTCGGGTGAGGAGGACGGATCCGGATGGTTGCGCCCATGTGAGCGCAGGGGATCCGAGCGCTACAGTGCTCGTTACGAGCACATTCGCTCATCTCTATTGAAGACCTATCCTGAGGATAGGTCATCAATAAATTTAACTCGGATAACCCCTTTAATGTCCCTATTAGTGCCCCCCTAGTATTATTTTTCAATTAGTGGCTCCCAATGTTACCAATGTCGTTTTCCCCAAAACTGTGCAAAAAAAAAACCCCAAAAAACACTCACCTCATCCATTTGATCGCGCCGCAGGGAAGACTTGCTGCTCACTGGATGTGCAGGACAAGACCTGCACTCCAGTGTGATAACGTTTCACAGGTCCTACTGCTTCCATGCGAAATCATCATGCTGAAGTGCAGGTCCTGCAGCAAGTGTTTCCCACGGCACTATCAATGGAAGACCAGCATAGATGCCTTCAGCTGCCAAGCGCACATACAACAGATCAACCAGTTTCATAGGTACAAATCTTCTGACAGATGCCCTTTAACTTTAAAAGTCAAATACTTAGGTTTAAATGTATCAAATCCTAGGGACTTTGGAGAATTAAATCTTTTATTGGGAAATTATGAGATAAATGTGAAGTTTTGAATTTGAACTTTAATATGGCTGATCAAATTGCATTAATAAAAATGGTAATAAACCATATTTGTTGCCAAATGCATTAATACCTCAATAAATCCATATTTAAAGCCATAGAAGTTATAGCCAGAGATTTGGTTTGGAAGTAAAAAACAAACAAACAAAAAACTAGAATCAGCCTCCAAGTCATGACAAGAACTAGGCTTGGTTATAAATTCCTTCCCCCTTCAGATATTTTTTGGCTGCACAAATTAATCATATGAGGGACTGGGCTTCCCCTAGACCTTGTGACAGTAATCATCTTCTGTGTCAGCTATTAAATAAAGAACAGTGTATCTTACACCTATTGAAGAGGGATGGATAGGATGGAACTGAACTCTCAAGCCTTCATATGATGCCAAAATGCTGGAGGGTGTTTAGGAATGCCTCTGGATCAGATGATTTTAGTTTAGATGATACTAAACTGTGTAAAGTAATTAACATGGAAGAGGACAGTACACTGCTACAAATGGAACTAGATAGACTGGAGGCTTGGGCAGAGAGGTGGCAGATGAGGTTTAATACTGACAAATGTAAGGTTATACACATGGGAAGGAATAATGTAAGTCACCCATATATACTATATGGTGTAACACTGAATTTTAGTGAACAGCAAACTAAGCTGCAGAAACCAGTGTCAGGCAGCTGCTGCCAAGGCCAATAAGATTATGGGGTGCATTAAAAGGGGAACTGATGAGGGGAAATTACCCCAAAACAGCTGTCTGCAGATGAGATGCTGGTTTACTTAATGTCCGAGTCCTGTCTCAAGGCCTATTTAATGGGTTGAACATTGACTTATGGGATAGCTGCCTTACAACTGGTGGCATTAGAGGCAGAGCTTGTTAATAGTTCATTTGCATCCCTTTCTTCCCAGAATTCCAGAGGAGCGTGGCCTATAAGTCTCCCCACGCCAATTAAGGCGCTCTCCCTATGGAGAGATAGTAACCCCAAATCTAAAGTGGCATAGATGCATGTGATGAGAACGTACAATAACTCACAAAAGTGAGTACACCCCTCACATTTCTGTAACTATTTTATTATATCTTTTCATGGGACAACACTGAAGATATGACACTTTGATACAATATAGTGTGCAGCTTCTATAACAGTCTAAATTTGGTGCCCTCAAAATAACTCAACACACAGCCATTTTTGTCTAAACTGCTGGCAACAAAAGTGAGTACACCCCTAAGTGAAAATAGCCAAATTGCGCCCAAAGTGTCAATATTTTGTGTGGCCACCATTATTTTCCAGCATTGCCTTAACTCTCTTGGGCATGGAGTTCACTTGAGCTACACAGCTTGCCACTGGAATCCTCTTCCACTCCTCCATGACGACATCACAGAGCTGGTGGATGGTAGAGACCTTGCACACCTCCACCTTCCGTTTGAGGATGCCCCACACATGCTTAATAGGGTTTAGGTCTGGAGACATGCTTGGCCAGTCTACCACCTTTACCCTCAGTTTCTGTAGCAAAGCAGTGGTCATCTTGGTGATCACTATTAGAACACAGTGATTATCACTGTTTATAGTATAAGGACAGGAGAGAACACAGGAGAGGTGAGAACTGATTATCTATCACCACTACAACACCCTGCTTATCACTGTTTATAGTATAAGAACAGGATAGAATACAGGAGAGGTGAGAACTGATTATTTATCACCACTAGAACACCCTGCTTATCACTATTTATAGTATAAGGACAGGGAAGAACACAGGAGAGGTGAGAACTGATTATCTATCACCACTAGAACACCCTGCTTATCACTGTTTATAGTATAAGAACAGCAGAGAATACAGGAGAGGTGAGAACTGATTATCACCACTAGAACACCCTGCTTATCACTGTTTATAGTATAAGAACAGGAGGGATAAAAACTGATTATCTATCACTATGAACTGCGGCTTCTTCAAACAGCTGACTGGCGCGGGTGCCAGGAGTCAGACCTTTGGGATAGGTCATCAATATAAAAATTTCTTAAACCTCTTTAATAATTTTTTTTTTTTTTTTTTTACAATACCTATTGGAGTTTTTTTTTTGTCAAAAACAAGTACTGTACAATGTAATATTAAAAAATGCACCCTAAGGTGTCCATAGCCTTAAAGGGTTATTCCCATCTTAAACAATGGGGGCAAGCACGACCACCACTGCTGGATTGCAGGGTGGTCGTAACCATGGAAACAAGCAGTGCATAATGTGATGGAAAAATAAATCCAGCCAGCAAAGGAAGCAATATGGATAATTACAATACATTAGAAACTGGCTTGTATTCACTGTCTCTACCTGATAAACACCACTTGCTGAAGTGAGACAACCCCTTTAATAATAATAATCTTTACTCAGAGATGAGGTGAAATTAGTGATCGCTGTGGATAATGGAAGGAGATAGTGTGAAAATGGATGTAGATCACTGGAAGGCCAAGAAAAGAAGAAAAGCCACATGGTAAAATAATCATGAGCTTTTCCCATGTGGTCCCATTCCAGGTTTTGCTATAGGTTCCCGTACATATCTCTTAATAATATAAAAATGAGTTTCTGTCTGTCTGTCTGTTCTCTATGCGCGACCAAACTACTGGACCGATTTTCACCAAATTTGGCACACAGGTACATCAGGTGTCCGGGAAGGTTTTAGACCAGGTCTCATCTCTCTAGGACATACCGTTCCTGAGATATTCCCAAAATATGATCTCCATTAGCCAACATTACAACTGGGAACTTTGGTTTTAAACTCCAACTGCCATTCTCTGCAAAGGCACACACAGGGAAGGCAGGTTTCCATAACAACCAGGTAATTATCAGCAGCAGAGGATCTCATCCATTTCTATTCGCTGACACTGTTAAAGGTATTCCGGTTACCATAAATATAACTTATGTTTTTTTCTATTACTACAGTTCAGTAGTAATAAAAGATGTTTTCCTCCACTGCTGTCTATTGCGTGGGCTCATAAATAAGCATGGTATTGACCTTTAATTCAGGCCACCCTAAAAGAAGTACTTAAAACCCCCGCCCCAGGTCTCACTAAGCCACACCCCCAACTCCATCAGGCCACACCCCCTTTCACTCCGCAGCCAACAGGGATTGAAAAAATAAAGGTAAAAATCAACTTCTGTCAGCTGCAGGGATGGGTGGGAGGTTGACTTTCTTTCTGCAATGACACACAGAAACATTAAATGAAATAGATTAAATACATCCATGTGAAGCGTCTTGCTAATCCACGCCCCGACTCTGTCAGGTTACGCCCCCTCCCACTCCGCAGCCAACGGGGATTGAAAAAATAAAGGTAAAAATAAACTTCTGTTTGCTGCAGGGGTGGGAGGGTGAATTTCTCTCTGCAACGACACACAAAAATTTTAGATAAAATAGACTAATTATAGACTACAACTGTTCGAATCGTCTTGCTAAGTCACGCCCCCAACTCTGTCAGACCACGCCCCCTCCCACTCTGCAGCCATTCTGCAACGACACACAGAAACATTAAATGAAATAGATTAAATCACCTATGCGAAGCGCTTTGCTAAGCCACACCCCCAACTCTGTCAGGTCATGCCCCCTCCCACTCCGCAGCCAACAGGGATTGAAAGAATGAAGGGAAAAATAAACTTCTGTCAGCTGCAGGGGTGGGAGGGGGAATTTCTCTCTGCAATGACACACAAAATTTTAGATGAAATAGACTAATTTCAGACTACAACCGTTCGAAGCATCTTGATAATCCACACCCCCAACTCTGCCAGGCCACACCCCCTCCCACTCCGCAGGCAACGGGGATTGAAAAAAATCAGCTGCAGGGGTGGGAGGGTGAATTTCTCTCTGCAACGACACACAAAAATCGTAGATGAAATTGACTAATTTTAGACTACGACCATTCAGTACTAATAAAAGATGTTTTTTTCCACTGCTACCCATTGCGGGTCCCCATAAATTACCATGTCATCGACCTGTAATTCATGCCACTCTGACCCCCGCCCCAGATCTCGGGAAACCACGCTCCGACTCTGTCAGGCCACGCCCCCTCCCACTCCGCAGCCAACGGGGATTGAAAAAATGAAGGTAAAAATCAACTTCTGTCAGCTGCAGGAGTGGGAGGGAAGTTGGATTTCTTTCTGCAACAACATACAGAAACATTAAATGAAATAGATTAAATATACCCGTGCAAAGCAATGTTTTCTTCCACTGTTACCCATGGCGTGTCCTCATAAATTACCATGGCATCGACCTGTAATTCTGGCCACCATCAAAAGAAGGACTTAAAACCCCGCCCCAGGTCTTGCAACGTCACGCCCCGACTCAGTCAGGCCATGACCCCTCCCACTCCGTTGCCAATGGAGATTGAACAATTGAAGGTAAAAATCAACATCTGTCAGCTGCAGGGATGGGAGGGAGGATGACTTTCTCTCTGCAACGACACACAGAAACATTAAATGAAATAGATTAAATATACCCGCTCAAAGCAATGTTTTCTTCCACTGCTACCCATTGTGTTTCCTCAAATTACCATGGCATTAACCTATAATTCAGGCCACCCTGAAATGAAGGACTTAACCCCCCCCCCCCCCCCCCGTGTCCCATTAAACCACGCCCCCTCCCACTCCGCAGCCAATAGGGATTGAAAAAATGAAGGTAAAAATCAATTTCTGTCAGCTGCATTGACTTTCTCTCTGCAACGACACACACAAACATTAAATAAATAGATGAAATATACCCAGGCGAAGCCGGGTCTTTCTGCTAGTATATTATAAAAATGAGTTTCTGTCTGTCTGTCTATTCTCTATGCGCGACCAAACTACTGGACCGATTTTCACCAAATTCGGCACACAGGTACATCAGGTGCCCGGGAAGGTTTTAGACCAGGTCTCATCTCTCTAGGACATAACGTTTCTGATATATTCCCAAAATATGACCTGCATTAGCCAATATTAGCCTGACAGCATTGGTTTTCAACCCCAACTGCCATTCTCTGCATAGACACACACAGGGAGGGCAGGTTTCCATAATAACACAGCCAGGTAATTAGCAGCCAGCCATCTCACGTAACAATCCAGTCATTTCTATTCAATGCTTTAAAGGGGCAGAGCTCTGTGGATGATACTGTTAAAAGGGTATTCCGTTTATCATGAATATAACTTATGTTTTAGACTAATTTTAGACTATGACCATTCAGTAGTAAATCTTCCACTGCTACCCATTGCGTGTCCTCATAAATTACCATGGCACCGACCTGTGATTCACACCACTCTCAAAAGAAGGACTTACAACACCTGCTCCAGGTTTAACTAAGCCACACCCCGACTCTGTCAGGCCACGCCCCCTTCTCCCTCCACAGCCAATGGGGATTGAAAAAATGAAGGTAAAAATCAACTTCTGTCAGCTGCATTGACTTTCTCTCTGCAACGACACAGAAACATTAAATGAAATAGATGAAGTATACCCAGGCGAAGCCGGGTCTTTCTGCTAGTATGTTATATATGTTGAAAATGGCAGCTATATATTTCTTCTGCTATGCATTCCCTATTTGTTGATGGAAAGTTGAAATGTAAGGCTGGTTTAGACAGCATTTTTGCCTTTTTCTCTCTTTCTTTCTTTGCTTACAACCAAAACTGGGATGAGATACCAGCTTTCATTTATACTTATCCTCACTTACGTATCCTGGTTTTAATAAAAAAAGAAAATTAGCTGGCATATTGCTGCTTTAATTGTATTAACATGGTTATTTCAGAAGGTTGGCAGCAGCTTTCCTGACTTAACAAGAAGTAGTTTATGTCTTTATTAGCATTTTATATGAAGAATACATATTTTATGATGCCAGGTGTAGCTTATTACTATCAAGGTTCCAGACCAATTGTGTAAAACAAGGTATACGCCATAGACATTGCAGTCAACACGCCCTCACAGCAATAACATCTTCATTTGAATGCTCGGATTATACACCATGTGCCAAATAAACCGTAGTAGCCCAATAAGTCACTTAATAGTTTTCGTGTGGATTTCTACAGAACTGGCTGCATCATTAACTCGCTCCTTCCTCTGGCATTTGATGAGTAATAAAGGAGCCGACACAAAGTGCCCTCATAAAGGAGACATTCCAAGTACATTCTGACTGCTCTAGTCACATCAAAGCCAACCAGCAAGTACACGTACATTCAGTGCTCATACTGTCATTACTGCATATGACCCATCTAACTGTTCCTTAGTATCTGGTTATTGTACAATAAAACATTACTCTAAGCTTGCAAGAAACACTTCCTGGTTTTAAAGGGAAACATCCACCAGAAAGAGGCATTTACTCATAGAAAACAATTCTTTTAGAATTTTTGAATGTTTTTCTTTTCATTTTTGGCAGTACTATGCCATTGAAAATTAAATACAAAATTTTGTACTTCTTCAGGAGTCAGCACAGAACAACATGACAGTCTATTGTGCTCTAGATAAAGATACCCACAGTGTGATACTCTAAATAAGTTAGTTGTTCCCCTTCCCTCTCTGGTCTAAGTAATGGTCGGACTGAGAACATGAAGCGAGGCTGTTTGAAATGCTAAAAGTCCAAACAAAAGAAGACGTTAAAGAGGCAGAACAGGAAGTCGAATACATGGAGTGACTTCAAAAAATTATATCCAGAAAAAAAACCTTAGAATTTTCATGCACAGTGGAGAAAATAAGTATTTGATATACTGGCAATTTTGCAAGTTTTCTCACAAAGAATGGAGAGGTCTGTAATTTTTAAAACTGTGAGACAAAATCTAAAAAAATTCAGAAAATAACATTGTATGATTTTAAAATAATTAATTTGCATTTTATTGCATGAAATAATTTTTTGATCACCTACCAACCAGCAAGAATTCTGGCTCTAACAGACCTGTTAGTTTTTCTTTAAGAATCCCTCCTACTCCGCACTCATTACCTGTATTAATTGCACCTGTTTAAACTCTTTACCTGTACAAAAGACACCTGTCCACACAATCACACAACCTCTCCACCATGGCCAAAACCTGTCAAGAGCTGTCTAAGGACACCAGGGACAAACTTATAGACCTGCACAAGGCTGGGATGGGCTACTGGACAATAGGCAAGCAGCTTGGTGAGAAGGCAACAACTGTTGGTGCAATTATTAAAAAATGGAAGAAACACAAGATCACTGTCGATCTTCTTCCGGCTCCATGCAAGATCTTTCCTCGTGGGGTAAGGATGATTCTAAGAAAAATCAGGAATCAGCCCAGCACATGTCCAGGCCCCTTTGAAGTTCAGCAGTGACCATCATAGAACTTTTTGGTATCAACTCCACTTGCTGTGTTTAGAGGAAGAAGAAGGATGAGTACAACCCCAAGAACAACTGTGAAGCATGGGGATGGAAACATCATACTTAGGGGTATTGCACTGTATTGAAGGAAGGATGATGGGGCCATGTATAGCGAGATGTTGGCCAACAACCTCCTTTCCTCAGTAAGAGCAGTGAAGATGGGTCGTGGCTGGGTTTTCCAGCATGACAATAACCCGAAACACACAGCCAGGGCAACTAAAGAGTGGCTTTGTAAAAAGCATTTCAAGGTCCTGGAGTGGCTTAGCCAGTCTCCAGCCCTGAACCCAAATCGAAAAATCTTTGGAGGGAGCTGAAACTGAATGTAGACCAGCAACAGTCCCGAAACCTGAAAGATCTGGAGAAGATCTGTATGGAGGAGTGGGCCAAAATCCCTGCTGTGGTGTGTGCAAACTTGGTCAAGAAGTACAGGAAACATCTGACTTCTGTAATTGCAAACAAAGGTTTCTGTACCAAATATTATTGTATCAAATACTTTATGCAATAAAATGCTTATTATTTATAAATACATACAATGTGATTTTGTTTGTTTTTTTATTCTGTCTCTCACAGTTGAAGTGTACCTACGATAAAAAATTACACACCTCTCCATTCTTTGTAGGTGGGATGTATCAAATACTTATTTTCCCCACTGTATTGGTTAATGTGAGCTAAAACAGTGACGATGGTCTGCCCTTCATCTACCGCATCTTTCTAAAGTGATTGGCCATCTATTATGTTCTGCTCAGTCAGTGTCTACAGCCTGTCTCATCACCCTGGAGAATTGTTAGTAGTGAAATGAGTTATTACGGGCAAACGGCAATCAATTCCTTTGTGACTACTTCAAACAAAGGCATTTCTTCATCTCAATTCTAAATGGAGCATTTGCAGTATCTTGTTTCAGCCAGTGTTGCATGCTCTTAACCTGTACTGTAAGAGACAAGGATGAATGCTGTATCCAGACAAAACACCGGAGATATAATCTGTGACATAACGCTGACTCAGGAATACAGCTTGCTATTTTTATGGTTTATTGCCTGTATAAAAGCCCACTTGCTGTACTAAATAAAGGATGCTAGACTGTTCACTAGAGAAGAGGTAAATCTCACATAAATGTACGAAGTGGGTCAAAAGTCAAGTACCACCCAAAATATCTATAATATTTAAAGGAGTATTCTGGTGAAAGACAGCTGGCTCAGCTGTTCTCATGTCCGTCGTACAAGTGTAGCTCAGCCATTTCCTTCACCGTCCATAAATCCCAACAGATAGTGTCTGTTGCTGTCTCTGGGCAGTGCATGTTATTGCAGTTTATAGTTACAGAATTGATTAGGTTAATACCTAATAATCTTACAGTGTTGATCAGGAGGGTAAAAACCCTTATGAGCCAGATGCCAGTTGTCCCATATTGGGGTATATGCACATTTTGTGCCAAAAATCCACAGTGTAGTGCAGTACAAGCTAAATAGTTCAGTTTTTCAAAATTTCTTGTACACATGCAGACATTTTCAGCACAGAAATTGACCTGTGATGTGGATTTTGACATCAATTGTGTGGATTTTCAGTTCAATACAAAGGGTGAGATCTGGGACAAATCTGTGTCAAAATCCACAACAAATCTGTAAGCAGCGCTTGGATTTTGACAAGGATTTGATGCAGAAACGCAGCCAAAACCTGCATAAACTACACTGTTTTTACATGTATCCTTAGGGGGGATATTCCTTCCTGACTGTGACAATCAGAATAAATTCCCTAATCAATGTCCCTGCACCAGAAATCTAGTACATAAAACTTGTGACATTATTACTGTACTTTCAAGAAAGGCATCCAGGCACAATGAATCAACCATCACAACATCTTGTGGTAGAGAGCTCCATAGTCTCAGTGCTCATACAGTAAAGAATCCCCGTCTATGATGACAGTGAAATCTTCTTTACTCTAGACACAGAGGATAACTGCTTATGTTTGTGCCCCTTGGTATAAAAAGATCATTGTCCCCTAAGCTGTCTTGCATCCCAAGTCTGTTATCCTGTCTTGTCGATGCAATCCTCACATTATCTTGGTCACCTTCCTTTTGTATTCAGTATACAGGTGCCCACAATTGTACACAGTGGGCCACATTTACTATTGTGGCTATATCTGAATTCTAGCTTACTGGGCAGAATTATCAAGCATGGTATTTCGTACTCCAGAAACTTAAATGTAAGCTATTTGAGCTTTTTACGCACAAAATCTAGCAGCCATGCACAGAATGCCAGGTAACCCCCTGGTATACTATCATTTACAAGGGTGTAGCCACATTGCTCATGCGTCGATTCATAAAGTTATCTCAGTGCCAGAAAAATAACAAAAAAATTGATATAAAAAAGACCACAAATGAAAAATTCCCTCCAGAGAATATAATTAAAGTGTTGATATGTCATAGCGGCACGTCAACGGTTTTTGATCGGTGGGGGTCTAAGTGCTGAGATACCCACCAATCTGTGAGTGAGGAGGAAGAAGTGCTCACATAAAGTGCTCTCTCTGTTCACTGCAGGAGATAGAATTGAGTTGGGCCCACAGATTGTCTCGTGCGCTATGTGAGCACTTCTCTCTCCTCGTTCTAATGATCAGTGGGGGTCTCACCCCCCACCGATCAAAACCTCTGATATGTTACTATGATATGTCAAAAGTTTTTTGAAAGTTCATAACACTTTAAATCCAGGATGGAGACTGGTCACTTCAGACACTTTCTTGATCTCAGCTTCAGCTGCCGGTGTGAATGACAGCTAGAGTGTTATTAAGAATGTGACCGCATATGCATTGCTCAGATCTTAAAAAAAGTCATAATCCAATAAAGAGGAAGGAAAATAGAACCATAAACCACCAATACCCCTGTTGTTTATCTGACACACGAAACAACAAGTGCATTAGGAAACTTTCCAGTAAAGAACCCAAGAGAGAACCCCGCAGTGTGATGTTTACTGCTTGATATAAATACACCATTCTGTCCCTGAGGTGCGATTTCAGATTGAGTTTTATGGTGTGGTGTGAAGATTCATGCTGGATATTTATATATCTAATATCTCTGACTATTATAATCGTGGAATGTAATGAGGAAAATTGTAACCACCGTCTACCAAGGATATGTAAGTAATAAAGACGTAAAATGTCAACAAAATGTTCTTTATTCAAACATCAGCATAGAGTATGTTCACCTGTGTTAAATGCATTTTCTAAATCTTAAAGTTGTAGTAGAAGGATTTATACTCCTAGATCTGCTTCTTCTGATGCAAAACCACATAATCACTTTTTCCCCTTCAAGTGAGAGATCGGACACGCTGCTATTCTTTTTGTAATACAGCATTTCCTAAGAACCTGCATGAACATACCCTAATGGATTCATTTAGCATACTGGCCACAAACAAACCTCATCCATATCTAATAAATAGATAAAAAAAACACAGACTAGATAAGTAAATAAATAAATCAATAAATAATGAATATGGCAACAGTCAACTGATATACATCGGCTGACGCATATTAAGTAAAGAATTAAGTCCTTCCTTGGAGCAGTTGCTGATGATTAAGCTCATCAAGATTAAGGGCATGGTCCTCAGGCTTTTCCTTCTTCAAGGTAAACTCCATAGGCACAACATAACTGAAGGGTTCTCAAGACGTCCACCAACTCACAGCTGTGGCTTTGTCCGCTATGACTGCTAACATAAGGCAAATGTCCAGACGTCCTGCTTTTTCTTCTCTTCCTTCACATACCCATCCTGATGCTCTGAATAATTTGAAATATTGCTGGAAGACAGAGTTAAAAATTGAATACAATAAAAAATAAAATCTTCAATATGGCCAAAGAGTATTTGAGATCTGTAGCAGAGAGTATTTCTTCATGCTCATACAGATGATTACGTGAGTCATTAAAGGGGTTGTCTCACTTCAGCTAAAGGCATTTATCATGTAGAGAAAGTTAATACAAGGCACTTACTAATGTATTGTGATTGTCCATATTGCTTCCTTTGCTGACTTTTCGATAAATTTTTTAGTCGCATTATACACTGCTCGTTTCCATGGTTACAACTAGGGGTGAGTGCATCGTGCATCAGATCCAAGAAGTCGATTCTTTCCCCAACTAATGCTGTCTCCGTACAGCATTAAAACATATGGGCTTTGTGGAGGCAAACAACGTTAAGTCTGAAGTCGCTTGATACCTTGGTCGCTGTTTTAAAATGTTTTTAAAGTTGTAGAATCCAAGGCTGACGTTCTTTTCCAAAGTCTCACACGACTTCAGACTTAACGAAGTTTGCTTCCACGAAGCCCATACATGTTTATGCTGTACAGAGACAGGTCTCCATACAGAATTAAAATGAAAGTGGGGAACGAATCGATGGAAAAATTAATCCAGCCAGCAAAGGAGGTAATAAGGACAATCACAATACATTAGTGAGTGTCTTGTATTACCTTTTTCTACCAGATAAGTGTCTTTTGTTGAGGTGAGAATATCCCTTTAAGGCTGGGTTCACATCATGTTTTTTATCATCTTCTAAGGCTTCTTCCACACTTCCATTCGTATTTCTAGCAGCCTGCCAGATACGGGCATTGCCAGGTATTACCAGTGTGCATGCAGCGGTTTTTGTATGGCCAAATCCTGGCATATTTGCTGGAAAGTGGCCATATTTATTAAGAAGCACAGTTAGCGTTCCAGAGAAGGAAAGCTACATCAGCTACCAGCCAATTTTGCCAGTATCGGACGTAAATATGGCTATAACCTATCAACCTGCAGGCAACATCGCCCACTCTGCGAAGCCCTATGCTTTTTTGAAAAGAAAATGTGAAAAAACATAGTACATTTTAACAAATTCTCAGGTGTTTGAAAGGACACTTTCTGATCGGGTGTTTGTAAAAATAAAGTGACCTCTCTGAGAGGAAAAATAAATATAAAGCAATAATAAATGTAAAAGCCTACCAAAAAAAAATAATAATAATCACAGGTATTACAAGGTTAAATGTTTGGAAATAAGGGTAATAATGGAAAGTTATTGAGCTATAACAAGCTTTTAGTAACTCATGGTCCTTTTACAAACACTGACAATCTGGCCAATTATCAGGGATGAATGACTGTAGAAACACGAGTTTCCAAAAATTGGCCTGTGTAAAAGGTGCCCACTCATTCATTAGATGTTCATGTTTTTCGGCCGATACCTAAAATCATAATTTCCGGGCAGTGTAAACAGGGATCTGCTGCCCAGAATCAATGAATCTATATGGGGATGGGTGACGATGAGGCAATGATCCGATTATTTCCTGCTATATCAATCCGTGTAAAAGGACATGACTGAAAATATAACAGAAAAATATGCCGTGGTTTATGCTGCCTTTCCATAGCAAAATCCATTACAAACTGACCAAACAATTTACGCTATGTTTTTTGTGCACAGCGTGTGGATGAGATTTCTTAATCTCATCCACTTTGCTCATATTATAAAATGCTGTGCATTTGCCGCACAATAAAACTGCAACAACAAATCCACAGCAGTTCAGTCACATGTGAACCTAGCCTAAAGCTGGCTATACTTGTTAGCGCAAAGTCAGACAAACGTGACCAATATGGCAGAAGTGGTCCATATATACAGAGACCTATCAGTATTTTCCCATCAGCAAATGTGGGTGGAAAGAAGAATCAGAAGCGTCGGATTTCAAGATGCCCAATCTTTTTTGCCACGGAAAAAAACGTGCAGCAGCAGGTTGGTACAACCCCTCCCCCTATCACTGAAATAAGCATGCAGGCTATGCGGTATAGTATTTGATTTATCACTTAGGATAGATAGATAGATAGATATACAAAAAAAGTGGAAGCGGCACTGCAGTAATGAAGTAGGGTTGGTGTGCCAGCGGCTGTGAAAGTGATCAAACTTCCTGATTCAATAAGAAAAATAAATCCACGGCACTTCCCAAGTTGTGATTAAAAGTGGTGTTCTTTATTCACCAGAGCGACGTTTCAGTCCTCTTGCTGGGACTTTTCTCAAGCAGTGATATACATGCAAAGGTGCTCAGCCAATATTTATACAAGTGATATCATAATTGGTCATTATACATAAATTAATAAAAAATAGTGCAAAAGAATTCATAATGTGCATAATGAGTCCCATGATTAGTGTTCATATTAATATTATAGTATAGATTACAGAGGCATTCATTATATATATGTATAAAAAAGTTTAAAAATGATCCAAATTCATCAATTGATTAATACATAAACACTCCCCCAACAGGTGTACGTATAAACACAGTGATTAAAAACATTTGATATACATGAATCCATAATCAACTGACCAGCATGTGTCCCATGAGATCATCGGCATCCCGGCATCGTCCGATTCCTACTGCGCATGCGCGCGCATTCAACATGACTATAATACCATCATAGTGCTGCGTCCGTTACTAAAATGGAACGCACATGTGACCATGCTATGGAACGCATTAGTCATCTAGTTCCCGATCACGTGATATTAATGACACGCACACGTGACCGTTGGAACACAAACAGGAAGTATTACACTAACGTGCTATATAGAAAGTGAATAATAATCACAAAAGCTATCTTGGTATTTATTCTATTGGAGTGCAACATGAATAGATAATGGGCAAACCATCCTAACAAAGATAGATCTATTATAAAATCTGCCCCAAAGTAAATATATTTATGTATCACCCTTTTATTCTTTGTACAAGGGCTAGGCATACCCAAGTGATCAGTATCTGTGTATATTGATATATATATATACATATATAAGGGATTATACCCTATATTATAATATTACTGTGTGATATCCAGACGTCACCTATGTCCTTCCATATCATCCGATAATAGGGCGGACCAGGTGACAGGATGTCAATAGTGTTCAATATCCGAACTACGGACATCACATCAACTAAAAGACATCCTCTTAATCTGTTGTATCATTCCCTAAGTTAGTGTAGAATGAGAGCAGTGATTATGAGACACAACCACGCTCTATCATTCCCACATAGTTGTATCATATATGTATATGTATACATAACTGATGCTCGGGTAATGCCTCACCTCATATCATTAATTTGGAAAGTGATTATCAAATGTAGTATAGTATGATCTATCATTATGCACCTAAAATAGAAAAACCTCCAAAGATAGCTAAAAAGAAAAAAGTTAATAATAACAATCAAAAAGAAAAAAATCTCATAGGAATCCATGGATGTTCAAATGATCTTGCTGGGAGACATGCTGGTTTACAGGGAAAACTCCTTGTGAACATTCATCTGCAATATATAAAAACTACTACGATAACTTCCGAAAAAAACCTACAAGACGTGGAGGCAAAAGGAGACAGAGACAGTACAAAAGTCAAAACACAAAGACCACAGAGGAAGAAAATCAACCAGTCAACCAAACAGTGGTAAATATATCTTCACATATATTGACTGATGTACAAATACATGTTTTGTCAAAGGGTCTGACTTTTTGCCCTACTGAAAGAACTGATTGGGTACAATTGGAGATTGACCTATATCAGTTTTTCAGAAGATTGAGATTGAAAGTATGGTTTTCTATTTACCCAAAGGATGGGAGTAATATGAGAATGACAGAATTACAGTTGACAGATTTTGATTTGTTTTTAAAAAGTGATTTTGTACCACCAATGTCTTTTCCTGCGATTGACCTCTTTAGTGACATGGTCATGAGAGAGGTCAATATTACGTTCTATCGAAATTGATAAGTTTAAACATCCTAATATGACAAGGATAGAATGGGGGGCACTTAACGAGCTTGTACATGACCATAGCCTCACTATAAAACCCGCTGACAAGGGTGGTGCAGTTGTGGTCATGGACACAGCCAATTACATGAAGGAGGCGTACAGACAACTGGAAGATAGTGTGGTGTATAAAAAATTACAGGGCGACCCCAAATGGGAGATGGCCCGAAAAATTTCTGATATATTAAATACGGGTGTACAAGGTGGATTAAGTGATATAAAATTAAAAGAATTTTTGACGGTTGCACATCCCATAACACCAATGTTATATCTTCTGCCGAAGATCCATAAACAATTAGTGGATCCCCCTGGTAGACCAATTGTCTCCGGTAGGGGCTCCATTTTGAGCAATATAGCTATCTTTTTGGATAAAATATTACGCACCTACGCAATTACAGCTGCCTCTTACATACAGGATTCATCGGATTTTCTCATAAAATTAAATGAGACTACAATACCAGAGGGGGCAATTTTGGCCTCACTGGACATTGCTAGTCTCTATACATCTAATAGGCATGATTTTGGCATGGGAGTTGTTAAAAAGGCCCTTTCTACTTCTCAATACTCTCTTGCATGTCAGGACTTCATCCTCAGATTATTGGAAGTGGTCTTGACTTCCAATTACTTTCTTTTTGGGGACAGCTACTACATGCAGATGCGGGGGACGGCCATGGGGTCCAATGTGGCCCCTACATATGCCAACATGGCCGTCGCCCACTTGGAGGAGACGTACGTCTATGTGTCCCACCACTTTGGACATGTTCTGAAGTGGTGGAGATACATAGACGACGTCTTCCTCATTTGGACTGGCACAGAAGAGGGACTACTTTCCTTTTTTTCATTTCTTAACACAATAGATGTGGATATAAAATTTACTTTGGAATACTCATATACGAATATACATTTTCTTGACATTGATATTACCTTGAAGGATGGCATACTGGACACTGATGTGTTTATTAAGCCAACGGATAAGAATACCTTATTAAGATTTGATAGTGCTCACCCTCGAGCCATGGTAAAATCCTTACCACTTAGTCAATATTTACGTGCTAAAAGAATTGTTAATAATTCAGAACAACTAGACCGTACATTAGATAGGATGACGGGAGCCTTCAGAATGAGAGGTTTCCCCTCATCCATTTTGGATAAACATCGAACTACTGTGGACAGATTGGATAGATCCACTCTATTAAAATCCAAACATAGAAGGGGACAAGATCAGAGAGTACCACTGGTTACTACATATACAGAGAGGAGTTATCAACTTCGTGACATTATTAACAAACATTGGTCTCTCATCAAAAATGCTTTTCCAAATGTAGAGTCATTACATAGACTACCACTTATATCTTTTCGGAGACCAGCGAATTTGGGCGATAGATTGGTCCGAACAGATGTGGGTTCACAACGAACACTACGACAAACATTTATACATACTCAAAAAAAAGGTTGCTTTCCATGCTTGAATTGCATTAATTGCAAATATCTTAAGAAGGGCAATAGTTTTATACATCCCATAACGAACCAGATATTTAAAATTAATTATTTCTTAACATGCGAGTCTACCTTTTTAATTTACGTTCTATGGTGCCCATGTCCCCTCCTTTATGTAGGGGAAACAACACTTGATTTTAAAACACGCATTAACCATCATCGATATACTATAAGAAAAAAACGGATGGATTTGCCGGTTTCAAAACATTTTTGCGATAAGGGGCACAAAGAGAGCGAGTTGAAGTGTATGCTAATTGATCATGTCCCGATTTCACGTAAAGGGGGTAATCGTGAGTTAATTTTAAAAAAAAGGGAAATACAGTGGATTATGAAATTGAATACTCTGAAACCCAAGGGGTTAAATGTTGAATTTAGACCATGGATCTTCTCAGGACAGACATAGGTACTGATATTAATCTGATGTGTTAATGCAAAAAATGGTGTCTCATTATTGTTTTATAATCAATACTGCATAGACTGATACATTTTTTTATATATTGCAGATGAATGTTCACAAGGAGTTTTCCCTGTAAACCAGCATGTCTCCCAGCAAGATCATTTGAACATCCATGGATTCCTATGAGATTTTTTTCTTTTTGATTGTTATTATTAACTTTTTTCTTTTTAGCTATCTTTGGAGGTTTTTCTATTTTAGGTGCATAATGATAGATCATACTATACTACATTTGATAATCACTTTCCAAATTAATGATATGAGGTGAGGCATTACCCGAGCATCAGTTATGTATACATATACATATATGATACAACTATGTGGGAATGATAGAGCGTGGTTGTGTCTCATAATCACTGCTCTCATTCTACACTAACTTAGGGAATGATACAACAGATTAAGAGGATGTCTTTTAGTTGATGTGATGTCCGTAGTTCGGATATTGAACACTATTGACATCCTGTCACCTGGTCCGCCCTATTATCGGATGATATGGAAGGACATAGGTGACGTCTGGATATCACACAGTAGTATTATAATATAGGGTATAATCCCTTATATATGTATATATATATATCAATATACACAGATACTGATCACTTGGGTATGCCTAGCCCTTGTACAAAGAATAAAAGGGTGATACATAAATATATTTACTTTGGGGCAGATTTTATAATAGATCTATCTTTGTTAGGATGGTTTGCCCATTATCTATTCATGTTGCACTCCAATAGAATAAATACCAAGATAGCTTTTGTGATTATTATTCACTTTCTATATAGCACGTTAGTGTAATACTTCCTGTTTGTGTTCCAACGGTCACGTGTGCGTGTCATTAATATCACGTGATCGGGAACTAGATGACTAATGCGTTCCATAGCATGGTCACATGTGCGTTCCATTTTAGTAACGGACGCAGCACTATGATGGTATTATAGTCATGTTGAATGCGCGCGCATGCGCAGTAGGAATCGGACGATGCCGGGATGCCGATGATCTCATGGGACACATGCTGGTCAGTTGATTATGGATTCATGTATATCAAATGTTTTTAATCACTGTGTTTATACGTACACCTGTTGGAGGAGTGTTTATGTATTAATCAATTGATGAATTTGGATCATTTTTAAACTTTTTTATACATATATATAATGAATGCCTCTGTAATCTATACTATAATAATAATATGAACACTAATCATGGGACTCATTATGCACATTATGAATTCTTTTGCACTATTTTTTATTAATTTATGTATAATGACCAATTATGATATCACTTGTATAAATATTGGCTGAGCACCTTTGCATGTATATCACTGCTTGAGAAAAGTCCCAGCAAGAGGACTGAAACGTCGCTCTGGTGAATAAAGAACACCACTTTTAATCACAACTTGGGAAGTGCCGTGGATTTATTTTTCTAGATGGATAGATAGATAGATAGATAGATAGATAGATAGATAGATAGATAGATAGATAGATAGATGCTGGCCAAAGGCTATCTGAAGTTAATTGCTGGCCTCGGCGGTGATGTGTCTCCAAGCGGCATGTGACCCGGCAGAGATGTGCTTCTTGGGGACATGTCACTGTTAGAGGTGAGTAATTGGCTGCAGCCATGAACGTGACCTCATAATTAGGCAGACTAGATGTAAAGAAGCCGAGGACCAGAAAATCACTGAAACGGAGCGGTGGGGAGCTGGTGAGTATGATTCTTCCCTTAGGAACCACACACTAGGGGACTTACTTTAAAAGGAGCCCAATTCTGGACTACCCCTTTAACCCACCAAAGTTAGTTCCTGTAAACCCATCTAAAAGAAAGGGACTGGGGAGGAATATCTATTCTGCTCAAAACTTAATTGGAGGATCATTAGGAGGATGGGCCTCATTTGCAGCCTGACTCTCTATCCCTTCGCAGTTCACCAGGACTATTAACCTGCTGTCTAGGAACAAGAAGGAACTTTATAGTTCCAGAAGTCACCTTGATCAATCTATCTAAACACAAGGTTAGAAATAGTACAGACAGATTAGTTACCTACTCACAGGGGAAGGGCAGCAAAGGCTGTAATGCAGGCAGTCAGCCATGTCTATGCTTCTCACTGATTCCGCCCTGTAGACCGCCCTTCTGGAGCTGCTTCAGCAATTGTTCGAACATGTCATTTTATGGAATACGTTACTACTGTAATTCAATATACAGCATATTTGAAGTGTATCTGTCATTATTTTTCTTAAACGTGTAGGGCAAGTGATTTTGATTATTTTGTAACATACCTTAATTGTTGATTTTGTACATTTTGTAAGTTGTCTTTTGGCAGTAAGTTGCAATGGAAAACCAGTCTTCAATGTTCAGCAAGGCGCTGTACTGAACAGTGTAGATGGTCCTCGCTCACTGCCTCTCGTAAGTAGCTAAAACTGGCCATAAATATATACTATATATACTGCCCTGTCTGGTTGACTTCTGTACACTGTCAGCGGTGAGCACTGACAGTGTACCTGTATTCCAGGCATGCTGACTAACTAGCCGCCGGGAAATGCACAAGATCACTGCCCACTTTCCTGCATTTCCCGGTGGCTCGTTAGTTATTCAGCGTGCCTGGGATACAGACTGCACGTACACTGTCAGCGCTTACCACTGACAGTGTACAGAAGTCAGGCAGAGAGGACAGTAAATATAATATATATGGCCACTTTTAGCTACATATGAGAGAGGCAGTGAGGTTCAGTAGCAGTGAGCGAGGAGCCTCTACCCTGTTATGTACTGTGCTGTGAAGACAGACAAGGGAAAACTTCAGAGGCAGTTTTGTAATAAGAAAGTACAAAATCAATAAGAACGTATAGTGCAAAAATAACCCAGATCAATTGCCCTACACATTTAAGAAAAAAAATAGGCTCCTTTCGCCTATCCGTGCACTCTACTCTGTATTTCTCTGCATGGTAAATGTATCATGTAGAGACACCAGATGCCAGACACCAATAGGATCTGTCATTAATGTTTTATTGTGGGAGTCCATCAGCTGGGACAAGCACTGACCCCATACAACCATGTTATCAGTGTTCATTATTACAAACAGGAGATTCAGAAACATCTGTGCGCACTCACTTAAAGGGAACCTGTCATCTCCGAAACACCCCCTGAACTAGAGTAAGCGTTGTATAGTGTAAGTGACGCTGAATCCGAATATGTAAGTTTTATCTTCATACTCAATTGCATTCTGATGCTGTGCTCCCACAAACCTGCAGTAAAATCCACTCGCTGGACTCCAGTGCTCACTCACATAATGGAGAGGACTCAAAGAAGAGTCCAGTGAGTGCATTTTACTGCAAGTTTGTGGGAGCACAGCGTCAGAATGGAAGTGAGTATGAAGATAAAACTTTCATATTCAGATTCAGCATCATTTACACTATACACCGCTTACTCTAGTTCAGGGGGTGTTTCGGAGATGACAGGTTCCCTTTAAAGAAGAACTCCCGACAAAAATTTTATTCCGTGTCCTGCTAGAAACGTACATGATATAATCTGTAGTGAATGTCATTTTCTTACCAGTGTCTGAATTTTTGACTTCTATCATCCTGAAGTTTCTTATCTGTGTCATGTGACCAGCAATTAGACCCACCAACTCACACATAGACTTATGTGTGGACAGGAAGTCTAATTCTCTATGTATTCCTATGAGACTGAAAGTGAGGCTCCCATAGGAATGAATAGAGCAGTTACTGGCTTTCTGTCCTGGGTCAGTTGGAGGTCAGGGAGTTGGTCACATGACCCAGCTACAATAAGAAGAGAGGTTTTTTACTCACAAAAACAGTCACTGATAAGAAAATGACAATCACTATAGATTATATCATGCACCTTTCTAACAGGTCAGAGAATAAAAATTTTTGCGGGCGTTCTTCTTTAATCTCTGTACATCTTAAATGGAGAGTAACCACCTTAGCACATATAAGAAACTGCCCTCAGAAGGGTCAAGGATTCCACCATATGTAATAGGTTGGCCATCACTGATATATAGCCAGCTACGTACATGCATATCTGCACTGTCCAGCCATATATATATATATATAGACTATATTGGTCATACAAGCATATAGAAATTGAGCTGGAAGACAATAGGTGAATACTGCTCTGCTCTCTCATACACTATATTAAAGGGGCTCTTTATGTGGTAGGATTTTCAGTCTAACGATTGTATTTCTATTATGTTTTGATAAGGATAAAGCATGATTTTTCCAGTAATCATGTATTTTTTCCGTCATCCACGCCTGTCTCTCCTGTTTACTTCATTTTTAGAGCCTAGCAGCCAGGCTAACTTGGCAGCATGCCAAGCTACAATTCCCTTATGTCCCCTCATATCTCCACCACTCCCCTCCCTTCCTCTCCTCCATACTTAGGAACACATAACCTGGATGGTGGTACAGCCCAGACTATTGATGATGCACTCATATGAATATAAAACAGGATACTCAAGGACAATACTAATAATTAACACTGCCAAGAATATATTTTGCACTTTAAGGAGCTGGCAGACAGAAAACTGGAAAAATCAAGGTGTTTTGAGAACATAATAACGGCAGGTTTCTTTAAAATGCAGTGATCTGATAAATGATTTTGCGTCATGATAGGTGTCTTCTAGTGTAAAAACAATAGAAGAACTTGGCAGCTACATACTGGGTAAATGTGCACTTGGCACAGAGTGTAATAACAGTTATCTGTCATACTGCAGCAGTTATGGGCTGTGGACATTGTGCAGATTGTTTAGGGAACGTATCTGATGTAATGTGACACATACCTGGCATGTACCTGGCTGTAATGATTACATGCTGAGTAAGCCTCTACATCATGTACCAGCAGTCTGTGGTTATTATACTGGGAATCAATGCATCTCTGGTGGACAAATCCTAGAAGCCAGGCAGCCAATGTGCCCAGAGATTTCCTAATTTCCTGCCTCGTACTCTACTGATGCCAGGAAATAGTCTATTTAGTTGGGAATTGTCACACTGACCCCTATATTATACTGCACAGCTGGACAAATCCTAAGTGCAATGTTTAATATATGTACGTATGTACTAAATTTTTGAAGATGCTAAACTTTTTGGGTTGTTTTTTTTATTTTCAAATATTACTTTTGTTAAATTTTTAGCTAACACAATAAGACAAGAGAATTGTGCGTACAACAGGAGATGCAAGATGACGTTACAGTCAAAGGTAGCTTAAGAGTCAAACATACTAAATGCCTGACTGTTGGATAAAATAAAGCTCAAGACTGTCAACAAACACTGAAAATGACAGTTCAATTTAGAAAACCTGTGCTGCAGAGTAAATTTTGCGGAAATAAAGAGAAGGCAAGAACCAGAGCAAAAGAAGTGAAGGGGGAGGAGGGAGAGAAAGAAAGAAGAGAAGGCTGTTCTATAGGTCATTAGTGTCTGATCGGTGGGGGTCCGACACCTGGCACCAGCGCTTCTCCGTGCAGCACAGCTCTGTACATTGTATAGCGGCTGTGCTTGGTATCCCACTCAGCCCCATTGACTTTTATGGTATTGAGCTGCACCTAGGCCACATGACAGCTTGGCTTCAGCAGTCTCGTGCCGTATACGGAAACAGGCTGCATGGTGGCTCAGTAGTTAGCCCTGTTGTCTTGCAGCAATGGGTTCTTGGGTTCAAATTCAACTATGAGCTACATCTAAGAGGAGTTTGTGTGTTCTCTGAGGGTTTCCTCCTGGTGCTCAAATTTCCTTCCACATTCCAAAAATAAGTTAAGAGGTAAACTGGCATCTTATAAAGTTATCCCTAGTGTCTGTTGGAGATTAGCGCCAATATGGCAGACAGTGACGTCCCAGCTTCAAAACCATCCCTGCCCTCCGTCCCTTGTTCCCTTGTGTGAGAAAAGTGCATAACAGATGATTGTTGTTGAGGCCAGTGATTGGCTGCAGCGGTCACCTGTGGTATATGGGCATGTTATTGCTACAGCCAAAAACATTACATTGTGACTGCAGCAGCGGGAAGTATCGGAATGGAGGTGGTCCGAAATTTTGAGTTTTTTTAGTTTCAGTTTTTTTTTTTTTTTAAAAACAGATACTTGGACAAGCTACCTACAGCCCTCACTGTGTGTCATTCACAAATGCTTTGCTATGCTACAGTCAGGATCTTCAGGAACATGTCCTGCTGTCTATACATTCTTACAGCTTTGTCAGGTCCTTCAAGGTGGAAACTGGACGGCTAAATTCTAGCCAGGAAATACTGGATTCAGAAACAAGGGATGAGCCAGTTTCATAAAGTATCGGTCTCATTGAGCAATTCCAATTAACTCTATACTAACCACACAACCCTTTCAGATTTCCCTTGCAGCTCTTTTCAGTAAAGAAAACCCTGTAACACTTTCAAATTATTATTAAAGCTAGGTAAAACAAAATATAAAATCATGATGAGACATGTGTGTTCCAACTCTGAAAATTAGCAATAGTTACAAGTGCATCTCAAATTAGAATATCATCAAAAAGGTTTTTTTTTATAGTAATTA
Organism: Rhinella marina; assembly: GCA_900303285.1. Taxonomy (NCBI): domain Eukaryota; kingdom Metazoa; phylum Chordata; class Amphibia; order Anura; family Bufonidae; genus Rhinella; species Rhinella marina. The sequence goes on from ONZH01003899.1 coordinate 197,974, forward strand.
ATTATAGTAATTTTTAGTAATTAAATTCAAAAAGTGAAAAACATATATATAGTCATTACAAACAGAGTGAACTTTTTCAAGTGCTTATTTATGTTAATATTGATGATTATGGCTTACATCCAAGGAAAACCCAAAAGTCATCATCTCAGAAAATTAGAATAATTAACCCAAAACACCTGCAAAGGCTTCCTAAGCCTTTAAAAAGGTCCCCTAGTCTGTTCAGTAGGCGACACAATTATGGGGAAGACTGTTGACTTGACAGATGTCCAGAAGGCTATCATTGACACACTCCACAAGGAGGGTAAGCCACAAAAGGTCATTGCTAAAGAAGCTGGCTATTCACAGAGAGCTGTATCAAAGCATATTAATGGAAAGTTGACTGGAAGGAAAAGGGTGGTAGAAAAAGGTGCACAAGCAACAGGGAGAACTGGGGGGAGATTCACAAGGAAAATCACAGAAAAAAAAGTGGTCTCAAATGGCAGAAAATGCTCAAAACCCCATATGCTGTTTCGCATTTCTAACCAGGGGAGCAAATCCTGCACATGTGATCCACTGCTGAACGTAATCCCCAGCAAAATTGCATACAATGGTGGATGCCTGCAGCGGACCACATGTACCACAAAGACATCCTACACAGGATAGCCAAATGTGCGAATGTGACAAACTATATAAAACAATTCACGGAAAATGGTGCAATACAGCGGTAAATTCAATTGACAATATATTGCTAAACCCTCACACTGATATTAAAATGAGACTTTCGCCAATATATTCTTATATCAAGAACATACCGGAGCCCGAGCACCGCGTCAAGGTATCTCAAGTGGCATGGGACCTAACACTAACCCTACATGCCTACATTCCAGATAGGGGCATAAAGTCAAATGCACAGCAAGCAGCTCCCAGTTACCTCCAGCGTAAAATCACATATACAATGGGGGGGGAAGGGGCTGTGAGTCCCACCTATCCCCGGTTAGAAATGCGCAACAGCATTTGGGGTTTTGAGCATTTTCTGCCATTTTAGACCACTTTTTTCTGTGATTTTGTTTGTACATCTATACTTGGAAGTGTGGCAACTCCAGGTTGAATGTGCTTTGATTTGACTAATGGGTAACATTCAGGTGCACCTGTGCAGCCTTGGTCACATGACATCAGGGATAGTTGGGACTCACAGACTCCGCCCCCCTCCCATTGTATGTGTGATTTCACGCTGGAGGTAACTGGGAGCTGCTTGCTGTGTGTCAGACTTTATGCCCCTATCTGAAAATGCCCAACGGCATGTAGGGTTAGCGTTAGGTCCCGGCCCACTTGAGATACCTTGATGGGGTGCGCGGGCTCCGGTATGTTCTTGGTATAAGAATATATTGGCGAAAGTCTCATTTTCAGATCAGTGTGAGGGTTTAGCCATATATTGTCAATTGCATTTACCGCTGTAGTGTGCCATTTTCCGTGAATTGAGATTCACAAGGAGTAGACTGCTGCTGTCAGTGCTTCAAGAGCCACCACACACAGACATATACAGGATATGGGCTACAAGTGTCGAATTCCATGTGTTAAGCCACTCATGACCAATAGACAACGCCAGAAGCGTCTTACCTGGGCCAAGGAGAAAAAGAACTGGACTGTTCTCAGTGGTTAAAGGTGTTGTTCTCAGATGAAAGCAAATGTTGCATTTCATTTGGAAATCAAGGTCCCAGAGTCTGGAGGTAGAGTGGAGAGGCCTCAATCGTAGCTGCTTGAGGTCTAGTGTGAAGTTTCCACAATCAGTGATGGTTTGGGGAGCCATGTCATCTGCTGGTGTAGGTCCACTGTGTTTTATCAAGACCAAAGCCAGTGCAGCCGTCTACCAGGACATTTTAGAGCACTTCATGCTTCCCTCTGCCGACAAGCTTTTTGGAGATAGAATTTTTATTTCCCAGCAGGACTTGGCACCTGTCCACACTGCCAAAAGTACCAATACCTGGTTTAATAACCACAGTATCACTGTGCTTGATTGGCCAGCAAACTCGCCTGACCTTAACCCTATAGAGAATCTATGGGGTATTGTCAAGAGGAAGATAAGAGACACCAGACCCAACAATGCAGATGAGCTGAAGGCTGCTATCAAAGCAACCTGGGCTTCCATAACACCTCTGCAGTGCCACAGGCCGATCGCCTCCAAGCCATGCCACATTGATGCTGTCATTTATGCAAAAGGAGCCCCAACCAAGTATTGAGTGCACCTATGTACATACTTTTCATTTGGCCAACATTTCTGTGTTTACATTTTTTTTTACAGTTAGTCTAATATAATATTCTAATTTTCTGAGATAATGACTTTTGGGTTTTCTTTGGCTGTAAGACGTAATCATCAACATTAACAGAAATAAACACTTGAAAAAGTTCACTCTGTTTGTAATGACTCTATATAATATATGAGTTTCACTTTTTGAATTGAATTACTGAAAAAAAACTACTTTTTTATGATATTCTAATTTATTGAGATGCACTTGTACAATGACTGCAGAAATACAAGTAGTAGTCACCATCACTTGCCTTTCTGGCACCTGTATATAGTCGCAAATGCCATGACCTGCAGTTACAAAGTATCCAGTATTCCATATGCAGCTATGTAAAAATCAATGTTTTTCTCATCATTTGGCAAATGACTTAAAAACAGAAAACTTTTTGGACAGGTAATGCTTATTTCATATTCTTATATCTGTATTTGCTTTATATTCATACCTGATCCACAGACAACAAAAACAAACAGTGCCAGTAGCCAAGGTCCTACAGGATATTTCTCTTCTTGTGGTCTCTAAAAAGTGGAAAATAGAATTTACAATTTAATTTGAAAATTACCACATATGTATGTCCCAAAAATACAACCCTACAAAGTGTAAATAAAAATGTCTACTGAACTACCATTGTGTATGTATTGAGAAGAATTACAGCTCTCTTTCAGATTTGTTTCTCAAAGGTTATGGACCACTTTGGGGTCAATTATATTTTTATCATTGCAATTTACTCATTTTGGTTAAAAATATATATTTTTTCAGTTAGTCTTTATTAAACATGTTAATCACTTTTTCCTCTACAGCTTTCAGTTTCACTACATATATAGGATCTCTACCTCATACTGAATCCATCAGGGAGCTCCTCTGACAGTCTGATCTGTAGCCCTTATCTCTGACCACCTGAGAGCTCATAAACACTCATTATCAAACTTAGAATGATATAGGTACTGCTACACAGCGACATGTGTTGCTGAAAAGTCACACATTCTTTGTAATGAAAGTCAATGCTGTGACTTGTATTTTCTTGCGACACAGCACATTCACAGCATGTCGCATTGCGACACCATTGACTATCATTACAAAAAATGTTGTGCCACACATGTTGCCGTGTAGCCGTACCTTATGGCTTAAATGAGTGTTTATGAGCTGGCAGGAGCTCAGAGATAAGGAAATAAAATTTTGTCATGTTCAATAACGTCCGCAATACAGAATGTAATAGAACACACCACATTTTTTCTCACAGAAGCACCATCAGGAGTGTCGATGGGTCTATAATAGCCTTAAGCCCTTAGAGTATGGACACAATGGGCAGCCATGCTGGGGTTGGAGACGCGACCGATTACAGAGCGGCCATACAAGCTGCAACAGGAGGACACCAAACTTGGAAAAGAGTGCATTTGGTGTTCACTGTTAAAGGTCGTGCGGTAACTCACAAAGATGCGTGACCATTAACAGTGACCACTAATTACACAATTTTGTTCTAATTAGGCCTCTTTCACACGAGCGTCGCGGATTTGTTCAGGATGCGTTGCGGATGCAATGCGTTGCGTTTTTAACGCACCCCCATTCATTTCTATGGAGCCTGGGCTGCGTGAAAAACGCAGAATATAGAACATGCTGCGTTTTTCACGCAACGCAGAAGTGACGCGTGAAAAAAAACGCTCATGTGAAAAGCCCCATTAAAATGAATGGGTCAGGATTCAGTGCGGGTGCTATGCGTTCGCATCACGCATTGCACCCGCGCGGAAATCTCGCCCGTGTGAAAGGGGCCTTAATCTGATCCTGTTACGGCTTGTATGGCCATGCAGTACTCAGCCTCCTCCCAACTGCAGCAGGACCGCGTCATGTGGCCATACCCTTCGAGGTTTTCATCAGTCTACCTAGTTATGCAGTAATATATCATCTGTGCACAAAATAACTGCAAAACTAGACCATGAGCAAGTGTGTGACAACCATCATAGTCGTCTTACAATTTTCCCTGGGGAAATTGATTATTAGAATGCGTTAACAACTTGAGAAAAGAACCCGACCCAAAGACTTATAATTGACAATTTTTGCTTAAATTACTGCTATAGCATGGGTGACTGGTCACACGATCAAAAGTCACAATCCACACTGCAAAAATGTTTATTCTTCAAGGAAACAAACTGAGAAATTAAACTTGTCTCTGTTCACACTACCTTTCCTGCATAATGGAGACCGGACGGATCCGTTATGCAGGCGATAGACTTAAATTATGACTGAATGAATAACGGAATACCTCTAAAGGCATTTAGTTATGCATTCCATCATGGAATTGAGTTATGGTCCGTGGTAACGGAATCCATAACGCAATTCACCTTTTACCACCAAACGACGTGTGAACAAATTTCAAAATATGAAATTCCCTCATCTCTAGTTGCAATTTTGACAGAAATGTGAACAGAGCCTTAAAAGCAGAATACAAGATGTAATGGTACAAACAGTACCCTCATTTATAACTAGTTCTACCAGATGAAGGACAATATACTAGAATGAAGAAGGTTTGAGATTAAGGATGAGCGAACTTCTTGAAATTTGCTTGGGGTCTAATTCGTCAAACTTTTTTAAAAGTTTAATTTGGGCTTGAATCGATTCTACATGAATCAAACATGCTCTAATTAGCTTTAAAATTAGTATGTAACACCCTTCAGCCTACTACTACTCATACTCGCAAATAAATAGGAGTACAGAAGGGAAGAATGGATTTTAAAACACCCCCTCACACATGACAGGTGCAAGCCGATTCGCCATCAACAAGTACAGGAGAATTATATCCCATCCAGAATAATTACACTTCTCTCAATGAGACATGCAAAGTAGCTCCCCTTGCAAAAGGCATTTATTTACTCAGTCATCAGGACAAAAACAAAAAGTATACTGTGCAATAAATACTACAAGTATGATTTGAAGTGTGGGAGTATAATGTACAGTACAGGCGCAGATCCTATGCTATGCATTAGGCACCGCACCACACTGACATTGTAATAAAACATCAATCAATAAGCATCAGACAAGTGATAGGAGAAGGGAGTCACAGGCCCAAAGTTTTATTGATAGACAGACACACCAAGGGGAGAGGGGTTTCAATCCTCTTCTTCGTCAACACCTAGACAGTCCATGGTGAAGCAGTCTCTGAGCAGGCTGCAAACCAGCCTGCAGCAGTCTGGGACATCCTCTTCCTGTTCACGACCAGAGGTTTTCTGGCAAGCTACAGAGCATCCTTAAAACTGTTCATAAAGCACCAGGCGTCCTGGATAGCCTCAACAGTGTGGGTTCCGTGGAAAAGTCTGTAAAACACAGTGGTGTACTTCAGGCTGCTTCCTCTTCAAATGGGCACCTGGGGCAGTACCTAGTATTGAATAGCCCACAGGCATGCATGAAAGTTCTCAGGGACAGGCCCCCCAAATGGCCATAAATGCCAGGTCTTTATGCTCGTTAATTAACTTGCTAGAAGCCACGTTTGTACAAACAACCTCAGCAGTGGCAGCTTAGAGCTTTAGAACAGACTCCAATAAGTCCTTTGCTTGGATGAGCTTGTGGGTAGGCTTTGGTTTCCACAAGTCAAGTTTGAGTCCTTTCAGCTGGTGTTTCCTTAGAAACTTGAGAAAGTCCTGTAGTACCAAGGGATGTCCCACTTGTCCCAACCCAGCCTTCTCCAGAGCGGCGGGAGAAATCGTCAAGAGAACCAGAATGACTGGAGACAAAATTGTTTTGCTTAGTGAAATGGCCTTGGTACTCTACGTGGTGCTCTTTATCATTAGGAAGACAAAAAAAATAGTCATGATCAGTACTGTATGCCAGGCAACAGTTCTCAAGCTTTCTGGGAAGGATAGATGCAAATATGCATACCTTAATTCTGCTGGCAATAGAAAGGATATCCTCTCTTTTTCATTTTGTCAGTTAAGCTAATTTGCATACATTTGGGATTCTGGGAAATATATCCAAATTCGTTTTATTTTTCTTCCAAAAAAGAAAAGAACGCTAATATTATGCCAGCTGAATTAAGATATTCCAATTTGCATACATTCTTCCTAGAAACTAAAAGCAGTGTATCCTGGCATATACTATTTATCATGCATATTTTTGAATCCCTAATGATAAAGGGCACTGCGAAGATTACCCCCTAAAGGCAGTCTACTAAGCAAGGCAATTTTCTCTTGAGTCATTTTGGTTCTCCTGACCTTTCGGAATGGGGGCTGACTGCATGTCTTATTAAGAGAAGTGTAATCCTGGGTGGAGTATTCTAGTTCTTTTGTCCTTTTAGATGGAGAATTGGCTTGAATGTCTTACTTTCAATGGAATGTTACGTGTTCTTAAATTTCATTGTTTACAAAGAGAGAGAGAGAGAGAGAACGAGCATCTGTAGCTGCCTAAGCTCCGGCCAACGGGAAGTCCACCCCTACACTACCACACCCACTGGGGCTATCTACTCCACCTTCCCACTGCCTCAGTGCCACCATCACCTGCCCACAGGCCAAACCCCCTACCTTGTATCACCACTGCAGCAGCACCAACCACTCCTTTGGCTGCTGTAGTCCCCACTGTGGAGGATTTTCTACCTCTTCCCTCCCCAGGTGTCCAGCAGAGGAAGGTGAAGGACAGCCCAGCTGCTGACCTCTCAAAGAAGAAAGTCATCAAGAAGCAGAAAGACCCCTTTCCCCAGGAAGAGGAGATCAACTACTTTGTGGTGGAGCTGGTGGCCAGCAACAAAGTCCTAGACTTCTTAGATATCCAGACTTCGGCACTCCTCAAAGAGATACATGCACAGTGCCTGTTGCTGTATGCAGAGCAAACAGAAAAGAGGATCTGGTAACTAGGCTGTATTGTTTATAATAACTTTCTCCTTAACCGCTTCCAGACCAGGTAATTTACCCCCGTACCCGCTCTCCTGACCAGGCCTAATTTAGCAAATCTGACATGTGTCATTTTACAGTATGTAGTAATAACTTTGGAATGCTTTTACTTATCCAAACCATTCTGAGTTTGTTTTCTTGTGACACATTGTACTTCAGGTTAGTGAACAATTTGAGCTGGTATGTTTTACCTGTATATATAATTCAATTATATAATATTTTCAATTGGCCTTTATTAAAAACATTGAGCCATTCTGTCACAAAGGGTTAACTGTTTTTCTAGCTGTGTGACTGGTACTTTCACTTTGTGGTGGTCATCTAATAATCCTTATCTCTAAACTACAGTCATGGCCAAAAGTTTTGAGAATGATACAAATATTAATTTTTACAAAGTCTACTGCTTCAGTTTTTATAATGGCAATTTGCATATACTCCAGAATGTTATAAAGAGTGATCAGCTTAACAGCAATTACTTGCAAAGTCAATATTTGCCTAGAAAATGAACTTTATCCCCCAAAACACATTTCAACATCATTGCAGCCCTGCCTTAAAAGGACCAGCTAACATCGTTTCAGTGATTGCTCCATTAACACAGGTGTGGGCGTTGATGAGGATAGGGCTGGAGATCAATCTGTCATGATTAAGTAAGAATGACACCACTGGACACTTTAAAAGGAGGCTGGTGCTTGGCATCATTGTTTCTCTTCTGTTAACCATGGTTATCTCTAAAGAAACACGTGCAGTCATCATTGCACTGCACAAAAATGGCCTAACAGGGAAGAGTATCGCAGCTAGAAAGATTGCACCTCAGTCAACAATCTATCGCATCATCAAGAACTTCAAGGAGAGAGGTTCCATTGTTGCAAAAAAGGCTCCAGGGAGCCCAAGAAAGACCAGCAAGTGCCAGGACCATCTCTTAAAAGTGTTTCAGCTGTGGGATCGGGCTACCAGCAGTGCACAGCTTGCTCAGGAATGGCAGCAGGCAGGTGTGAGTGCATCTGCACGCACTGTGAGGCGGAGACTCTTGGAGCAAGGCCTGGTCTCAAAGAGGGCAGCAAAGAAGCCACTTCTCTCCAGAAAAAAACATCAGGGACAGACTGATATTCTGCAAAAGGTACACGGAGTGGATTGCTGAGGACTGGGGTAAAGTCATTTTCTCTGATGAATCCCCTTTTCGATTGTTTGGGACATCTGGAAAACAGCTTATTCGGAGAAGACGAGGTGAGCGCTACCACCAGTCTTGTCTCATGCCAACTGTAAAGCATCCTGAAACCATTCATGTGTGGGGTTGCTTCTCAGCCAAGGGAATCGGCTCTCTCACAGTCTTGCCTAAAAACACAGCCATGAATAAAGAATGGTACCAGAATGTCCTCCAAGAGCAACTTCTCCCAACCGTCCAAGAGCAGTTTGGCGATCAACAATGCCTTTTCCAGCATGATGGAGCACCTTGCCATAAAGCAAAGGTGATAACTAAATGGCTCAGGGAACAAAACAGAGATTTGGGGTCCATGGCCTGGAAACTCCCCAGATCTTAATCCCATTGAGAACTTGTGGTCAATCATCAAGAGACGGGTGGACAAACAAAAACCTACAAATTCTGACAAAATGCAAGCATTGATTGTGCAAGAATGGACTGCTATCAGTCAGGATTTGGTCCAGAAGTTGATTGAGAGCATGCCAGGGAGAATTGCAGAGGTCCTGAAGAAGAAGGGTCAACACTGCAAACATTGACTTGCTGCAATAACTCATTCTAACTGTCAATATAAGCTTTTGTTACTCATAATATGATTGCAATTATATTTCTGTATGTGATAAAAACATCTGACAAACACACAGAAAACCAGAGGGCAGCAGATCATGTGAAAATATAATATTTGTATCATTCTCAAAACTTTTGGCCATGACTGTACTAAGAGGTCAGAAACACTTATCTTACTGATAAGATGGTGGCATAAATAAGAACTGAGTGTTTATAAGGGCAGAGAGCAGAGATAAAGAGCCCCTCTGCTCCCCAAATGACAGAGCCCTAAACATGCATTTTTGATGTGGAAACACACAGATAACTGCAGGGAAATCTGTGCAGATGTTCTGTTAGTAAAGGCTCATGCACATGGCTGTAGCCATTTTTGCAGTCCGCTAATTGCGGATCTGCAAAATGCAGTTACTGGCTGTGTGCATTCTGCATTCTGCAGAACGGCAAGTCCGGCCCATAACAGAATTGTCCTATCCTTGTCCGTAATACGGTCAATAATAGGACATGTACTATTTTTTTTGTGAGGAAGCAGAATGGACATACGGATGCGGACAGCACATGGAGCGCTGTCCGCATCGTTTGCGGCCCCACTGAAGTGAATGGGTCTGCATCCGACCCGCAAAAAATATGGATTGGATGTGGACAAAAACAATGGTCGTGTGCGCCCCAAATATGCAACTTGTGCAGATAGCCTGAGGCCCCTTTCACACGAGCGTGACGGATTAGGTCCGGATGTGTTCAGGAAAACTCGCACCATTTTGCAAGCAAGTTCAGTCAGTTTTGTCTGCGATTGCGTTCAGTTGTTTCCGCGCGGGTGCAATGCGTTTTGATGCGTTTTTCACGTGCGTGATAAAAAAACTGAAGGTTTACAAACAACATCTCTTAGCAACCATCAGTGAAAAGCGCATTGCATCGGCACTTGCTTCAGGATGCAGGCCCCATTCACTTCTATGGGGCCAGGGCTGCATAAAAAACGCAGAATATAGAACATGCTGTGATTTTCACGCAACGCAGAACTGATGCGCTCATGTACACAGACCCATTGAAATGAATAGGTCAGGATTCAGTGCGGGTGGAGTGCGTTCAGGTCACGCATTGCACCGGCGCGGAAAACTTGCTCGTGTAAAGGGGCCTAAGGCTATGTTCACACAGCATTTTGGGGCGAGAAAAAAAACCTGCTGAGGGTGATGGCACACAGTGCAGTTCTGACATGCATTCAGGGTGCAGTTTTCAATTTAGCAGCCTCATTAACCCCTGGTGTTCTGCATAGTGGAAATAATGTAATTAATTTCAGCTAGCTACAATAAAAAAAAACTGCACCCTGAATGCACGTCAGAATAGCTGTGTGCCAGCACCATGAGGAATCCGCATCAGGTTTTTTTCCCATGCGGTTTTCTCCCTGATGTGGTCTTTAAGGCCCCTTTCACACAAGCGGGAGACTCGCATGTCTCCCGCAACGCATCTACAGGGCTGGACTCCGAACGGACAGGGATCGCATATAATGCTCTGTGATCCCTGTCAGTGCGGAGTCCAGCCCTGTAGATCCGTTGCGGGAGACATGCGAGTCTCCCGCTCGTGTGAAAGGGGCCTAACACTGTTTTGGTTGTGGTTTCAGCGAGGATTTTTATTCCTGGCCATTTTCAATGGAATTCTGGATGCAAATTCTGACCAGAATCCACATAAAGAATGGACGGGGCACTTTTTTTTCCCCAAGGTGCACTTTTTAAAACTGCATGCAGAAAAAAACAGCGCCATATGGTTTAATATGCAGATTCTCCATTGAGATCAATGCAGAAGTTCTGCATGCTTTTTCTGCACCAAAATCCTTGACCAAAATCCTCTGTGTGAACCTAGCCTAGGGGTAAGTTCAGCCCTGGGAAAAAAAAAAAACCTAATGTGGAATCCACTTCAGATTTTTTTTCTGATGAGGATTTTCTTCCCAGGCTATTTTCAATTCTAGATGTGAAAATTCTGGACGTGGATTCTGCATCGAGAATGGACAGGACACTTCTTTTCTGCGGTGTGGTTTTTAAAACCACAAGCAGAAGGAAAAGCTCTGTATGGTTTAACACGTGGATTCCCCTTTTAGATCAATGGGGAAGTTCCACATGCGGTTTTGGCTTTGGGCCAAAATCTGTGCCCAAAGTACTTAGTGTAAACCTAGCCTTAGGCCCCTTTCACACGAGCGAGTTTTCCGCGCGGGTGCAATGCGTGACATGAACGCATAGCACCCGCAGTGAATCCTGACTCATTCATTTCTATGGGTCTGTGCATCAGTTCTGCATTGCGTGAAAAACGCAGCATGTCCTATATTCTGTGTTTTTTACGCAGCCCTGGCTCCATAGAAGTGAATGGGGCTTCAGTGAAAAACGCATTGCATCCTGAAGCAAGTGCGGGTGCAATGCGTTTTTCACTGATGGTTGCTAAGAGATGTTGCTTGTAAACCTTCAGTTTTTTATCACGCGCGTGAAAAACGCATCAAAACGCATTGCACCCGCGCGGAAACAACTGAACAACCGAACGCAATCGCAGACAAAACTGACTGAACTTGCTTGCAAAATGGTGCGAGTTTTCCTGAACGCACCCAGACCTAATCTGTGACGCTCGTGTGAAAGAGGCCTTAGGGCTCATGCACACGACTGTATTTTGCGGTCTGCAAAAAATATGGATGACGTCCATGTGCATGCCGTATTTTGCAGAATGGAACACCTGGCCCCTATTAGAAGAGTCCTATCCTTTTCCAATCCGCAAAACAATAGAACATGTCCTATTATTGTCCACATTACGGACAAGGATAGGACTGTTCTACTAAGGCCTAGCTGTTCCATTCCACAAAATGCGGAATGCACACAGACGTCATCCATATTTTTTGCTAACCGCAAAATACAAATGGTTGTGTGCATGAGGCCTAACACTGAGCCCGGCCATGTGGCGCAATCGCAATGCATTATCGTATGGGCCGCAGTGGGCTCTAATTAAACCCGCATTGTTTAGTCAGTCTGCCTTGTTACTGAAGTTGCTGTGCAGCCATTAACAATGCAGACCGACTAAATGGAGCGGTCTTCATTAGGGATGAGAGAACTTGTGTTTCAAGTTCGGCGTACAAGGTTTGGGTTATCTAAGCATCTCATTATGGGTTCCACTACCACAGACGGAATTCTTAGATAACATGAACCTTGTACGCCGAACATGAAACACAAGTTCACTCATACCTAGCCTTCGTTTGTTTAATTAGTGTCCGCTAAAGCCGCGGGTCGCACCCTTCGAAATGATTTCTACTTCTTTCTGCTGGATCCACTTCTGGCTTTGGCTTAAAAAACCTGCCTCAAAACCTCCTCCATGTGAACCTGCCCTATTATGTAGTCAGGTCACCACAGGACCTGACTACGGAGGCCATAACATGAGGCCTAACCCTGGTTGCTATGGGCAATTGCATTTTATTCCATACAGATGATAGCCTGCCCATACACAAGAAGTAATAGCCCTAATGAATACTCTGGTTTGTACACAGCTCCCAGGAGACATTATCTCTGTATGGAGCAGCCTACTACAATATGTGAAAATCAATATACACCAGGAATGCAGACTTGGGAAACCTGTAGCTTCCTGGCTGCTGTAGAACTACAACTCCCATCATAGCCAATAGCATGACTGCACCTGCAGGCTGAGTGAACAGCTGGGCAGCCATCTGATAACAGCTCTGTCATATGACAGCATTCATACTGACTGCACATAGCACCGCAAACCCCATAATCCATTCCACAACGATCCGGTAACGCAGAACACACTGCACCCCTATAGTGTGACCCGCATGCACAATGCACACAAAGGCTGGCGACTCCACACACAGCGATGCCTGCAGCCCCCATGTCTCTCCTCACCAGGGTCTTGGCCACGTTTCCTCTCTGTGTGATGTTTTTGCTGTGTTTCTCGTTGGCCATCCGGATCCTCTGCTTGGCCACCATAGTCTCTACGGGAAGCGAGGCCGGCTAGTGAGCGGATAACGGGCGTGCAGAGCGGAGCCGGAGCCGGAGCCGGAGCTATTCCCGGAGACCAGACGTAAGAGCTCCCCCTGCCGGCAGATACCTGTCCATAGCACTGGAAGAGCCACCGTGGGTGATGGAGGCTCTACAATTCGGTCCGAGGGCTGCTACATCACCTCAGTGACTGAGGAGAGGTCACACCAAGGGGCAGAATTACAGTCTTACCATATGCCTTCTATATATTATCCATATGCCAGCTACATTGCCTGTTACTATTGTCATAGTGCCCATATGCCTTCTAAATATTACCCATATGCCAGCCATATTGCCTAGTAGTATTGTCATAGTGCCCATATGCCATCTATATATTACTCATGTGCCAGCCATATTGCCTGTTAGTATTATCATGGTGCCCATATGCCATCTATATATTACCCATGTGCCAGCCATTGTGCCTATTGGTATTATCATGGTGCCCATATGCCATCTATATATTAACCATGTGCCAGCCATTGTGCCTATTAGTATTGTCATAGCGCCCGTATGCCATGTATATATTAACCATATGACAGCCATTGTGCTTATTTCATGGTATTGTTTATTGTGCCCATATAATAGGATCAACCACCGTGCCTGTATGACATTCAGAATATCTTTCTATTAGTTCTGTCCATAGTGCCTATATGCCATCGCATCTATGTGATAATACTACCCATATGCCAGCCATTGTGCCTGTTTCATAGTGCCCATATAATAGTATGGAACACCTTGCCTGTATGATATTCAGAATACTTTTCTATTCGTTGTGCCCATATGATAATTTTGCCATATGCCAGGCAGAACACAGATTAAACAGTATAGTCCATAGTGTCCATATATTAATACCAACCAAGGTGACCATATAATATTACGCCACATTCACATGACAGTGAAAAACAGCTGCACGATGGCCATTTTCAGAACCATTGCCAGGGGTGGAGCTATTGGGGAAGCAGCTGCTTTGGGGCCCGAACTTAGAAGGGGCCCCCTCAGGAAGAAGACTAAAAGATTTTATTGTCAGGGATCCCTCTAAAGCATTATAAAATGACATTATATACAGAGACACTGTAGTAAACAGACGGAGCAGCTGCCGGGACTCATCTGAAAGCGTGATCTTGACCAGCCACAGGAGTGGGGGTTACAAACAAATTGCTGGGGGGGGGGGCCTTTAAAAATTTGCTGTGGGGCCCAGTCATTTCTAGTTATGCCACTGACCATTGCAGACTATGGGTTTATTCACATGACTGTTTTTTAAACAGTCCATGAATAACAGGCATCATAAAATAATGTTTTTAAAGGGGAGCTGTCACCTCTCCTGACATGTCTTTTTTAAAATCAGAGATAATGTTTATTAAAGAAAAATAAAGTTGGATTTTGTACAATAAACACGTCTGTTGTAATCATGAATAATATAAATATGGTACGGTAAGAAATATACCCGGTATTATGGTCCAGACAAATAAATACATTATAGCATATGATTACAATATGTATTTTCTTAACATACAAAAAATAAAATAAAGTAAAAGCGCCCCTCCCCCCCCCCCCCCCCCCCAATACCCTCCCAAACTATTAAACTCATAGAGAGAAGACATTCTCATCTTAGACAATGGGGGCATATCGCTAGGACCCGCACCTATAACCAGAACGGAGCGGGGAGCGCTGCGCCTGGAGGACCCCGGGTTTCCAGGGGTCCGGCCACCACCAGGCTCAGCTCCCCGCTGCGCTCATAGAAATGAATGGGAGCGCACCGCGCAAGCGTGGCCACCGCTCCCATTCATTTCTATGTAGCCGACGGAAGTAGCTGAGCCAGCGCTCGGCTATTTTCGGCGGCCCCATAGAAATGAATGGAGGGCAGCTGCGCACGCGCAGTGCGCCCTCATTCAGTTCGGGGGCTCCGTTCTGGATATAGGTGCGGGTCCAAGCGGTGGGACCCGCACCTATAAGACAATGGGGGCATATCCTAGTGATATGCCCCCGTTATCTAAAATGAGAATAACCCTTTAAAGGGAACCTGTCATCTCCGAAACACCCCCTGAACTAGAGTAAGTGTTGTATAGTGTAAGTGATGCTGAATCCGAATATGTAAGTTTTATCTTCATACTCACTTCCATTCTGACACTGTGCTTTGACAAACTTGCAGTAAAATGCACTCACTGGACTCCAGTGCTCACTCACATAATGGAGAGGACTCAAAGAAGAGTCCAGTGAGTGCATTTTACTGCAGGTTTGTGGGAGCACAGCATCAGAATGGAAGCGAGTATGAAGATAAAACTTACATATTCGGATTCAGCATCACTTACACTATACAACGCTTACTCTAGTTCAGGGGGTGTTTCGGAGATGACAGGTTCCCTTTAAAGATGTAAAACCATATACACCTGAACTGGAAGAGACATCTCATATTGGGATAGTAGCCAATGCACTTCTGCACACGAAACAAGCTTGTGCATTATATGTCTAACGTGTCGATAGTAGGTTGACTATAGACATCTGATCTCTCAGACACTCCCTTTACAGCACTGGAGAGGCCAGGCCTGGACCTTCGAGCCACCACTGCCAGTGTCATAAATTTAGCTGGGCATTTACGTTTTAAATACACCCCCCTCTCGTATCTTAGTATGATATTCATCCTATTTATATATTCCCGATCGGAAGGTGGAGTTTTTTAATGCAATTTTTGGCTCTAAGTATTCTGGCCTGAAAGAGCATTCTCCCAATCGTTATGGATACATTATTATCAGTCCCTAGTGGAGTAAACAAACCTAACAGACAAGTCTTAGGGTCTCTGGGAAGCCGTATCCGAGTAGTTTGTATTATCCTCAGAACACCCTCCCAAAAAACCCCAATATTGGGGCACTCCCAGAACATATGTTTTAGAGAGGCCTCCTCCATTCCACATCTCGGACATTTTGAGTCTAGACGGATTCCTATTTTGTGGAGAAACAGAGGCGTCTTATAAACTCTATGTATGAGAAATAATTGAGATATTCTCTGCGCTTCACATACAGTAAGACTGGGGGTTAGAGCCAATACATTGTCCCATTGCTACTGAGAAATATCCCCCACATCCCTCTCCCATTTGTCCTTTATCGGCAGAGGGTCCCGAGGTGTAGATTTATCCAAGACACATTTGTAAATCATGGATATAAGCCCCTTCGAGCTGCCGCCCTTCATAACATATTGGACAATAGGGGGCGTATCTGACATAGACAAGCCTTTTTTAAATTGTATTTGAAATGCATGCCTGAGCTGCAGGTATTGGTAAAAAGCTTTGTGGGGTATATTGAATTCAGATTGGAGCTGTGAAAAGGCTTTAATAGAGCCCCCTGTTTGGATTTGGTGGAGAAACATGACGCCTCTGTCTTCCCACGGAGAGAATCCCTCTAATTTAAAGAACTCCGGCAACAGCAGATTCCGCCATAAAGGAGTGAGAGAGTTGTAACCCTCCATGCCAATTATGTCCTTGAATTTGGACCATGCTTTCAAGATCTGGGAGATTGTGGGACTGCTCTCACCTCCAGGCAATGGCCCCTTTAGTTCTAGAATTGCGCCAGGTATTCTTTGCCCTATGACATGGGAGACTATTTTGGCTGCAGAACCCAAGCCCTTGTTTTGGCCTCAGCCCTTAAGATGCTGAATCTGGGCGGCTATAAAATATAACCAAGGGTTTGGTAACGCGAGACCCCCCTCTTCCTTACCTCCCTGTATTGTCTCTAGTCTGATTCTAGGCTGTTTCTTTTTCCATATTAATGAACGGAAGATACCCTGAATTTTATAAAATATTCGTTGTGGAACCCATACCGGTGAATTATGTAACACAGATCGTAACTGTGGCATAATTATCATTTTAATCAGGGAGTTTGCACCAGGTATTTACTTTATCAATAAACCTGTTTATCAGTGGTTCCACATTAACTTTTAAATAATCTGAGGGTATTGGTGTAATCACTATGCCCAAATATTTAATACTCTGAACTGTTTGTAGTTGGATTTGAGATAGGTCTATCTGGGATGGTAATGGGTCTAACGGAAGTATAACCGACTTATCCCAATTGATTGTTAGGCCTGACCTTTTCCCAAAGTCAGTAATGTGTCTCATAATGGGACAGATAGAGCTTTCCATATCACCGACATAAAGAAGCAGGTCAACCGCATATAGCGAGATTTTCTCTTCCTTGGATTCTTCCAGTCATTGGATGAGTGCAAGAGGCATGCCAAGGGCTCTATGGCCATGGCAAACAATAAGGGTGACGTGGGCTATATGACTCAGATCTGGTAGGGTCCTTACCAGGCTTCTGTAAGACCACAATAAATGCCTCTCTCATCGAGTTCGGTAATGTTCCTGTTCTCAAAGCATCATTGAATGTGTCCAATAAATGAGGCAAAAGAGACTCGTGGTATCTACATAGGCAGCCTCCGAGTTCCGGATCTCCGTTTGCAAGGCCTCAGTAAGGTCCCTAGATTTTGTTTTGCATCTCTTTATTTTCTGGATCTAAAGGCCCCGGATATAAGCCTTCATAGTGTCCCATACCACCCCCGTAGGTGCTGACCCAATATTTAAACTGAAAAATTCCCCAATTCGGTCCGAGAGAGGATCCTTCTCATCAAGTAATTGAATCCAAAACGGGTTAAGTTTGCAAGGGGAAGGTCCCTGATTTGTCCCATTTTTACCCATCTGTAGTTCTACATGTATCAGTGAGCGATCCGACAAGCTACGCGGCAGGTACTCTATTTGAGAAATGTATGATGACATTTCTAAAGAACCGATAGATCAATTCTTGATAAAGAGCCATAAGATTGGGAAAAACAGGAGTATTGTCGCATGCTCGGAAAAATGGATCCTCCAGAGATCATGCAACTCTAGTTCCCGCAACAACTTGGCAAGGGAAGTTTCAGGTGAAGTGCCAAGAGTCGGATTTGGTTGGAACTTATCTAGAGATGGTTGCAGATATTTATTGAAGTCCCCTAATAAAAGGATAGGTAATCTAGGGCCTTTTACAATTATTTCCATTACCCGTTTCAACACTTCACATGAGTATCATGGAGGGATATAAAGTGCAACTAGAAAGAAATGCACAGCATATACAGAACATTGCAAACATATAAATATTCCCTCAGGATCTATATCAGTGGAATAGCATACAAAAGGTATAGACCTGTGAACTAATATGCTAACTCCTCTTGCATGTGTGGACAAGATAGAATGATAAGAGTGGGAGATCCATGGATTATGTATAAGCCTGGTAGTATCTTTAGAGAAGTGGGTCTCAAGTAAGCAGATTATGGCTGGTTGGTATTTTTGCAAGGCCGTAAATACTGCTTGTCTCTTGGTGGCATCTCCCAAACGCCTAACATTCCACGCTTGGACATGCATTTTACCCGCCATTTAATACCTGTATAAAGGAATATATAAAGGATACTGGTAGTGATGTCCAGTTCATACCAGTCAGGTGCATGAAATAACATAGCAAACACGTCTCCTATCTGCATAACCCTTCCCATAAATTTAACCCCCCAAAAACTCCTCCCAACCCCTAAACAGTGGTAAAGAGATTCAAAATGCCTATGAGGCCAAACAACTTCCTGAAACCAACACAGAGGTATAGCTGTCATGAACAGTATTAGTATACCTATACTTATAACGAGCCTCAGGCAGCGCTACATTGGATAACTTACGCAGCTATATCAATATACGGTATATAAAGAGCCCGGAGTAGGAGGCTAAGTAACTATAACTTGTATGTCTAAAGTTATAAGAAACAGGAAAATACAGATAAAGGTAGGGATATAAGGCAATACTCATCACAATGACTAGAGTTTATGGTGACTTTAGCTTCTAGAGTGAAATCCCAGGAGCATGGAGCTATTCGGTCAGCCAGTCCCAGCAGATAGGGTCAGAGATCCTTCTCTTGAGTCCAGCCAGTTAGCAGAATTTTCAGGAGAGTCGAAGATATGCACTCTGTCACCCGCGGTAATTCTCAGTTTTGAAGGGTAAAGCATGGAGTACTGTATGTTCTTCTCTCGCAGACGACGTTTGATGTCTACAAATTTCGACCGTCTTCTCTGCACCTCTGCCGAAAAATCAGGGAAGATGGATACCCTGCCATCTCCAATGCGCAGGTCAGTGTGGCTGCGTGCTGTGCGAAGGATGGTGTCTCTATCTTGATAGTGTAGGATCCGTAGTAGAAGAGGTCTGGGTGGCGCCACTGGTGGCGGTGGTCGGAATGGCACCCTATGTGCCCCCTCTATAGCGAACACTGCAGAAAGAGATTCCCGGCCAAACTTATCAATCAGCCATTTTTCACAAAATTGTACAGCATTAGTTCCCTCAGCTTTTTCTGGAACTCCAATCAACCGGAGATTATTGCGGCGGGATCTGTTCTCCAGGTCCTCTACTTTGTTAATAAGAAGGGTAATATTGTGAATGACTTTACCGAGGTCCCTCTTAACAGGAGGTACTTGATCTTCCAGGGCGCCCACTCTATCTTCCACTTCTTTAATACGCTCATTAACTTTCCTCAGATCTTGTCCTATGAAAAAGACATTCTCTTGCAAGGAGCCCATATGGGTGTTTAAAGCCATTAAAGCGGAGCTGCACTGCTGTACTGCTACAAAAACATCTTTAGTTGTGGGTCAGCCACTTGTGTTACCCCAGGAAGGGTGATTTGTAAAGAGGGCATGAGTCCCATATCTTGCACCGCAGAGGCCTCCATCTCACTAACCTCCAGCTCTGCCACGTGTGATCCGCTATTTTGTGGAGCGCGCTCCTCCATCGTTTTGTCACGCTCTGGTGTGGGGGGGATATTCCACACCAAGCGCAGGAGGAAGGGGGGGGGGGGTGGGAAATGGGATTAGGCCTGGAACTAGTGAAGGCAGATGGTCACCTCCTATTGAAACCCTGACTCCAGTCCTGGCTTACTAACAGTATGAACAGGCCTAGAAGGTAGGTGAGTTCATACGCTGGAAACCTGGGACCCTAACTGTCCCTGAAGGACCCTGAAGCCAGTGACTGGAATGAGACAAACTGTTCCTCCACCAACCTGGACGAACAGTAGTCTCCCCTCAGGCCCAAACACCAAAACACAGGGAAGATATACACAAATAAACGAAAGGGAAAGAAGACACTTAACTCTCCTGAAGATAATGGCAGCAATGGGATCTCCACAGAGAAACACACACCAGCAAACCACACACGCCACAGAAAGTATAAACCGCACAGCATGGTGGGAGAAGCAACACTAAATAGACAAAGATAATTGATAAAACACCTAAACCTGAAGGGGGAGGGTGTGGTGAATGCCAGAAACAAAACAACCAAAGAAGAACCTGTCAGTTTAACCCACGGATTGCCAATCTGACAGACCTCCTGATACCTGTCGCAGGAATGTCCGTAACACTTTTCTACTGTTGGAGAGCTTCTTTCCTGCTCCTCCACCTGTTTTAGAAGGAGATCTGGTCTGTTCGTGTTTTCCCCCCCATCGGGGCACTCTGGCATATTGCTCAAGACGGGCTGCTACCTCCGCCGATCGTGCCGCCACCGCGCCATGTTGTATGCAGGTGAGCGCTCCCGCTCCGTCTCGTCCCTCCTTCTCCCTCTTGCTGGAACGGGTCATGGTGAGTACATGATGTGCCCCGCTACTTGCCCTCACTTTACCAGTGCTCGATGGTAGATGGGAGAGCACTAACTGCAGGATGTCGCAAGATTATGTGTAGCGCTGCGCGGGAGCTCTAGCAACCGCGACTCCTCACATTGCCGGGCAGGCCACGCCCCCTATCCTGAAATGTCTGGTTTAAAGAAGAACTCCTGCAAAATTTTTTATTCTCTCACCTGTTAAAAAACTGCATGATATAATCTGTAGTGAATGCAATCTTCTCATCAGTGTATGTATTTGTGAGTTATCCCCTCTCTTCTAATTGTAGCTGTGTCCTGTGACCAACTCTCTGATCTCCAACTGACCCAGGACAGGAAGCCAGTTAGTCTGATTGCTGGTCACATGACACAGATAAGAAACATCAGGGAGATGTAACTCACAAATACAGCCACTGGTAAGAAATGACATTCACTACAGATTACATCATGCACCTTTCTAGCAGGTCAGAGAATAAATTCTTTAACAGCTACTTATATTCCCATGTACAGTTCTGAAAAACATCTATTCTTATGACTCTGTGATGTGCCGTTCTCTTATTCCTTATTCCTACAGATGGGTGTTACCAGTTGGGGGGGTGTCCCTTCACAGTCTGCCTGCCACTGGCAGCTCTCATTGGACAATATTAGACAGTGTAGGAACACCCCCCAAATGATAACTCCCATCTGTACCTTTATCCATATACAGTCATACCTCAATGTACAATGGCCTGAGGATATAATGTGTTCAACATACAATGGTTTTTCTTGGGACGTCACAAGTTGAAACCAGACTCAGCATACAATGACTCAGATCATTATATACTGGGACTGGGGCACCAAGGCATTGGCACTGGGGGGGGGGGGAGCATTGTATACTGGCACTGGGGGCACCAAGGCACTGGGGGAGCATTATATACTGGCAATGGGGGCACCAAGGCACTGGCACTGGGGGGAGCTTTGTATACTGTCACTGCGGGAGCATTATATACTGGCTGGTACTAAGGGGGCACTATGGGGGAACATTATATACTGGCACTGGGGAAAACGTTATATACTGGCTGTGCAAGGGGGAGCATTGTATACTGGCTGTACATGGGGGGGGACATTATATACTGGCTGTACAGGGATGAAGGAGCATTATATACTGGTACTGGGGGGACAAAGGGGCATTATATACTGGTATTAACAGGGGATGGGGTGGAGGAACATTATACACTGAAACTATTGGGGGTAGCAATATATATATATATATATATATAGGCACTACAGGGGGCATTATAATACAGGTGGCAGTGCAGGGGAGTTATAACTGCAGGAGGGGCATTATAAATATTGGGGTCTCGTATGTGCGAGTACACTGCATGTCAGCGCCGGCATGGTGTTCCTTCCCTGTGCTGGCATCAGCCTAAGGGAACGAACTGCACATGCGCTAGATGTCATGCGCAAGATTACGGTGCTTCAACTGTGCAATGTTAGGGGACCAAGGAGTGGATTTGGAGGATGGGGGTGGAGCTAGTCACTGTCACAGTGGGCGTGGCTGGGCTCCTGAAACATTGGTAACAGTCCCTTGGGCCTCATTTGCATATATATAATAGTTTTTCTGACTTAATAAAAGCACTCACAGCTATGGAAAACGTACTGTATATTGCGGACTTGCTAGTGGAGATCAAGCAGCCCCGAATCCCTTTATCTATAGTACCCCTATAACAGTACCACCAATGGCGCATATGATTGTCAAGAGTGACTACCCCATGCATCCACGTGCATAAGTTATAGTACCTCTATAAATCAGCGCCATGTAAAGTATTTCCATGAGAGTGCCAGCAACATTATACACTTACTTGATCCAGGCTCGTGCATTGCTTTCCTCCAATAAACAGGAAGTTTTATGCAGGGTCTCTTTTATGAGAGCCACCTAGGGTACCACTGAATTTTGACGTAAAGGTAACCTTTAAAGGGTTTTACTGAGAGTTCAGTATTAATGGCCCATCCTCAAAGGAAAGAATGTAGACAGCATCCGTTTCTTGCGGTGAAATGATCTCTTTAATCCATTGTTACACCCAAAAACATGCAACGTTTCGGCTGTCACTCAGCCTTTTTCAAGCATGTGCAAGCCCATGTGCTATAAACATTTAAAGCCCACAACCTGTGACATCACAAACATGAGCCGGAAATGGTTTGTTCTAACCAAAAATATAGCAGGAATAATAAACTTAGTATGAGCCCAATATCTCCTTCATAGTCAATTGTACACATCAAAAATACATTGTTCAAATATTCTTAGATTAGATTAGATTCATATATAGGTCCAGTGGCATAGCTATAGGGGTCGCAGCGGTCGCAGTTGCGACTGGGCCCCTAAGCCAGAGGGTCCCCTTGCCACTTGCAGGGCCGCACCGCCAATTAGGCAAGGTGCAGCGCGGCCCTGCGCACAGTTGGGGGGGGGTTGCGGCGGGGCAGAGCGAGATAAGCACTTCCACAATCTCCGTAGTCATCTGTATACAGATGCCTGTGCTGCAGGGCAGGGGAGGGAGAGGCGTCTCCCCTGCCCGTTCCTCTGATAGGCTGCAGGCCTAGTGCCTGTAGCCTATCAGAGGCCAGCTCAGGCGGCGCGATGACGTCATCACGCCGCCTGAGCCGTACAGCGCGGGACACAGGCCGGAAGAGGGGGCACTGGGGGCATTTATACTGGCACTTGGGGCATTTCTTACTGGCACATGGGGCACTGGGGCCATTTCTTACTGGCACATGGGGCACATGGGGGCATTTCGTACTGGCACATGGCGCCATTTCTTACTGGCACATGGGGCACTGGGGGCATTTCTTACTGGCACATGGGGCACTGGGGGCATTTCAAATTGGCAGTGGGGGCTTTTCTTAGTGGCACTGGGGGCATTTCTTAGTGGCACTTGGGGGCACTGGGGGCATTTCTTACTGGCACTTGGGGGCACTGGTGGAATTTCTTAGTGGCACTTGGGGGCACTGGTGGCATTACTGGCACTTGGGGGCACTGGGGGCATTTCTTACTGGCTCTTGGGGGCACTGGGAGCATTTCTTAGTGGCACTTGGGGGCACTGGGAGCATTTCTTACTGGCACATGGGGCACTGGGGGCATTTCTTACTGGCACATGGGGCACTTCTTACTGGCACATGGGGCCATTTATTACTGGCACATGGGGGCACTGAGGGCATTTCAAAGTGGCAGTGGGGGCATTTCTTAGTGGCACTGGGGGAATTTCTTAATGGCACTTGGGGGCACTGGGGGCATTTCTTACTGGCACTTGGGGGCACTGGTGGCATTTCTTAGTGGCACTTGGGGGCACTGGGGGCATTTCTTACTGGCACATGGGGCACTGGGGGCATTTCTTACTGGCACATGGGGGCACTGGGGGCATTTCTTACTGGCACATAATTTGGGGGGCATCTATGGGGGTGGGACACTTTTTACTGGCACATGATTTTGGGGGGGAATCAATGGGGGGGAACTTCTGGCACATTATTGGGGTGAAATTTTGGGGGCACGTCTGGCACATTATTGGGGCACTTCGTACTGGCACATTATTGGGGGGCACTATGGGGGCACTTCTTACTGGCACATTGGAAGCATTATTACTTCTGGGGCACAGTGGGGACATTAGTACTGTTGGGGTCACTATTACTAACAAGTGCAGAGAATTATTAGTTGGGACTGTGGGGGGCACTATTACTGTGGGGGGCACCCTGGCACAGTATCAGCATAGCACAGTTATTTCTGGGGGATGTTATGTTTACACTATTTGCTGGGCACAGTTATTTTAGGACACTGTGTGCCAATAAATATTGAAGGGCATTATCTGTGTGGTACTAGTGGCACAGTACTGGGGGTGGTAGGATGATTTGTCCAGAAGATGGGAGGATGATGGAAAAGTAATAAACTAGGATTTTTTTTCTGTCAAACTGCAGAGATGAGAAATGGCTGAAAAATGGCGTCTGGTCTGAAAGGAGAAGATGAGGATGTAAGAGGTATGGGGCGCTGTATTAGGCTACATTCACACGAACGTTGTGTTTTGCAGTCTGCAAATTGCGGATCCGCAAAAAAAAAACGGATGATGTTCCCTATGGCATCCGTTTTTTTTTTTTGCAGATCCACTGTAACAATGCCTATCCTTGTCCGCAAAATGGACAAAAATAGGAATGGACATACAGATGCGGACAGCACATAGTGTTCATTGAAGTCAATGGGTCTGCATCTGAGCCGCAAAATATGCGGATCGGAGGCCACAAAAACAACTGCCGTGTGAATGTAGCCTTACTCTGTATGTTCTGTGGTGATATACGTAATGTTAGGAGGGAAAAGGTTAGGGTGAGAATTTGGCATGGGGGGGGTTCAATTTTTGACTTGGCCGACAGAAAAGCTAGGTGCACCAGCGCTGAGGGAAGGGGGGGGCCCAAGCTGAACTCTTGTACCAGGGCCCATGAGCCTTTAGCTACGCCCCTGTATAGGTCCCCAGCGTGTGACCTTTTGGTGCATGCCCAGTACATACTATCTGAGCACCGGAGCGCCCATCCCAGTCACGTGGGCGCTAGCGTCAATGCGCTCACGTGGTACCTGTTCCTAATGATGCAGGATATGGCTTTTCAAAGTCTACTCCGCGTCAATCACATGACCAGTTGCTTACGTTACTAAGCAACATGACGCTACTACTTTCAGACGCACTGACACTACAAATGTAGTAACATAAGCAACTGGTCACGTGATCGCGATAGTGAACGTGATCAGCGCATCATGATATGCGCAGTAGACTTTGAACTTGCCGTATCCTGCATTATTAGGAACAGGTACCACGTGAGCGCAATGATGCTGGCGCCCACGTGACTGGGATGTGCGCTCCGGTGCTCAGATAGTATGTACTGGGCATGCACCAAAAGGTCACACGCTGGGGACCTATATATGAATCTAATCTGGTAAGAATATTTGAACAATGTATTTTTGATGTGTACAATTGACTATGAAGGAGATATTGGGCTCATACTAAGTTTATTATTCCGGCTATATTTTTGGTTAGAACAAACCATTTCCGGCTCATGTTTGTGATGTCACAGGTTGTGGGCTTTAAATGTTTGTAGCACATGGGCTTGCACATGCTTGAAAAAGGCTGAGTGACAGCCGAAATGGTGCATGTTTTTGGGTGTAACAATGGATTAAAGAGATCATTTCACCGCAAGAAATGGATGCTGTCTACATTCTTTCCTTTGACTACAATTGTGATTGGGGTTCGTGGACCATACTCCTTAAAGAGACATGCATTCTGGATCTCCACAATAGGACTTATAAAACAGGTGCTGTACTCCATTTTCTTTTTTTCCATTCTCAAGATAGTTCATCAGTATTGAACTGGGAAAAATCCCCTTTAATCCGACCGTTCACTTTAGACTTGTGCTGACATTTTAATATTACATAATGTACCTGGCTGGAGTATTTCACCACCTCTTTTCGACCACACCTATAGCATCATACACATCTTAATGTTTTCATTATTATAATTTAGCAAATTAACTGCACGGTAATTGGAAAAGGTGTTTCATACATGTGCTGTAATAAATGTGTTAATATAAGCTTTAATAGTGGTAATTGTTTCTCCTGAGTCATGATGTACTCTAAAGGGTAGGGTCCTCTGTTCTTTTAGACTCACATGCTGCCATACAGGCTTTTGCAGGTGCCATACGTATGGAGATCTTCTACAAAGCAATGGCCCACATTTACTAAGGTGAGTCCACTTCGATGTTGTTGTCAATCTAAAGCATCTAGTAGAGGTGCAACTTAGTGGGGAAAGGGCGTGACCTACTGGCAACATTTGTGATAAATTTGGTGCATATTTAGACAGCCTGGTGGCAAACTTACTAAATTTTCATATGCAAACATTTACACCTTAGGGTGGCTGGACAGGGTACAGATTTGTGTGCAGAAAATCTGCATGAAATCTGTACTAAAACTGCACAAAAAACACATGACATCTCGGAGCGCAAACACCGGGAAACACGCACTTCCGAGGACTGGGGGAGCTGGATGGTGAGTGCTGCAGCCTTGGTCCTCCTGAATGATTTGAGGCTGCCACACATTAGTTCTTATGGAGCCCTTGCCTGTGGCAGGGCTTTGTAGGAACATGATGTAATCTTCATAGACTCCAATGCTTATGCCATTTTTTAGGAGTAAAAAAAGACTGGCGTATTTGAAACGCCTGTCTTTGAATTGCCTCAAATTTATGATCCCTTAATAAATGACTTAGGGGTTGTTCACATATCAGTTATTTGATCAGTTATTTCCATCAGTTATTGTGAGCCAAAACCAGGTGCGGGTCAAAAACACCAAACAGGTGCAGATGTTTTCATTATACCTGATCTCTGTTTAGTGTCCACTCCTGGTTTTGGTTGACAATAACTGATCAAGTAACTGATATGTGAACAACACCTTAGTTGTATTTGGTTTAAGTCTGACCTCTAGTGGTTGTTTTCTTGAAAGACAAGTTCATAGTCACTAAGACTTGTCTCATTGGTTTGTGCGTGAAAAAAATTGCACAAATGACTCAATCTCTTTCAATGCAAAAAATGCACAAGTTCCCCCTCAAAACAGATGGGACAAATAATCCTGGTCAGGAGTGGAGTAGAAATAAGACTGTTTATGCCCAAAAATAAGGCCCAAAACAAAGAACTCCGAAATTAGTCTCAAAATAAGAATTAGACGAATAAGGCATAAATGCCTCCTAAACGGCCGCAAAATCAGTTGGTAAATTAGACTTTAAAAATAAGACAGTCTGAAACAGTTTTTTTTACTCCTGAGAACAGGTACAGACATCATAGTAATTTGTGCCCCCATGAGAGAGGCAATCTAATGGAAGCTATTAATAAAAAAAAGTGTAAAAAAAAAGTTTACAAAAATATAAAAAAATTTAAAAAATATAATTATAATTTCAAATCCCCCCCCCTTCCCCAAAATCAAAATCAAAGTACATAAACAACAGAAAAAAAACTATGGGCATTGCCGCATGTGAAAATGGCTGTACTATTAAAATTTTAAAAAATATATCCCATATGGCAACCAGCGAAACAAAAAATTGAATAAAAAATTATCAAAAAGTAATACACACCCCAAAATGTTAGCAATGAAAGTACACATCGCCACGCAAAAAAAAGCCCTCATATAGCTCCGTACACATAACTACAAGAAATGTATGCCGTAAAAACTGTCTGCTATAATTAGATGTACTACAACTCCCATTTTGCACTGCAGTAAAGAGAGAAGTTTATTCTTCTACTTCTAGAATGGTTTCCTGACTCCTTCACCATACACTGGCTGCGCTCTACATGCCCTACTTTGCACCCATCCAGACACCTAACATCAAAGGCACCCCAAATACCATCAGGCAGAAGCCCCAGAATCAGGATTTGCCATGAGAGAAGAAAGTGTGCCCATCTTCTTTCACTGCACAGCCCTAGGTGAGAAGACAGCTGCCTTGACTGACTGTGACAGCCAGAGCCACTCCCATCCACCGCTCTGGCTCCTCAGGGGCTTGCTGCATATGCAGGTAGCCTTAGGGCCCATTCACACAGCAGTGTGAATGAGTCCGCATCTATTCCGCAATATTGCGGAATAGATACGTCCCCATTCACTTCAATGGGAGCGGGCAGCTGCGGCACGGAGAAATAGAACATGTCCTATTCTTGTCCGCAACAGCGGACAAGAAAAGGCATTTTGAACGGCCGTGTGTTCTGCAAATTGCGGAACACACGCCGGGTGGCACCCGTGGAGTCTTGCTGATCTGCATTTTTGCGGACCCGCAATACTACGGCTGTCTGAACGGCCCCTTAGACTGAAAACTCACATAGGTATTTTTGTGGCACTTTTAGTGGTGTGGGGTTTTATTGATGTTTTTTGCACCTGCAGTTTTTGTGGTAAAAACAGATGCTTAAAGGACCAGCATTTCAGGAGAAAGCTATGGTTATGTTTCAGGGCACCTACCTGACATGGTGGTATCCTTACTTGAAAACTGATTCTTGAGGTGACAGACTACCCTTAATTCCACAGTATGAATGCACTTTAGTACTGTAAGTGTGAACATGGCCTACCACCTCTTGGTGTACTGCAGATTTGGGGAATGCTAGCAACATCCAGTTGGCTAATGGCCCAAACTTGATTCAGTAGTTTTGAGCCCCAAGCCAAGCTCATAAGAGTGCATCAGGGGGAGATTAAATCTTCTTGAAATTCTGTTGATGCACAGGTTATGACCTGAACGTTCCTTTTAATGAAAAGATCAGCAAAATAGGCTTCATACCTCAGACGTGCATTGAAAGAAGTGCAATGAAAACCGATGTCTTCCATTAGTAACACAATCTGCAGCTGCGTTACTGTGGCTGCTGAACGTGTTGAAAGGAGTGAATCATTCCTATTAGAAAACACTCTGTCACCTTGTCGATTGTCCAGTTCTGGCAGCCAGTTGAAGCTACGCTAACAAGCGGCTCTGTGTGCACGGGATCCAGCTGAAAGGCACATAATGGCAGGTTTTATAAGACTCTGGGGGTCATTTACATAGACCGGCATTTTATGCTGGTCCTTGATTCCCCACTGTGCTACTGGAGGATGTACCTAATTAATAATTAGGCGTGTACCTCTTCTTAAATTAGGCCCACTTTCAGCAGTCTGTGCGCCTGGTGTGACAATTATCCCAGCTCCTGACTGTTGTAGTTTTTCGCCAACATTTACATTTACTATCAATATTATGAAATTTGTTGGAGCCTATACCTTGGCCCTGTGCCCATCGTGTCCCCGCCATTCGCTCGCCACTCCCAAGTGGTGTGAACAGCGCAAAACACCTGTGCGACAAAATATTGTCTCACGGACATTTAAAAAGCCGCAAAAAGGGTTTATGCGACTGTTTTAATGCCAAAACTGGCGTAAAAATGTTAGTAAATGACCCACTCCCTTTCCTAAATGAATCAGAAAAAGACAACTCATTGGGGGTTATTTATCAAGGGACTAACAACTATTTTAGACCTAAAAATAGTCGAAAGTCCCCTTTTTGTGGTATAGCTATGAATGAAATAAGAATTAAAGTAAGGCTTCATTCACACGTCCGTATGTGTTTTGCGGTCCGCAAATTGCAGATCTGCAAAAAAAAAAACGGATGACGTTCGGTATGGCATCCATTTTTCCGTTTTTTTTGCGGATCCATTTTAACAATGCCTATCCTTGTCAGCAAAACGGACAAGAATAGGACATGTTCTATCTTTTTTGCGGAACGGAGATACGGACATACGGAAACGGAACGCACACGGAGTACCTTCGTTTTTTTTGCGGACCCATTGAAATTAATGGTTCCGCATATGGTCCGCAAAAAAAACGGAGCGGACACAGAAACAAAATACGGTCGTGTGAATGAAGCCTAACAGGTCAGTTTTACCGCATAGGGAATGTCGTAAAAACAAAACCCATAAAACTGTTGCTGAATTGCTTTTTTCCACTAGAAAGTGCAACTTGTCCGGCAACGTGCCCTCATACAGCTATGTAAAAATAAAAAAGTTATGTCCCAGGAAAGCCAGTGAGTGAAAAACAAAAACGCAAATACAGAAAAAACCTCCGGGCTGAAAGGGTTCAGATTTGCACCACAGATCAATTTCCGCACAGAGAAAATTTGTGCAATCACATACATTTTGCTGGTACTGTACTACGCTGCGAATCCCCTCTTTCACTGGCCGTGCAACTTAATACTATCAAAATGTTTTTCGATAGTTAGCCGGGGCATGTTGGAGGCAGTGCTGGGGCCAAGAGCCCGGCCCCAGCAAATTTACTAACATATACTCCTGGAAACAGACGTACATGTTGGCTAAAAACTACAGTACCTGTAACTCATGTAGACATTTTGTCTAATTATTATATGTTCTTGAAATATAACTAGATGTAAAGTGAAAGTTCACTTTTAATATCATGTTAGGTTAAATGCAGATTCCGTCTCATTTAGCACTGCATGCAGCGCCAATGACAGAGCCTGACAGCGTCTAGCACTTTGTTCCAGCTTTCCTTTGTAACAGAAACTGAAACATGAACAAAACCACATCTATACATATTCAATTTACAACACTAGGGAATATTTATTAAGGGTACAGACACAGTCATGTTCTGCATGCAGGTTTGAAAGCCAAAAACAAGAGTGAATTAAAAAATGAGAAGTGTTATCTTTCCTTAAAATACGTTCTCTCCTTTTATAATCCGCTCCTGATTTTGGTTTCCAAAACTGCAGCAGGAAACCTTTTAAAACTTTGCTCATGGACAAATAAAATAACGCACCAAGAAGGAGTTATGGGAATGGAATGGATCTTTCTGTGTGTGAATGTAATGATGATCTATGTGATTACAATATCAGAGTGAAAGGATAAGTTTATGAGGGAAAACTGTACAGTTGAATGGAGCACCCTATTGGGGCACCTGGATACAAGATGAGATATGATTGAGCATGGAGACATACAAGTTCTGTAGGGTATCCTGTGGCACATTTGCCCACAAATGTTGCACCGATCTTGCACGCTTGTAAGCTGACAAAGCTGACGTCCCACCTGGTCTTATAAATGGTCAAATGCCGATAAATCTGGTGACTGGGCAGGCCAAGGAAGTGCTGCAATCTGGTGGAGAGATACCTGAGAAATGCTGTGCGTTGACTAGCATTGTTCTACTGAAAAATGCCATGAGAGGCAGCACATGTGGCAGGATGTCCTGCATATATCACTGAGCTGCTAGTGTCCCTTGTATCACTACTAGAGTGACCGACTGTTAATAGTTCCCCAGATCATCACACCAGTGGTTGGAGTGTCCCAATCTAAACCTGGATTTGTGAATTTTGGACTGGATACAGTTCCTGTCCTTAGCAGTCCAGGCTTCTTGTTCACAACATCAATGCAAGCAACAGAAATAGACTGTTTGTCAGTGCCAGGATATGTGATGGGTGACACCAAATTTTCTAATGCTAAGTGCCTTGAAATGGTCTGGGCAGAGAAAGGGTTGTTTAATGAAGGTGCCACTTGTGTCTGGATGGTGGGCAAACGAAACTGTGGGAGCTGCGCTTGCTTGTCAGCGCATCATACTATCCTCTCTATTGGTGGTCTGTCTTGGGTGTCTAGAGCTTGTTCTACATGTGTGCATGCTCTCACGTAACCGCTTCTCCCAACATACCCCTAGTAGTCAGCGATCTCTGACCGAAATGTACACTACTCAAAAGTAGCCGCTTAGAGCATTTTTATGGGGCATCAGGAAAAGCACTTTTATGCCCGGTTGTGGCAGGACCCAGTGTCTAATCATACCACACATGTAATCATTTACATATCTTCCTGAGACATAACTGCATGCCAAGTTATGCAGTAATCCAACTTTTCTATCAGAGCGCATTATTTTTATGTCAGAGGGTATTACTTCCCAGCGTTTACAGTGACATCACTGTGATTTATTATTCCTCTGCTGTTACTGTTACTCTGCATTACCCTTGTGCTGTGACATTACTATTTTTATTCTTCATGTGTAGTGATACCAGTTTATTATCTCTGCATGGTGACATCATTGTATATATTATTGTGACATCACCGTATGTCCCTGCACTGTGACATCACGGTGACTGTTATTCCTCTACTGTTTCTGTCAGGGGCGTAGCTTAAGGCTCATGGGCCCTGGTGCAAGAGTTCAGCTTGGGCCCCCCACACGCCTTCCCTCAGCGCTGGTGCACCTAGCTTTTCTGCCGGCCAAGTCAAAAATTGAACCCCCCCCCCCATGCTAAATTCTCACCCTAACCTTTTCCAAACTAACATTACGTATATATCACTACAGAACATACAGGGTAAGGCTACATTCACACAACAGTTGTTTTTGCGGCCTCTGATCCGCATATTTTGCGGCTCAGA
The DNA here is from genome assembly GCA_900303285.1 of Rhinella marina. Lineage (NCBI taxonomy): Eukaryota > Metazoa > Chordata > Amphibia > Anura > Bufonidae > Rhinella > Rhinella marina. The sequence goes on from ONZH01003899.1 coordinate 230,448, forward strand.
TGCGGACCCATTCACTTAAATGGGTCAGCAAAAAATGCGGACAGCACACTGTATGTCTATTCCTATTTTTGTCCATTTTGCGGACAAGGATAGGCATTGTTACAGTGCATCCGCAAAAAAAAAAACAGATGCCATACGGAACATCATCCGTTTCTTTCGCGGATCTGCAAGTTGCAGACTGCAAAATACAACGTTCATGTGAATGTAGCCTAATACAGCGCCCCATACCTCTTATATCCAGTGATGTCTCCTCTGATGTAGATCTTCTCTTTCCTCATCTTCTGTAGTTTGACAGAAAAAAAATCTTAGTTTATTACTTTTCCATCATCCTCCCTTCTTCTGGACAAATCATCCTACCACCCCCAGTACTGTGCCACTAGTACCACACAGATAGTGCCCTTCAATAATTATTGGCACACAGTGTCCTAAAATAACTGCGCCCAGCAAATAGTGTCCCTGACAGTAATAGTGTAAACATAACGTCCCCCAGAAATAACTGTGCTGTGCTGATACTGTGCCAGGGTGCCCCCCCCCCCCCGAAGTAATAATGCTTCCAATGTGCCAGTAAGAAATGCCCCCAATAATGTGCCAGTAAGTGCCCCCATAGTGCACCTCAATAATATGCCAGTAAGAAGTACCCCAATAATGTGCCTGAAGTGCCCCCAAAATGCCCCCCAATAATGTGCCAGTAAAAAGTGACCCCATAGTGCCCCCAATAATGTGCCAGTGCGAAGTGCCCCCAAAATTTCCCCCCAATAATTTGCCAGTAAGAAGTGCTCCCCCCATTGATTCCCCCCAAATCATGTGCCAGTAAGAAATGCCCCCCAGTGCCCCCAAGTGCCGGTAAGAAATGCCCCCAAGTGCCAGTAAGAAATGCCCCCAGTGCCCCCATGTGCCAGTAAGAAATGCCCCCAGTGCCCCCAGGTACCAGTAACAAATGCCCCCCAGTGCCAGTAACAAATGCCCCCCAGTGCCAGTAACAAATGCCCCCATGTGCCAGTAACAAATGCCCCCAGTGTCCCCTATAGAGCTCTGGTCGGTGATTGCACCAATAAAAAAATATAAACACTTATACTTAGCTCCAATGAGCTGGCAGCAATGCGATGCAGGCCTCTTCCGGCCTGTGTCCCGCGCTGTACGGCCTAGTGCCTGGAGCCTATCAGAGGAATGGGCAGGGGAGATGCCTCTCCCTCTCCTGCCCTGCAGCACAGGCATCTGCCGCCGCCGTTGCCCCCCAACTGTGCGCAGGAACGCGTCGCACCTTGCCTAATTGGCGGTGCGGCCCTGCAAGTGGCAAGGGGGAGCCAAGTCGCAACTAAGACCGCTGCGACCCCTATAGCTAGGCCGCTGGTTACTGTACTTCACTTGGTCATTACCATTGTGCAATAACATCACTCTTTATTCTCCATATGCAGTGATTTCAGTTTATTATCTCTGCATGATGACATCACTGTATATATTACTGTGACATCACTTGATTTTATCTCTGGATTTTGACTTGGCTGTTGGATATTATTGTGTTGGTCTATATTCAGCTATATAAAATTAAGAATTCTTTCTGTGCAGTGACAAGACTATGAGTATTTTTGGCACGCCAAGTATAAGGGAGCCTTAACATGTGGAGGAATACATTTTCAGAAAACTCTACATCATAAATATTTCCCCATGTATACTTATGAAGTTTTAACTTGTCTGGTCTGAAAGCGTGCAGATCTGTGTTCCACTGTAAAAACATGATATTTTGGGGATTTTGTAAACCCCAATTTATGCATAGATTTGAATGGGAAATCATAATTTGAAATCTGTATCAAAAGCTACAATAACCTAAAAAATATGTATATGCGGATTTCAGTGCAGATTTTTCCATCACGTGTGAATACCCTCTAAAGGGTGCTGAGGTTACACAAGTGACCTGGGATTTGGCAAATGTGACCCAAAGGCAGCATAACCACAGACTAGTATTATAAAGAATAACATATTACTGTGCCTGTGAAGTTGGAGGTCTCTGTTACAGATTTTACACCAGGACCCAGGAACATGAAGTTAAACATTTGGCCTTTACTATTGTGCCGGCTTCTTTTTAGCTCTGACCTTACATTACCCATCAGCACCCTGCTGGTTTGGTGTACGTTGCTTGCTCTGCAGATTTGCAATGTGACATGTAAACTCTATACTCCAAAATATGTATAGTAATCTGATGTAGGGAAATCTAATCCTCCCAAGCACTGTGTAATTCTGTAAGAGCTGAGGTGCTTGTGTTGACAAGTGGTCACTTGGTTGTAGGAACATCCAAAAGAATTGTGATTATAGCTTACAAAAGCAGTCCAGAGAATTTTTGTAAATCCATAGACAAGTGTTATAATAAGATAAATATGTTATTATCTTTTTAAATTTTCCTTTCTATTCTTTTGAGACTCCTAATGATTCTGTCTTACTAATGATGACTTAAGCCTCATTCACACGTCCGTGTCGGGGCTCAAATCCGTGAGCAGGTGCTCAGTGAGGAATCCGTGAAGCTGTCTGTGAAGGATCCGTGTTGGGTCCGTGGGTCCGTGTTTTGCCATCAGTGTTGCATCCGTGTTTCACTGACACTGAACAGCTGAACTATAATTTTCAAAGCATCTCTTCTTAATGATCCGTGAAACACGGATGACATCCGTGAGGGATCCGTGGTTTTCACGGACTCATTGACTATAATGGGCGTGAGGGATCCAGGAACACGGATCAAGATAGGACATGCATCAGTGCTAAAAAAAACACGGACCCACGAACTGTGCTAAAACACTGATGTCTGAAATACACACATTGAAATGAATGGGGACATGTGCTGTCCATGGAGAACACTGACGTGTGAATGAGGCTTTACTGATGATTCTGTAGCAGCCAGAAGTCAGCATCGGCCTGGGTGACTCGCTTCCGAAAGCTACAAACATGTCTCCTCTATGAACGTCACCTTCCCAGATGAGTAAATATGGTTGGCATGACTCAGCAGCAGGGCACTAGAGGGAACATATCTGTTATACAGAAGATGAGGAAGAAGTTCCAAACATGGACACTAATGGAAAAAATGAGGAGGCAGTGTTTTGTTAAATATAAATGTAGTTAAGCACCTAGTTACATAGATGAAGAGGAGCACGAAGAAACCAGGAGCAAGTCTTCACACTATACCAATAAGAAACACACATATCACCGGCTCTATAACATTTCATCCAACAATAAGCCAGAGGCCTCAGAGACTAACCGCTAACTCAAAGGGATTAAAGGGTGGAAAGTGCAGACTGGCAGGCAATGTTAAAATCATAGGTTTTATTCCATATTCACAAAGTATCAAAAATATAAAAGCACGTAACCAGCACTGCTAAAAACGCCCAACCCAAGGTTTCGCCCGCTCTCGGCTTCTTTTGGGGCATAAACTCCACACGCTGCGGAGATACAGGACTGGATAGAAGAACTCTCAATCCTATATTCTCTTTGAGGTAGTGTTGAGTCTCTGTGGCCTCTGCCTTGTTGGATGAAACGTTATAGAGCTGGTGATATGTACGTTTTTATTGTCTTGTTAAAGTACCAGTTTAGAATTTGAAGGCAAAAAAATAAAATAAAATATTCAGAGTGCTTCTCTAAAAATGTATTCTCATCTTAACATTTATGGCATATCCAAAAATGTCCAATAGATGGTGGTCCCATGTCTCAAGAATGGGGTCCACTTTTGTGGCCTCTGTGAATGGAAGAGGTGACACTGGCATGAACAGTTCTAGATACATAGAAGCATAGAAGACTGACAGCAGAAACAGACCACATGGTCCATCTAGTCTGCTCTTATGTCATTTCTTTTATGTTTTTCACTTGGGATGGCTATATGTTTACCAAAAGCATCTTTAAATTCACTTACTGTGGATTTCCCAACCACACGTGCCGGAAGCTTGTTCCATGCATCTACTACTCTTTCACTAAATTTTCCGACATTGCTGACGATCTTCCCCTCAACTAATGTGTCCCCCTATTCTCATGCTCTTCTTCTTAAAGACAATTCCCTCCTGAATCTTATTAATCCTTTTAACACATTTAAAGGTCCCAATCACATTGTCCTTTTCCTCAAGGCTCGATTCATTTCTATGTGAGTAACAAAAATGTCTAAGCACCATAAATGTCAAGATGGGAATACCGGCCTAACCTTCATTTAATATGACAGACATATTATCCATCTACAAATAATTGGCGTTTTAAGGAGTGGACACCATGTTAACAGATCAGACTCACAGTGGCAGAGATTTGTATTTGGTATATCATGTATATTTAAACTGTTGGTAGAGGAATGATGAGGTACAAAAAAAAATCTATTACTTTGGCCCCTAGTGGCCTAGATCTTCAAATAGTGCTGCATCTCAAATAAAAATTTAATCTGCATTTGCTCAAGTTTTAGGTCATCAGAGAAGCTGACTCAGGAGCTGACGATGACCTGGGAGGACTTCTGAAGAGACAACTCTGAAAGTGTTATTTTTCTTCACTAACACTAGAATACAATACAGTGAAATGTTGTTACTAGTGGGTCAATATAAAAGCACATGCTGCTAAAGTTGGCCATACATATAAGATTAAGATTGGACACTATGGCCAGTCAATTTTTTGTACAACTATACAACCAAAGTGTTATTTTTCTTCACTAACACTAGAATACAATACAGTGAAATGTTGTTACTAGTGGGTCAATATAAAAGCACATGCTGCTAAAATTGGCCATACATATAAGATTAAGATTGGACACTATGGCCAGTCAATTTTTTGTACAACTATACAACCATCAACATCATCAGATACACATTTAAAAAATGGCATGTCATACACACATGTATAGCAACCAACAGGAAATAAAATGACATTTTCTGCATTCATCAGACAGTTGCTGTCCATCTCAATCATCATCAGAAATTTTTGAGACGATGATTGCAGTGGTTTGGAAGTAACTGGAGCAGAGTATGGGAGTGGGTAGTGGCTCTGGCTGTCACAGTCAATCAGACAATCACAGTGGTTTTCCTCATACTGTTGCTTCCAAGAGACACGCAGTGAAAAGAGGGCACACCCCTTCTTTCCCCAGGGCTCACCCTGGTGCTGGGGCTCCTGGTTAGGTATTTGTATGGGTTCAAGGCAGGGCTTGTAGAGTGCAATGGCCAGCGTGTGGAGTCAGTAACCAGGCCAGATTTTGCAGAATAAATGTCTCTCTTAAAGGGATATTCCCATCTTAGACAATTGGGCATATTGCTAGGATATGCCCCCATTGTCTCATAGGTGCGGGTTCCACCGCTGGGACCCGCACCTATATTGATAACGGAGCGGGGAGCGCTGTGCCTGGAAGACCCCGGGTATACCGGGGTCCGGCCACCACCAGGCGCAGCTCCCCGCTGCTCCCATAGACATGAATGGAGGGCGCACTGCGCATGCATGGCCACTGCTCCCATTTTCTGCATTCATCAGACAGTTGCTGTCCATCTCAATCATCATCAGAAATTTTTGAGACGATGATTGCAGTGGTTTGGAAGTAACTGGAGCAGAGTATGGGAGTGGGTAGTGGCTCTGGCTGTCACAGTCAATCAGACAATCACAGTGGTTTTCCTCATACTGTTGCTTCCCAGAGACACGCAGTGAAAAGAGGGCACACCCCTTCTTTCCCCAGGGCTCACCCTGGTGCTGGGGCTCCTGGTTAGGTATTTGTATGGGTGCAAGGCAGGGCTTGTAGAGTGCAATGGCCAGCGTGTGGAGTCAGTAACCAGGCCAGATTTTGCAGAATAAATGTCTCTCTTAAAGGGATATCCCAGAGGTTGGACCCACACCTATCAGACAATGAGGGCATATCCTAGCGATATGTGCCCATTGTCTAAGATGGAAATAACCCTTTAAGTGCAAAATGGGAGTTGTAGTACATCCAATGATGGCAATCTCACTTTTCCAAGCATACAGGTTTTTAGAGATAGGATTGGTCAAGTTGTGCGCAAATGTAAAAGGTGTCTTACAGTATTCCCCTCACTGCTGTAAAGTCTAAATAGCTTAGGTAGCAGGATACCTTACTGACTTAATTGCTCAGCCATGCAGCGTTCTGAACCTTCTTGTCTCCTTCTTCCTTTCTGTAGATCATCCAGAGATCGGTGAGTCCCTGTAGCATTAGTCCAGTCCTGTGAGGAATATTGTACAAGGAGATACTTAGTCACTCTTCTACTCCCAGCTAGAACTCTCTAGACTCAGCAAGGTGCAGATTTAGGATGCACACTCCTGTCGGGGCTGTGCCGCAGTTGATTAACTCTGTCACTATTACCATACTGTTTATACAGAGCATTAAATACTATGACAAGCATTAAATAGCTAACAGTTTGCAAGCTGGGTTACTACATGATTATCCCAAAACAGGTCAAAATCATCTACTTCGCCTGACTTGCATTTTATGAGTGATAATGCTCTGAAGTAAGCCTAATACCACTGCAAGGACATATTGGAAGTAGCTTTCTATATGTAGACTAATCCCTAGATTGTGCCGTGGCAACAGTTGAAACAACTTTTTGGTTGTTTGTTGTCTATTAACCCCTTTCCGCCCGATGATGGCTTATCCCGTCATGGGCGGGGGCCACTTGCCGCCCCATGATGGGATAAGCCGTCATAGACTGTAACGGCCACAGTGCTAACTGTGACTGTGACATACCTGTGACGCCGGCTGTCATAGACAGCCGAGTGTCACAGGAAGCTGACAATGGGACCAATCGGTGGTCCCCACGTCAGCGATCGCTGTAATTGGTCTGTCAGATATGACAGACCAATCACAGCTTCTGTGTACTATAACACTGGTAAGAGCACCCCCTTCATATAGTCTGTGTTCCCCCGCCACCCCAGGATCCAGTAGCAGCACAGCTCAGTGGTGAAAAGCTGAGCTGTGTCTGCTTTGTCAGGGATCCCCACATAAGTAACCCCCCCCCATCAAGACACCCCATCTCTCCCCCCATACCTCCGTGAGCACCCCAGGATCCAGCAGCAGCACCCAGGCCGGATCCAGCAATAGCAGCACAGCTCAGTAGTGAGAAGAAGAACTGAGCTGTGTCTGCCTAGTTCCCCAGTACCCCAGTTTTCCCGTCCCATTCCCCCTTTTTTTTCTTTTTTATAAATATATAAATAGTTAGACAGGGCTAGCGTTAGGGACCGTTGTCTCCGAAATCCAAACGGCGCTCTTTCCTTGCCAAGCCCTCCTGTGTGTCTGTACAGTGTTTTACATCCACATATGGGGTATTCCCGTACTCAGGAGAAATTGCTTAACAAATATTGTAGGACTTTTTCTTCTTATATCCCTTGTGAAAATGAAGAATTTGGGGCTACAACAACATATAAGTGTAAAAAATCAGATTATCCATTTTTACAGGCTATTTATGGGTTATTCCTGTGAACCAACTATAGGGTTAATAAACTTAAAAAATCTTGTTCTGAGTACTTTCGGGGGTGAAATTTTTAAAATGGAGTGATTTATGGGGTTTTATAACATGCAGGCCCCATAAATCCATGTCAAAACTGGTCTGGTCCCTCAAAAGAACAGATTTTGAAATTTTGGTCAAAATGTAGAAAATTGCTACTAAACTTTGAAGCCCTGTAATGCCTTGAAAACATAAAAGTACAGAATTTTTTTTTCTCTACATAAAGAAAACATATTGCTAATATGAATATATATCTAATTTATGTGGTATCACTATCTTCCTTAGAAGCAGAGAATTTCAAACTTAGAAAAATGCTATTTTTTCCAATTTTTCATGAAATTGTGGAATTTCCAACAAGGAAACACTGCAAATATCAACCCAAAGCTATTACTAAAATAAAGTAGAATATGTCACGAGAAAACAATCTTGGAATCAGTCGAATCGGTGAAAGAATCCCAAAGTTATGAATTAATAAAGTGACACATGGCAGATTTAAAAAATGTGGCTTCGGCATTAAGTGTAAAAGTACCTTTGTGTATTCATGCTTGGTACGGCAGTACCCCAGAATCTGGTACCTGCAAATTGTTCTTTGTTGCATAATGCTACCTAAAATATTGTACTCATATAGCTCTGTATGGAACAGTCAGGGGTAACAATCCTGACCATCCTCTTGTAGGAGACTAGGAGATGGACTTAGGTCTGCCCCTAGTTTAGTCAATGTGAGTCTAATGTTAGTTGAGAGAGATGCTATATGTGCCCACTCTTCAGAAGACAGGGCCTGAGTCTCATAGAATCCCTATCTATATTTGCATTAAGAAGGCCACCTCTACTTTACAGTACTCCAGAGAGAGAAAGAAAGAACCAGAAGGTCCAGAATCTGCATGGCCATGCACTGGAGTCAGTCAGTAAGGTATTAACTTTTTAAGAATGAGAGGGACATTGCAATTACACCCCTCCACACTTTGACATGGTCCTGGCCAGCCATATTTCTATCTGTACCCTTCAGCTGGGAATTACAGACACATTTTCCAGTCTTACATTCTGCAGAGAGAGAGACTTTGCAAAGATAGAGGAAAGGAGTACTACAACCCCCATCCTTGCTACTCTCCATACATTCCTGTCTGGGAATATTTGCACTGTGAATTATTTGGAAATGTGTTTTGATTTATGGTTGGTTGTACTAACAACAAACATTTGTCATGCGCTTTTCTCACCAGGAACTCAAAGCATAGTCCAGGAGCAGTCAATTAGTTCATGATAATACCCTGTGAGGAAGTTGCATTTTGAGTCTTATTTTAAAAGAGTCTAGTGATGATATCTCTCTTATTGACCTGGGCAGCGTGTTCCATAGAGTGGGGGCTGCATAACAGAGGGCTCTGGCTCCAAAAGTTTTGTGGTGGATCTGGGGTATGGATAATTTGTTAGAGCCTGCTGATCTAATGTACGGCAAAGAGTGTAGGGCAGGAGTAGTACTACAACTCCCATTTTGCACTGTCATGGGTCACGGCAGTACCACTTGTGGACTAGGAATAAATAGTGTGTTCTGCATAGAAGAATAACTTAAAGGATACCCATTTGGGATATTTATAGCGTATCACTAAGATATTCCATAAAGAGCCCCCAAAGTGAAGGAGAGCACACTATACGAGCACAGAGTCCTCTTCAGTAACTACTTTGAGACTTCTGTAACTAGCCATACAAGCAAACTTGGCTATTTTTTAAACTTCTGTAGTGGTGAATGGAGGATGGCTGCACATGGGGCTCCGTTCTAGAGATAGGAGATAAAATCTTAAAGGTAGGAACCTATCTGACATTTATGGAATAATCTAGTGATATACTATAAATGTTGAGATGGGAGAACTCCTTTAACTGGAGAAATGCTGATCTGGGAATCAGTTACCCTTTTGAACGTCTGATATTATTGCAAATTTGTCACACTAAATGGATCTTCAATCAGATGCTTAAGCTATCTGTTACTCACCTATTCCTCCTCCTCGGTCTGGCTCGATTGCTTCTGCTGTGCTTAGTTTAGCCAATTGGTTTCTTTGGTTCTGTGTTGCGCTACTCCAGCTTCAAAACATTCAACTGTGCTACCACTCCTACCACTGCTTCAGCTCCATTACATCCAACTCTACTACATCAGTCCTGCTCGAGCACTACTATATACAGCTCTGCTTCATCGCAGCATCAACCCTGCTACATTGCAGTCTCAACGTTGCTACATCTGTTACTACAAGTCTGAACTCTGCTACATTGCAGCATGAACTTTGCACACAGCATCTCTACCTTATCACAGCATCAACCCTGCTACATCGGAACCTCAACTCCACTACTCCTAAACAACTTTACTGCATCATATCTGCTTTCCACCACACTGGTTCTCCAGCCCTACTACATTTTTCTCCACACTGCAGCACCAGTGCCACCTATCCCTGAGACTCAAGACCTGGTAACTCAGATAAGCAGGTTAGTGGCTCCACCTCACCAGATGAGACTTACTGTAACATGGATTCCAGACATGGAGCAGCATCTATACCTTTTCCACTAGACCTTGATGGGTTGGATGAACTGGTGTCCCAACTTGAGCGTTGAGGAGACTTTGTCCAGGATGTACATGACCTCTCAGTATGCATGGTTGCTCAGGGTCCTGTAGAGCAGAGCAGCTACCTTGTGTCCAACATCATATACCACAATTTATTTCTCTGTGTGGATCCACTCCTTGGGGATCCTCACCCAATATGCCAACCCCTGCTCGATTCAACGGCTTTCTAGGATTGTACTTACCAATGGATTTCACACTTTGTCCACAACAATTTAATTCTGATCATGTGAGATTGGCATATTTTTTTTAACTGCTATCTGGCGAAGCATTGGCATGGGCAGAGTCCCTGTGCCTCAACCCTGCTACATTGCAGGCTCAACTCTGCTACATTGCAACATCAACTTTACTACCTGACAGCATCAACTCTACTTCATTGCAGCATTGACTCTGATACAACGTAACCTCAACTACATTACTCATATTTGACTCTACTGCATTCATTCCAAATTCTGCCACACCAGTTCTCCAAATCTATTACATCTGTCTTCACCCTGCTGCATCACTGCCACATATCCGTGAGACTTAACAAGGTTGGCCACTTTTTGACTACTCTTGATAAATGTGCTTGTAAGAGTATTATATGTCACTTACTAATATAGTCTTTGTTCATAACCTGCATCATTTTCTATATTTCATAAGGTATTCCCCTTATTGGTCAAGTCTTTTGTGCTGTGGACATGGAGGTGCTGTCCATAAAATGGCTGCTGATGGAGGGTCATGTGATCGGGAAAATCAATTAGTCTCTTCCATTCAAATACACTGCACCTGCCATCTACACTTGCACCACTGTGAATTCTATGCAGATGCGGTGTGTTGGATGTGATTGAAGGAGACTGATTGATGTCTCTGGTCGCATGACTGTCCATCAGCGGCCATCTGATGGACAATACCTCTATGTGGACAGCACAGAAGATTTGCCCAAGAAGGGCACGTGGCTTCTGAAATATAATAAAAAAAGAGTGTCAACAAAAGCTATATTATTAAGCACTATATGGTCATCTTACAAACATATAGGTCAAGAGTGTGGCCAACCCCAGACAAATGGCTTAGTGGATTCACTTTACCAGGTGACACCATACCAGTTGACACCAGCCATAAAATCCACAATATTAATATGATGGCATTATAATCAAGGACATGGTAAGAGTATTTTGGTCTTCTGTCTCTGCCACCCCTGGCCTCTCAGTGCTCTTAATTTCATTATCCACTGTGGATCTCAACCTTTCCCTGTATGATCAATTACTGTCTTCCCCTCCATCATTAAAATCCTCAGTATCACCTCCCCCACCATGCTACAACATAAGAGTGAATTACCGAAAATACCTTGTTTGGTGAGATCCTCACACTGGAGAACAGCTACAGCTTTCTAGCTAGCTCTTTATCTAGCAATCAATCACAAAAAAAATCTTTTCATTAAACTGGATTTGTCATGAGCATATACTAACCTTCTGAAGGGCAGCATAACACTGGGATAGGTCCACTGGACTATTAACCCGAATGACATAAAAAATGTGGAACATTTGTTAATAGCAGCTAAAAAGCAGAACACAGTGGATTGAAATGTGAGCCAGGAATCGATGGCCAATATTATTAACCCCACTTGTGATGTTTTTAGGGATGCTGCTCATCTGCCATGCGCAGGAGAATTCTACTGTAGATTTTGGTATGCCTGTGGATGTTGTGTATCTAGAATTTTCAGAAGCATTTGATAATGTACCACGTAAATGGTTCACACATAATAGTAGAATATAATTACGTCATGGCAAAAAGTTTGGAGACTGACACTAATTTTGGTTTTCACAAAGTTTGTTGCTTCAGTTTTTACGGTGGTAATTTGCATTAATTCTATTATAATGAGTGATTAGATGAATTACAATTAATTGTAAAGTCATTTCTTGCCATGAAAATTAATCACAAAAAAAAAACAACTTTCACTGCTTTTCAGCCCTGCCACAAAATTACTAACATCATCTCAGTGATTTTATCATTAACTCAGGAGAAAGTGTTAATGAGGACAAGGCAGCTGATATCACTCTGTCATGCTGATTGAATTAGAAGAGCAGACTGGTTGCCTTGAAAAGGGATGGTGCTGCTTGAAATCACTGTCTTCTTCTGTCAACCATGGTTACCTCCAAGACAACAGATGCAGTTATCATTGCTTTGCATAAAATGGGTTTCACAGGCACAGACATTGCTACTTGTAAGACTGCACCTAAATCAACCATTTATCGGATCATCAAGAACATGGATGGCCAACCTGCATTTCTCCAGCTGTTGCAAAACTACAACTCCCAGAATCCCCAGTCTGCATACAGCTATCAGCCTACAGCAGGACATGGTGGTAGTTGTAGTTTTACAACATCTGGAGAGCCGCAGGTTGGCTAGCCCTGATCAGCCCTGAAGAAAAGAGGTTCAATTACTGTGAAGAAGACTTCAGGGCAGCCAAGAAAGTCCAGCAAGTGCCAGGACTGTCTCTTAAAGAGGATTCAGCTACAAGACTGGATTCCCCTAAACACTGCAGAGCTTGTTCAAGAATGACAGCAAGCAGGTGTGAGTGCTTCTGCACTCACAGTGAGGTGAAGGCCTTTGGCAGATGGCCTGGTATCAAGAAAAGCAGCAAAGAAGCCAATTCTCTCCAAGAAATACACCAAGACAAACACATTCTGCAGGAAGTACATGGATTGGACTGCAGATGATTAGGCTAAAGTTATTTTCTCTGATGATGGCCCTCTTCAGACTGTTTGGGACACCTGAAAAAATGTCCAGAGAAGAAAAGGCGAGTCCTTTGTCTTGCCAACAGTCTAGCATCCTGAGACCATTTATGTGTGGTGTTCTCATCCAAGGGAGTGGGCTCACTCAAAGTTATGACTAAGAAAATTGCCATGAATAAAGATTGGTAAAAACATCCTCTAAGCGCAACTTCTCCCAATCCAGGAGCAAGTTGGTGATGAACAATGCTTTTTCCAGCATAATGGAGCACCATGTCACAAGGGAAAAGTGATAACTGACTGGCTCAAGGAACAAAACATTGAAATTTTGGGTCCATAGCCAGGAAACTCATCAAGTCTCAATACCACTGAGAACCTCTGGTCAATCCTGAAAAAGTGGGTGGACAGAAAAAACTCAGAAATTGTGATAAACTTCAAGCACCAATTAGGCAAAAATGGGCTGCCATCAGACAGGATTTGTCCCAGAAAGCTATCCAGCATGCCAGGACGAATTGTTGAAGTCTTGAAAAAGAAGGGTCAACACTGGAAATATTGCATAAACTTGATGAATTTTTCCATAAAAATGTAAAAACTTATGAAAGGCTTATAATTGTATTTCAGTATACCATAGAAACATCTGAAAAAAAAAATCTAAAAACACTGAAGCAGCAAACTGAAAACCAACATTTGTGGCCATAACTTTCGGCCATAACTACAGTTGAAACCAGAAGTTTTACATACACTATATAAAAAGACACATATGCATGTTTTTCTTAATATCTGACGTGAAATTAGAATAAACCTTTCCTGTTTTTAGTCAATTAGGATTACCATAATTATTATTATTTGCCAAATGCCAGAATAATGAGAGAGAGAATGTTTTAAGGCATTTTTATTACTTTCTGCAAATTCAAAAGTTGATACAATTCATTAATATTTGGTACAATTACCCTTAAACTGTATGACTTGGGTCAAACATTTTGGATATCCTTCCACAAGCTTCTCACAATAGTTGGTCGGAATTTGGGCCAATTTTTCCTGACAAAACTGGTGTAACTGAGCCATGTATGTTGGTCGCCTTGCTCACACCTGCCTTTTCAGCTTTGCTCATAAATTTTCAATAGCATTGAGATCAGGGCTTTTTGATGGCCACAGTTTGGCAGTATACTTCGGGTCATTGTCCATTTGGAAGCCCCATTTCCGCCCAAGCTTTAACTTCCTGGCTGATGTCTTGAGCTGTTGCTTCAGCATTTCCACATAATTTTTTTTTTCCTCATGATGCCATCTATTTTGTGAAGTGCACCAGTCCCTCCTGCAGCAAAAACAACCCCACAACATGATGCTGCCACCCCGTGTTTCACAGTTGGGATGGTGTTCTTAGGCTTCCAAGCTTCTCCCTTTTTCCTCCAAACATAACAATGGTCTTTATGGTCAAAAAGTTAAATTTCTGTTTCGTCAGACCACAGGACATGTCTCCAAAAATGTAGGTCTTTGTTCCTATGTGCATTTGCAAACATTAATCTGGCTTTTTTATGTATCTTTTGGAGTAATGGCTTCTTCCTGGCAGAGTGGCCTTTCATCCCATGTTGATATAGTATTCGTTTCACTGTGGATATTGATACAATCTTCCCGTCTTCTTCCAGGGCGGTATGATGGCTGGACATTCCCATCTTGTTTGTACTTGCGTATAATTGTTTGTACAGATGAACGAGTCACCTTCAGATATCTTGAAATTGCACCCAAGGTGGAGCCAGACTTGTGCAAGTCCACAATTCTCTTCCCGATATCTTGGCTGATTTCTTTAGACTTAGGCTACTTTCACACTGGCGGCAGGCCTGATCCGGCAGGTGAAGGGTGCTGCCGGATCAGGCCTGCCGCAGTGACATGTGTGGAGCCGGAACCGCGCTCCGGCCCCACACATGTCACACAGTACATACATATACATACACATAAACATACACACACATATAGACATACAAACACACATACATACTTACATGCTCCCCGGCAGGTCTTCGGAGCGTCAGGACGGCTCACACAGGTCACGATTCCCCACAGCGCCCTCTGCTGGTCGCCTGGTGGAATCGTCATCGTGACCTGTGTGAGCCGTCCTGACGCTCCGAAGACCTGCCGGGAAGCATGTAAGTATGTATGTGTGTTTGTATGTCTTTATGTGTGTGTATGTTTATGTCTGTATGTGTCTATGTGTACCCGGATCCGTAATGGACTCCATTGAAAGTCAATGGAGGGCGGATCCGGTTACCATTATGGTCACACCAGACGGATCCACCCCCATTGACTTGCATTGGGGGTCATTCCGGATCCGTCTTGGTGCGGATGCCTGGACCGGAGAGCAAACCGCAGCATGCTGCGGTTTGTTCTCCGGTCTGAAGACGGAATGGAATGCTTTCAGGAGCATTCCGTTGTCTTCAGTTCAGTTTTGTCCCCATTGACAATGAATGGGGACAAAACTGAAGCGTTTTATTCCGGTATTGAGCCCCTATGACGGAACTCAATACCGGAATTTTAAAACGCTAGTGTGAAAGTAGCCTTACCCATGATGCTACACAAAGAAGCAGTGTGTTTCAGGTGTGCATTTAAATGCATCCACAGTTGTGTCTCTGACTCAGATGTTGCCAACAAACCTAACAGAAGCTTCCAAACACATGAAAATATCATATGGGCAGTCCAGAATTGTTTAAAGGCATGGTAATCTTAGTGTATGTAAACTTTTGACTTTGCAGAAAGTAATAAAATGCCTTAAAACATTATCTCTCTCATTATTCTGGCATTTGGCAAATAATAATAATTATGGTAATCCTAATTGACCAAAAACAGGAAAGGTTCATTCCCATTTCATGTTAGATATTGAGAAAAACATGTATATGTATCTTTTTATATAGTGTATGTAAACTTCTGGTTTCAACTGTATTTATTGATGATCTTGTACATGGCTTAAAGTATCAGTTTCCCATATTTTCAGATGATAAAGCTCTGTACACATATTTTTCTGACTACCCAATGCTGAATGTCACATCCCACTGGCTTCTCATAGACTACAGAGCATTTGGCATTGTAGACTTGTTCCTTCTTCCATGAGATCCTAATATAATAGAGCTATAACCCTGATAAAATCAAAATGTGACAGCATACTTGACGCTAAATGAACTATAGTTGAGTATTGATTCCTATTGTGTGCCTAGCTGAACATTAGATAAAGGCTCAGTTTGCTCGTAACGTAATTTCAGCTACAGAGGTCTTGTCAGTAAATTACAATAGGGATTTGATAGGGACAATCGTGTGCTGTAAAGTAGATCCATTTCTCAGGGACCGTCAGCGTGAGAGAGTCCAAACAGTGGGCACTATCCGCTTACGAGGCTACAGGCGCAAAAACCCGATTCTTGAATCATTGTTAAGACCGGTTTCATAGCAACCACATTCATGGAACACTGATAATAGCAATTTAAAGCTCAGCCACTTAGACAATTGTGCTGCGGAAGCCTTGGCAAACAACACTACATGAATTATTGATCCGATCGCAAGTGCAATGGTGTCTAATTCAGACAACTGACATACTTTATTTGTATATTATTTTATACTTTTAATACATTAAGTTCCATATTAACATGTATATTTATAAATCGTAGCTGTTTTCATCCCAGGCACAATCACAAATTCTTCCAGTATTTTTGCTTCTTTTTTAATTTCACTTTTGGGAGTGGTGTATTCCTCTGGTGGTTGCCTCTAAGTACTCTAATAGAAAATAGTTTAGACAATTGATAATTGTCAGTATATGATTTCATCACTCTTTGGGCATACCAAGGGCTCATGGGGCTGGTTCCTATGGAAATACTTGTAACAAGGCCACACTACATCATGACCACCTTCAGTAGCAAGTTCAGAAGATGGAAAGATTATGATTATGTTTGGCTTCTTTAATACACAGGAATAATGCATGGGGTGATGTCACAATAGTGGGATAATGTGTACAGTGAAGTTACAGCACAGCAATAAGGCTCACAGTGGTATCACAATAGTATGATCATATACATGGTGATGTACAGAAATAAATCAGTGATGTCAAAGAGCAGAAATAATATTAAAAATAATGCACTCTACCATGGTCTATATAACTCACTAACTGCACATATGATCATCTGCTGTGCCTTCTACCCTGGAAGTTACACCCATGCATCGGTCATATCTTACTTCTAACACATACCTGGTACAATTTCAAACTGTTTAAAGTTATTGGTGAGAGACCATTGTAAACTTGTACAGCGCTGTGGAATATGTTGGCACTATATAAGCACCAGGAATAAATAGTGAGTATTATTAATACTTATCAACCATTCTCACAGGTAACAATGTTTTGAAGATGATGTTGGGATTAGTCTGCTGTTTAGTGGTTATTTTTAAAAGAAAATGTCCCCCTGTACCAATATTCAATGGGGTTTTGCCCTATAACCCTCACCAATGGCTAGATGGAAGCATGGCTCATATTTAGATTTCTGAGAATGTCTTTGAAATATTCTATTCTCTGCAATGGGTCTTCTTCTTGACAGAAACAAATAATCATGAAACTAAACAATCCAACCTTTCTAAACTTGGTTGGGACATGTATATGGAGTGGGCCTGAATATTATGTCTGCTGACTGGAAATGACTTTAGAATTTTTTTCACTGTTATAATGTTGCTGTATAGTGGTTTGTCCTTGGGGGCATGTGATCTTTACAAGGCCCTCCATCCCTACCTCCGATACTTAAAGTATTTAGGATTCAAGCTCATACAGATAGCTATAAGGCCTGCAGGGGCAGCATTCACTCCTGGGACCCAAAACCCCCTTACTACCCAAGAAGACACCAGCAGTATAAATGACACAGGGTCTATGTTTGGAACCAGAGGCTTAACGTTAAACTTCTAAGGATGCATTCAAAGATTATGCTATTAATCTGGTCTAAAATTCAGCAAAATCCAAAATAAAGTCTGTGTGTTGGGGACAGCCAAGAAAGCATTAACATTAGTAAATTCAGAATTCCAGCTATATCATCCTTCTCGTCCCACTTTCTAAAACTCAAGGTGGGGAAAACTGACTTCATCATTTTTCCTTTGTCTCACTCAGCCCCCCCCTCCCTCCACCAGACCTACTGTATCAACCACAGTTAATAGCTTAACTATTTCTCTAGTCTTACAAGCCTGTGCCTTTGGTTAATATGTCATTCTTCCATATTCTTTAAACTGCACAATTCAAAATCCAAATCTTGTCATAGGCAACAGTGCAGCCTGTGGCTCACTTAGTTTTTCTACCTCCAATAAAGCAGCCCTTAGAGACCTGCTTGAAAAAAGGCTGAAAAATCATTAACTATACACAGGCATCCCTTAAATCAGAATGTCCTAATCTCCTGTATAGTAAAATTACTACGGGATTATAAACCTACCTGTCATTGCAGATGACTTTTCATAATAAGCTACCAAGTGTATACATGAGTAGTAGCACTATACTAGTTAATGGCACTGTATCTGATCATTATATGACTTGTATCTGGCATTTTAGCAGTTTTCCTCTCTGCAGGCTGCATCTCTAATTCCCATTTGTCCCTGAGCTGGTTGGTAGAGATTTGCTCATTATATCTCTTTACAGACTACACATAGAGACAGGAGATTCTGCTTCCCAACTGTATATAGTGCACTATAAAAGTACTAAGCAGAATAGGTGTGAATAAAGCACTTGGGGTGATATATACTAATTGTTAGCTGCTGATGCTGCTGAATTTCTCTCTGCACTTCATTCCCCATCCTCCTTCCCATTCACCTTCTATGGAATTGTATAATCAGACCATTCAGTGAGCAGGCAGCCTGTCTTGGTTTTAACAAGATAAGGGCTCATTTACACGATTGTATCTGTTTTTGCGGACTGTGTGCCTTCTGCATTTTGCGGAATGGAACATCCTTCTCCATAATAGAAATGCCTATTATCCGATGCAATCTTTTTTGCGGGGCCATGGAATGGACATATGGATTTGGACAGCGCATTGTGTGCTGTCCACACCTTTTGTGGCCCAATTGAGACGGGTGCGCATCTGATTTGCAAAATTGTGGATTGAATGCGGACAGAAATATATGGTCATGTGAATGTGCCTTAAATGTATCATAAATTTCAGAGACAAAGTTAGTTTAGAAAACTTGTCACCATTTAAGTACACAGAGATTAGTGCACTTTCTCCTGCTGTTCTGTGAAAGACAAACAGGACAGTAAATGCAGAGCAGGGACCACCAGGAGGACCCAATGTCACACTCTGGTGTGGGGGGGATATTCCAAACCAAGCGCAGGAGGTAGAAGGGGGAAAGGAAATGGGATCAGGCCTGGAACTAGTGAAGGCAGGTGGTCACCTCCTATTGAAACCCTGACTCCAGTCCTGGCTTACTAACAGTATGAACAGGCCTAGAAGGTAGGCGAGTTCATATGCTGGAAATCTGGGACCCTAACTGTCCCTGAAGGACCCTGAAGCCAGTGACTGGAATGAGACAAACTGTTCCTCCACCAACCTGTACGAACAGTAGTCTCCCCTCAGGCCCAAACACCAAAACATAGGGAAGACATACACAAATAAACGAAAGGGAAAGAAGACACTTAACTCTCCTGAAGATAATAGCAGCAATGGGATCTCCACAGAGAAACACACACCAGCAGACCAAAGAAAGTATAAACCGAACAGGATGGTGGGAGAAGCAACACTAAATAGACAAAGCTAATTGATAAAACACCTACACCTGAGGGGGAGGGTGTGGTGAATGCCAGCAACAAAACAACCAAAGGAGAACCTGTCAGTTTAACCCACGGGTTGCCAATCTGACAGGCCTCCTGTTACCTGTCACAGGAATGTCCGTGACAGTACCGCCCCCCCTTCCACGGGTGGCCTCCGGACACCCAGGACCAACTTTATCCGGATGAGACCGATGAAAAGCTTTTACCAAATGACTAACATTCACATCAGATGCCGGTACCCACGTCCTCTCCTCTGGTCCATAACCCTTCCAGTGAACAAGATACTGAAGAGATCTACGGAGAACTCGAGAGTCAATAATCTTGGTGATTTGGAATTCCAAACTGCTGTCCACCATGATCTTATATGGACCAATAAATCTTGGACCCAACTTCCAAGATGGAACTTTCAACTTAATGTTCCTTGTGAACAGCCACACAGAATCACCCACTCTTAGGTCCAGACCATTCATACGTTTCCTGTCAGCCACATGTTTGTACTTGTTGCCCATATTTATCAAGTTATTTTGAATTTTCTGCCATATAGATGACAATGATGACAAAAAGCATTCTTCCTCAGAGATACCAGAAGTATCTGAACCAGAAAATGTGCCAAACTGCGGGTGAAACCCATATGCCCCAAAAAACGGCGACTTGCCAGTGGACTTGTGTCTACGATTGTTTATGGCAAACTCCGCCACAGACAAAAACGAGGACCACTCCTCCTGATTCTCGGAGACAAAACATCTCAAGTAAGTCTCCAGACTCTGAATAGTACGCGCCGTCTGTCCGTTCGACTGAGGATGAAAAGCCGAAGACAAAGACAGTTGTACCCCAGACGAGTACAGAACACCCTCCAGAATCTGGATACGAACTGAGTCCCACGATCCGAGACCACGTCAGTGGGAATGACATGGAGTTTCACAATATTGTCAACAAACACTTGTGCAAGTGTTTTAGCATTAGGTAGGCCAGGTAAAGCAATAAAGTGCGCCATCTTACTAAAAAGATCAACTACCACCAGAATAACTGTCTTTCCAGACGAATTAGGCATGTCAGTGATAAAGTCCGGTCGGCAGAGAAAAGGCCCATGACTGTGCATCTCCCTTGAGCAACGAGATCACCACACCAACTCTCTGTTCCTCATTACTCATTACTTTAGGCTGACGCAGCCTAAAGTACAATTTGCACGCCTCCCTGAACAAAATGAAGTTATCACGTCCCCCAGAGAATCTATCAGGGAGAGCAACTTTAGGCTCCAGACAGGCCTGGCAACCACCACCCCCGGGACCAACAGTGTATGGTCTCTGAATCTGGGTGACGGTCCTGCGGAGGTCAGCTACCTCCAAAGAGAGACCCTGTCGCTGTCCTGCAAGTGCAGTTATTGGGTCCATGTCTGCACAAAAATGGACAAAATGACAATTTTGGGCGGTTTATAATGTCACGCTCTGTTGTAGGGGGATTTTCCACACCAAGCGCAGGATGAAGAGGGGGGAAAGGAAATGGGATTAGGCCTGGAACTAGTGAAGGCAGGTGGTCACCTCCTATTGAAACCCTGACTCCAGTCCTGGCTTACTAACAGTATGAACTGGCCTAGAATGTAGGCGAGTTCATACGCTGGAAACCTGGGACCCTAACTGTCCCTGAAGGACCCTGAAGCCAGTGACTGGAATGAGACAAACTGTTCCTCCACCAACCAGGATGAACAGTAGTCTCCCCTCAGGCCCACACACCAAAACATAGGGAAGATATACACAAATAAACGAAAGGGAAAGAAGACACTTAACTCTCCTGAAGATAATGGCAGCAATGGGATCTCCACAGAGAAACGCACACCAGCAGACCAAAGAAAGTATAAACCGAACAGGATGGTGGGAGAAGCAACACTAAATAGACAAAGCTAATTGATAAAACACCTACACCTGAAGGGGGAGGGTGTGGTGAATGCCAGCAACAAAACAACCAAAGGAGAACCTGTCAGTTTAACCCACGGGTTGCCAATCTCACAGACCTCCTGATACCTGTCGCAGGAATGTACGTGACACCTCCAGTACGACCCAGCAGCTGCCCAACCTTGTTGGATTCTACTGCTGGCTTTGTGAACATTAGGATTCATTTCTTACAGTGCTTCTGTAAGGTGCCAATCACATTGTTACATGTAGTGCAACATGATGGCTAACACCTTCTCCATCAGTCTTAGTGTCAGACTGGGGTGTCTAGGGTCCACCAATAAAATTGATTCTGGGGCCCATACACAGCTACATGCAAATATCACCTGCTCACACAGTGTCAGGCAGCAGCAAGATGTTACAAGTTGATTAATTATCGGGGTCCCTGAAGCAACTAGGTAGGTCCTTGGGTAAAGATGATACTGGCTTGCCTTCATCTATCCCTAGAAGTAATCTCAGCCACCCAATGTATCTATAATAATAAACCGGTTAGTTTGCAAAATAATTTACCCAGTTTTTATATGGACATAAGCTAGTTGAAATGGTGAACACTACCTGTCTATATGTAGTGCAATCAGTTTACTGACTCATGTTCCACTTGTCCAGAGGGTGGGGGACTAGGGGCCCACCAGGGGATTCACTTTCTCTTAGACCAGGCAGCCTCCCTTGTACAACATCTTATGTTTGCATCCTGCTGGGAACTAAAGTTGTGACTATTCTATACCTTGTAGAAACATCACCTGCTTCTATACATCTATTACATTATGCATATTGTTAAGGTCAAAGGTGTGCAACTACCTTAGAAATATAGGGGGGGAGGGTCAGTCAGCACATCTCAGTGTGCAGGTGCACGTTGCTATGGCTAGATACACAAAGAAAATAAAATAAATACAATGCAACAGCATTCTGCGAACCAAATAAAGCACAAAAATGCCATAATAATATAAAATATGTTGATGCTAATGCTGCACTCATTTAGTAAATTTGAGATTCTTGACAAATATTTTTGGTACAAAATTATCTGGGCCCGTCTGCCACACATCAAGGTGATCTCTGTAAGAGGGGAACCTAACACTATTTCCTACCTATTATGTGCCATAATGGCCTCCGTATAATTCAGGGGGTGTTGGTTCCACATGCATGCTGGGTCCATTCTGCCTTTTGCCATTTCTGGTGCTTCAAAGGCCTCCACTAAATCCAGGGATGCAGGTACCAACATGTCCTTTGAAGCACCAGAAATGACAAAAGGCAGAATGGACCCAGCATGCATGTGGAACCAACACCCCCTGAATTTTATGGAGGCCATTATGGCACATAACAGGTAGGAATTAGTGTTAGGTTCCCATCTTACAGAGATCGCCTTGACGTATGGCAGACGGGCCTAGATAATTTTGTACAAAATATATTTGCCAAGAATCTCAAATTTACTAAATGAGTGCAGCATTAACATAGTAACATAGTAACATAGTTTATAAGGCCGAAAAAAGACATATGTCCATCCAGTTCGGCCTGTTTTCCTACAAGTTGATCCAGAGGAAGGCAAAAAAACCCTGTGAGGTAGAAGCCAGTTTTCCCCACTTTAGGGAAAAAAATTCCTTCCCGACTCCAATCAGGCAATCAGAATTACTCCCTGGATCAACGACCCCTCTCTAGTAACTATAACCTATAATATTATTACCCTCCAAAAATACATCCAGGCCCCTCTTGAACTCTTTTAGTGAACTTACCATCACCACCTCCTCAGGCAGAGAGTTCCATAGTCTCACTGCTCTTACCGTAAAGAATCCTCTTCTATGTTTGTGTACAAACCTTCTTTCCTCCAGACGCAGAGGATGGCCCCTCGTCATAGTCACAGTCCTGGGGATAAATAGATCGTGGGAGAGATCTCTGTACTGACCTCTGATATATTTATACATAGTTATTAGATCTCCCCTCAGTCGTCTTTTTTCTAAAGTGAATAACCCTAATTTTGATAATCTTTCTGGGTACTGTAGTCCACCCATTCCAGTTATTACTTTAGTTGCCCTCCTCTGAACCCTCTCCAGCTCTGCTATGTCTGCCTTGTTCACAGGAGCCCAGAACTGTACACAGTACTCCATGTGTGGTCTGACTAGTGATTTGTAAAGTGGCAGGACTATGTTCTCATCACGGGCATCTATGCCTCTTTTGATGCAGCCCATTATCTTATTGGCCTTGGCAGCAGCTGTCTGACACTGGTTTCTGCAGCTTAGATTTCTGTTCACTAAAATTCCTAGGTCCTTTTCTATGTCAGAGTTACCCAATATTTTACCATTTAGTATGTACTGGTGACTTGCATTATTCCTTCCCATATGCATAACTTTACATTTGTCAGTGTTAAACCTCATCTGCCACTTCTCTGCCCAAGCCTCCAGTCTATCCAGATCCATCTGTAGCAGTGTACTGTCCTCTTCTGTGTTAATTACTTTACACAGTTTAGTGTCATCTGCAAAAATTGATATTTTACTGTGCAAGCCTTTTACAAGATCATTAATAAATATATTGAAGAGAATAGGGCCCAATACTGACCCCTGTGGTACCCCACTAGTTACAGTGACCCAATCTGAGTATGTACCATTAATAACCACCCTCTGTTTTCTATCACTGAGCCAGTTACTTACCCACATACAGACATTTTCTCCCAGGCCAAGCATTCTCATCTTATATACTAACCTTTTATGTGGTACAGTGTCAAATGCTTTGGAGAAGTCCAGATATACGACATCCATTGATTCGCTGCGGTCTAGTCTAGAACTTACCTCCTCATAGAAACTGATTAAATTGGTTTGACATGACCGATCCCTCATGAAGCCATGCTGATATGAAGTAATTTGCTTATTTTCATTGAGGTACTCCAAGATAGCATCTCTTAGAAAACCCTCAAACAGTTTACCCACGACAGATGTTAAACTTACCGGCCTATAGTTCCCGGGCTCTGTTTTTGGACCCTTTTTGAATATTGGCACCACATTTGCTATGCGCCAATCCTGTGGAACACTCCCTGTCAGTATAGAGTCCTTAAATATCAGAAATAAGGGTCTGGCGATGACATTACTTAATTCTCTTAGGATACGAGGGTGTATGCCATCCGGTCCTGGCGATTTGTCTATTTTAATCTTTTTAAGACGCAGCTCTACTTCTTCCTGGGTCAGACAGGGCACTGTTAATGGGGAATTTACTTTTATATTCTGCATTTCATCTGACAGTTTATTTTCCTCAGTGAATACAGTGGAGAAAAGATATTTAGTAGCTTTGCTTTCTCCTCATCGCTCTCTGCAACTCCCCCCTCATTACTCTGTAAGGGGCCGACACCTTCAGGTTTATACTTTTTACCATTTATATAATTAAAGAACATTTTAGGGTTAGTTTTACTTTCTTTGGCGATTAATCTCTCGGTCTCTAGTTTGGCTGTTTTTATTTGTCTTTTACATATTCTATTTTTTTCCTTGTAGTTTTTCAATGCTTCCTCGCTCCCCTCCTGTTTTAGTGATTTAAATGCTTTCTGTTTGTCATTTATTGCTTTCTTTACAGTTCTGTTTATCCACATTGGTTTTTTCTTGTTCCTTAACCTTTTATTCCCATAAAGTAGGTACCTCTCACAATTAGATATTAGGATGCTTTTAAAAATATCCCATTTTGTGGCTGTATTTTTATTTTTGAGGACTTTGTCCCAGTTAGTTAGGCCTATGGCCTCTCTTAGTTGGCTAAATTTAGCTTTTTTGAAGTTAGGTATTTTTGTTCCTCCCTGAAGAAACGCTCTTTTAAATGACAATTGGAAGGTTATTATATTATGGTCACTATTTCCTAGGAGTCCCCCGACCTGCACATCTGTTGTTCTGTCAGGTCTGTTGGTTAATACTAAGTCCAGTATGGCCGTCCCTCTAGTCGGGTCCTGAACCAGTTGGGAAAGGTAATTGTCTTTGGTTATTTCCAAGAACCTGTTTCCTTTATGAGATATACAGGTTTCAGTTTTCCAGTCTATATCTGGGTAGTTGAAATCCCCCATAATAACGACCTCATTATGATTTGCCACCTCGTCTATTTCGTTTAGAAGTAGATTTTCTATGGGCTCTGGTATACTAGGGGGTTTATAATAAACTCCTATTAATATTTTATTATTGTTTTTGGCTCCATTTATTTCTACCCACAGTGACTCCACATCTTCATGTCCCTCACTTATATCTTCCCGCAGTGTGGGCTTTAGACAGGACTTTACATAAAGGCAGACCCCTCCCCCTCTCCGGTTTTGGCGATCCTTTCTAAAAAGACTGTAACCCTGTACGTTAACTGCCCAGTCATAGGTATCATCCAGCCATGTCTCAGTTATTCCCACTATGTCATAGTCCTCCTCACACATCACTAATTCCAGTTCACCAATTTTATTAGTCAGGCTTCTGGCATTAGTGTACATACACTTAAGAGGTCTATGTATATTTTTTAATATTACTATGTATACTTTTTAAATTACTATTACCTGTGAAGTGAATATCCGGGGTTTTTGGGTTACTTTGGTTGATGTTTTGCCCAATATTCTCCCTACATTCCTCACTAATCCCAACCCCCACTAACCCGCCGCTCTCCCCGACTATGACCCACTCTCTATCTACACTATCTACCCCCTTATTAGTATTACCCCCCACCCTCCCCCCAGATCCTAGTTTAAAAGCTCCTCCAGCCGTCTAACCATTTTTTCCCCCAGGGCAGTTGCACCCTCCCCATTAAGGTGCAGCCCGTCCCTACTGTAGAGTCTGTA
The DNA here is from genome assembly GCA_900303285.1 of Rhinella marina. Classification (NCBI taxonomy): domain Eukaryota; kingdom Metazoa; phylum Chordata; class Amphibia; order Anura; family Bufonidae; genus Rhinella; species Rhinella marina. Next base: position 256,683 of record ONZH01003899.1, read on the forward strand.
GCCGACAGAGAAGTCGGCCCAGTTCTCCATGAACCCAAACCCTTCCTTCCTGTACCAGCCTCTGAGCCACTTATTTAACTCCCTAATCTCCCGTTGTCTCTCTAGTGACGCTCGTGGCTCGTATTTTATATTATTATGACATTTTTGTGCTTTATTTGGTTCGCAGAGTGCTGCTGCATTGTATTTATTTTCTTACCTTAGAAATATGTTGGTATGTAAATGATATACACATTAATGAAAAAAAGAAAAACGGGTTGTCCTCTAAAGTGCTGTGAGCTATGGAAACTGTAATGCTTCACACATCAAAACAGGCATATGAAAGTACATGTCCTTTTAAACCTGTTCATACTAGTGAAAGTAATGAACAGTAATCTGCATTTCCTTTAAAGCACTAGGAGGAATTATTTTAATCCTGGATATTATGTCATGACATGGGCAGCCAATTATAGCATTGCTTTTTAATTCCTTCCTATAGTACTGCATTCTTATGTACCTGGATGTGAGCTACCGCAAGATTATTGACTTGATTGTGAGACTGAAACATTGCAAAATATACACCTCCCTAGTTGATACATTTTACAAATCTGGAGTGAGGCCAATCTATAAAAGTATTTATATACATGTCACATTTGCATTCATCGTCTCCCCTAGTTACATATTAGCTATGAAGTAATTTTGCACAGGAGCTTGTAGGCATAGCGTATAAGGCCTTAGATTCAGCCCATCAAAAAGGTCAAGCCTTAAATGAGTTTTCAAGGATTTCAATATTGATCACCTAGGATAGGTCATAAATATCAGATTGCCGGGGTCCAACTCATGGCACTTTCGTCAATCACCTGTTTGAAGGAACCATAATACACTGTAACTATGACAGCTCTATACTCTGAGGAGTGGACAGCAAATGTATTGCAAGTTCAGCCCCATTCAAGTCAATGGCACTGATGATCATAATACTGATGACCTATCCTAAGAATATTGATGTCCTGCAATACTCATTTAAGTCATGCAGTGCTTTAAATGCTTTTCTGCCCATACAAAGAAAAAACATTGTGTGCTTCTCACAAGGTCTACAAATGAGACAATGTGCAGGTAATTTTGAAGCGAAAGCAGTGCTCGCTTATGCACTACTACCCCTTCAAACAACTTATATGACATTGATGACCTATCTACATTGCCTGACCCTTCGGGTGCTTCACAGTTGATCAGCCAACCACACCAGGACTATCTCAAGAGGGTGCAGTCTGGTGGATCCTCTGCAGTAAAGTCCAGATCCCTGTATAGGGGTTAAAGGGTGAATACCGATGCATTGCCAAAATAACGCCCTTAGGGTGCATGACCATATGTATTTTGCGGTCCTCAAAAAGTGGAGTCTCAAAAAATATTGATGACATCCATGTGACGTCCGTGTTTCAACCTTTATTTTGCAGATTCATTGTGAAGATGCCTATTCTTGTCCACAAAACAGACAACATGAGGACATGTTCTTTTTTTTGTGGAACTACGGAACGGACATACGGATGCAGACAGCAGTTGCTGTCCAGATTTTTTGCGGACCTATTGAAATGAATGGATGCGGACCAAAAATGCTGTCGTGTGAATTGGGTCTTTGAGTTAGCCTAAAGCCAAACCAGTTGGTTGATACAGTGGATCTACACCTACAGCCCGTAACATGAAGGTGGTTGTAATTTTGTAATGTATTTCTTTTACTTTTATTGGTCCTATTCCTTTGTTGGTTGTGGTCACAAGGCCAAGGAACTGTGGCAGAGAAAGGAAAAGTGCATCATGGAATTGGTTAGATACAGCAACAGAAAGCGCTACACGATGTTTAATATGATGTTATCATCCTTGTAAGTTCTGAATTAGGTAATTAACATGTATAAAAGTAAGACCTTTAACATTTCAATACGTTGATTGCCTCATTCATTACCTTCAAAGTAGAACAGGATCCTTGGTTGAAAACCGCTATGTTGGGAATTCAAAGCAAATCCATCACAAAGACTTCCAATACAAGATTCCCATAAGATTTCTCCAGAATAATTTGAGCATTAAGATAGCACAAACCAAAATTTAGCTTCTCTTCATACTCTTCTCTTCGTATTTCTTAATTAAAGTATGTAAATACTGAAGAGAATTCCACGAAAAATATGAATTCCTCTGAACTTCCCTCATTACAAATACCCTAACCAAAGGGACAACATCAGATGAATCAAAGCTTCCTTTAATTAAGACCCCATAGAGTTTTGAATATCTTCTCAAAAAGCATGTTTGGCCCCTGGTTATCTCATGGATATTTAAATATCAAAAGGATGGGACAAGATGTAATTCTCAGAAGACAATGTTGTGGAAAAATGAAAACAGGGACGACGTTGTGTAGTTTTATCATTGAATCCTCTTGCTGGATTTACAGTGGTGGTTTTATGATGCACAGATCTATTCTGACAAATGCAATTCATTTTGTCACTTCACTGACATTCTCAGTAATGTAAATGGAATTTGGTAATTAAATTATGATGTGTCGAGGTCTGGAGATTAAGCAACTTAAAGTTACTGAGCAAATGTCTTAAAGATTTATTCATGTTATTTTCTTCACTGGCTAATTGTAAATTATGACATGCGGACAGTTAGACATCTACAAATGAGGAATTAATTAGAGCTGGGTCCATTTCTGAGTGGCTCTCCCAGGGGAATGTAAATGTCTACAGAACATCAGGGTCTGAATAGTTAAATTTAGACCCGCAAGGTAATATTGCTAGCATATAATAGGTCCTAGAGCGCCCACATCTGTCACCATGGTAACAACAGAGTGCAATGACCTAAAACTTCAGGTTTCACCACTGTACTTAGGAGAATGGGAATCTAAGCCTTCTCTCCTAGACCCCTACAGTGCCCGCACTAGATGTTGCTCCCAGGACAGAGTGATAATAGGAATAGGGGATAGTCTCATGTAAGGTCCATTACATAGACCTGGTCATTCTCTTCATGCCACTAGAGAGACCTAGAGGGAAATTTATCAAGACTGGTGTTTTTTTGCACCATTCTTGATCTCCTGTGCACTGGCATGAAATACGCCTAAACAATGTCTATACAGACACTAGAAACATGTAGAATATCATGTACTGACAAGTGTTTAAGCGTGTGAAGTAAAGATATTGTTTTTTCACCCTGATCGTGCAGGACATAAGAACATTTTTCTATTCTTGCTATCACTTATTCGTAATCCTAGTGCCCACAAGTGCCCGTGCACAGTTACCATCAGGGGCGTAGCTAAAGGCTCATGGGCCCTAGTGCAAGAGTTCAGCTTAGGCCTCCCGTCGATCAGTGCTTTGTGGCAAGGGGCAGGGGAGCACATAGCTTTCCTGCTACCTGAGGCAAAAATTGAAACGGCACCCCTATGCCAAATTTTTGACCTAACCCCTTCCCTCCGGCTAGAAGGCTAACTTGAACATTCTGAGCCCCGGTGGAAAATCTATAACCGAGTCCTCCCAGCAAACACTTTCTATAATAACGGTGTCTTCTTATGCCAGCAATCCGGAGAAGCATATCCACAGTGGCTGAGGTGTTGGCTTATAATGTAAGTTGAAGGGCTATTGCGGTGTCAGCAATTAATAGATATTCTTTGAAGAATGAAAAGTTCCATAATATATTTTCTGTGTCAATATCTCCCCATAGTTAGTAACTCTGCTTGCAGTCATTCAGTAGTAACTTTTATTCTTTACTTCCAGTGGATAAATATCTTAGTATAATTTTTCATTGATTGTCATTCACTCACTTGCAGAAAACTCAGAGTTATGCAGAAAATTTCAGATGCTGATCTGCAGATGTTTAAACATTCTGGAAACCACTGACAGTTGGTAGAATGAATTCGACATTATTAGACAGTAAAGTAGAGGTGCTGTGAAATAGTATGTTATCTGCACACAATAAATCATTTTTCTGAAAGTGCTTTTATTAAATCCCCCTCCTCCAAAAATAAAAAAATAAAAATCAGTAAAGACAGCAAGTACAAATTCTATTTGTATTATCCTATTGTCCGTCCTTGAAATTTCAGTCCTCGAGATTGGAGACCTGTAAATTACTACATATCGTGTTCTGGAATTTCCATTTGTAGGTTTTTATTCATTCTTCAAATATATGGAATGGATTTTTCAGTCTCAGGCACTACTGCAACTAATCATTCTCATGAATACCCTAAGGCCCCATTCACACGACCGTATGAATGGGGCCGTATCTATCGGCATTAATGCAGGCCCGCAAATATACGGTCGTGTGAATGGGGCCTAAGTCAGTTTTGATAAATGAGGCCCAGTGATCAGAAACTTTCTATAATGGCACATATGCATCAGCAAATAGGTCCAGAAATACAAAACCAAGACATGCTAGTATTTGTTATGGCCTTTGTGCCACTTTTAATTACTCATATCTTGCCCGTGGATATAATCTAATACTTAGGCCCCATTCACACGACCGTATGTTCATTTCCATATCTTATCCGCATTTTTGCGGATAAGATGCGGAACCATACGAACCCATTCATTTTTCCATAGGAGAAAAAAAAATGCGGAATGCACACCGTGTGCATTCCGCATCTGTATATTACGGAAGTTCTCCCGCAAAAAAAAGGAAACGTCCTATACTTGGCCGCAAAACACGTCCGTAGCCCCATTAAAGTCAATGGGTCCACAAAATTACGGAACACTACGGAAGACTTTCCGTATGTCTTCCGTTCCGTTTTTATATGGACACGGAATACATACGGTCGTGTGAATGGAGCCTTACAGTCTTGAAAGTATATTAATCCAAGACTGTAAGTATATTCCCACTCGTGAACTCAGTCACATGACGCTACTGTTCTGAAAATGCTTCTGCTGACATCCCATCATTGACCAGGTTTACAATTTGGTTGATGAACGGGGATGTCACTTCCGCTGTGGGTGAGGCCAGGACTACTCCTCTCCCTGGCACATGTGCAAACTCCTCCTCACATCATCTGCACACGTACCAGGGAGTGATATAGTTCTGGCCCTGTCCGCAGCAAAAGTGATGTCCCCATCCATCCACCAGATCAGAAACCTGGTAAAGGATGTAATGTCATCAGAAGCAGGATTTTCCAAAGAGAAACATCACGTGACCAGGTTCCTGAGCCATACAACTTCGATATAGTAAGTATATTAGAATCACAAACAAGATATAAATATATAAGGGAGGTTAGTGTGGCTCATTGGTCCTGGAAAACTCCTTTAAAGGGGATATACCATGTTTAAAGGGAATCTGTCAGCTCCAAAACACCCCTTAAACTAGAGTAAGTGGTGTATAGTGTAAGTGTCACAGAGCTCGGCTATGTAAATTTTATCTTCATACTAACTTGTATTTTGTTGTCGTACTCCAACAAACCAGCAGTAAAATGCATTGAGAGGGCTCCTGAGCAACTATACACTGCTTACTCTAGTTCACAGGGTGTTTCGGATCTCACAGATTCCCTTTAATGTAAAAAGAAAATTAGACATCACATAGTAGATGACAATTTCTTTTACTAAAGCTAGAACCAGAATAAGAACAAGGCAGATAGTGGCTCACCAACTAATAACAAATGGAATGGAGGTGCTCCAATCACCGGTTTACCCCCTAGCCGTAAATAAAAAAATATTGGATATATAGAAAGATGTGATGGGCACACTCAACAACTGGATACAAAATGTATTTACAATTAAATATATATAAACCTGATGGACACACTCGTGACTGGATTAAAATGTATAAAAAGTATTTATTTAGAAACCGCTAAAAATGAAAAATAGTGTTACCAGAATATAAATCATATTATAATCCGTAATGAAGAGTCTAAATAACCAAAAAAATAAATAAGTAAGTAGGATAAAATGATAAAAAAGAAGAAAAATGTAAGTCCTTTAAAAATAAATGTCCTTGCGCTAACCAATAATGGATAATATTTTCCTATGTGATAATCAATAAAGGAACTTTTTCTGGTATTAATTGTCCCACTTAATATACTTAGGTTATGATATTAGGGAATAGTTCAATAGTGCACCCATTTGAGTATATTATCCAAAAAAGTAGCAGCAGTTTAGTACGTTACCCCCTCCGGTATGTAGGTCAGTTGGATGGGGATGCTCCTCTCTGTGGCGTTCGGTACCTTTCCTTGCCGGCAGCACGAGGTTGCTGTGTGCACGCGCTTTTCATTCAGCGCGGCGTGAAGGGTGAAGCTGAATCGAGCGGCGTCCCATGTGGGTGCCCGCTGTGAAGATGATACTGTAGTGATCCTCCCTGATAGGCTTGTAAGCGCTGCTTGTAGCAATCCTCTCTGTTGAACTGGGGAGCGCTGCTTGTAGCGTTCTTCCTTGCTGAATATATTTAATTGTGAATGCATTTTGTATCCAGTTGTTGAGTGTGCCCATCACATCTTTCTATATAAAGCTAGAACCAGCTCTGTACCTCACATGGATCAAGAGATCTCCCCATTCATTGCTCTCCTAGATTTATTTCAAGCTGGCAACTCAAGTGCGTGTCCTTCCTCAGGGAAGATTTAATTGAAGATTGGAACTGAGCATGTGTGTCCACCTTTGTGAGATGGACAGAGGGATGAGGAAAAGAACAAATGGCAGGTGGTGCTAGACTAAATTTTTTACTTCATGCAAATACAAAAGTATTAATATCCAGGTGCTGGTTTGAAAAATGTCATATAATTTTAAACAACCCCTTAAAAACATTTGGTATATTTTATATCATCACGTTTGTTAAAATTAAGACATATAAAATGCCAGCCTTAATAAATTCCTCCCACTGTATAATGTTAGCAATCTGAGTTGGCAAAATGTATGCGCCCTTTTCTACAAATTGTGGTTTGATATTTGAAATGGATAGGAGAGGAAGCAGGAAGTGAAGAGCAAGATTGGAAATTGGACCATCCTGGACGTTTACGATTCAAATGACCCAGGATTTCTTCATCAAATGTTGTTTGACCTAAAAATAAGAGTTAATCTTCATTAGCATGCTGATTTGCATGGTGATTTAGATTGCTGTCTTCTTGTTGAATCTCATTGTAGTAATCCGATATGAGATGACAGTTTAACAGATGAACTCAGAGCCGAGGATTCACCAAGGATCAACCACTTTAAACAGAATTAAACTAAAGAGGATTTATTATTTCTTCACAGAAGAGATTGGGCAAGCTTTTTGGAGTTATCTATGTCTAATTTTGGCTCAGTCATTGTCTTTACATGGCCAATGACGACAGAGGTGATCTAAATTATATTTATCCTACGAAAACACATGGCAAATATTACACTTTACTATTTAACATAATTGGGGGGATTGTAAATTCTTTAACAGAGATACAAAGTTAAACAATGCACTCACTGAATTATTGATCTAGAGATGTTAATAGTTGGGATTTATATATTAGATCTCTCTAAAATACTTATTATTATATATGATTATCTTTTGAATTTTAGGAAATATTACAGATGTGTCTCACTGTATACAAAAGAAATGTTACATTAGTTAAAATCTCATGTCAAATCTACCTTCTTGTGCTGTTATACTTCAGGCTGATAGCTACTGTGTACAGTAAAGTGGTTTCTATAAAAGGGGTTATCCAGTATTATACCGGACCACAGAGAGTGGCCGACCTGCTGTGGTGATTATACTTATCCTGGTCCCCGTTGCTGGGTTCGATCTCTATCGCTTCAGCCGGCTTTTCATCTCCTCGATGTACTAATATCAACATCCTGTTGAAAGGGGGGGGGGGCGCTCATGACTGTTTCAGCCAATAGCTGGGTCCAGCAGTGACCTGCTCCTCTTGCGTCATGACAAATGGCCACATGACACAAGGGGAGCAGGTCACCGCTGCGGCCAGCTATTGGCCACCATCTAAAGAATGTTGATATTAGCACATTAGGGAGATGAAAAGCCAGCGACGGGGACCAAGCAAGTATGATCACCACCACGGATTGACCACTCTGTGAGGTCTGATATAATGTTGGATAACCCCTTCAAAACCCCAGAAGGGAAGAGAAGCTAGTTACTTCCTCATCACTTATGTCATCACTGAATGACACTTCCTAGTATTGCTTGCTTTTCTTCCTTATTTTCTGCTTTCAAAATCAATAAAACCTAGGGTGTAGGCTCTGGTCTATCTCTCTCATCTGGAATAGTGGACAAATAATAATTTCACTGAAAATCAGATCATGTTTCACAAGCTGTAAAGGTGTAATAGGATGCAATCATTTAGAAAAAAAATAACAATTTGTGCCAAATTGATCAAAGAGGCACATTTTATTTGTCACAACTTGCTAGGCATGTGAGACAAATTTCTCTTTCTTACACCGCTTAAGACTGCCATTTATTTGCACAAAAAAGTTATGTGGTCATATGTTTTGGTGCCATTTGAAGCAGAATGATGGCACATTTTACTTATTAAATCCCCTTCTTCTGTAAAATATGAGATGCATAGAATCCTCAATAATGTACTTAGGATTCTTCCATATATATGGCCAGACTAGAGAACACTCCAAGACACCATGGACTTTTAAGTGTGATTTGGAGTGGAAGAGTAATTTCCTAACATTGATATAGTACATTTAGACTTAAGAGTCTGTGCTTGGTAAGCTGTGAGGAGGCCATGGAGCTCGCTGATCGGCGGGGTGCCAGGAAGTCATACCTATCCTAAGGATAGGTTAACAATATGCCCCACAGAAGATTGCAAACACACCTCAGACATACCTGTGTGCACTTTGTGTCTGTATTCCATGTTGAGAAAAAGCACTTTTATTCTGCAGGAAAACAGCTCCCAAGTGCCCAGCTGAAAGAGAAAATAAAAACCGCTTTCTCTCCCGACTTTATTTCTAACAGCTATATCTTCTGATATACTGGATATAATGCTGTGATTTTGGTATCATTTGAAAGCCATTTTTCTATCTGCTAACAATCCCAAGATACGAACAGCTAAAGCATTCCTTCTCTCTTCAGTCTGGTTTGCTTTGGGCACTTGCAGCAGCAGAGCTGGGCACTTGGGAGCTGTTTTCCTGCAGAATAAAAGTGCTTTTTCTGGACATGTAATACAGACACACGGTGCACACAGATATGTCTGGGATGTGTATGCAATCTTCTATGGGGCAGTGTTCTTAGTTATATAGGTGAAAAACAGGTGAAAGACTCCCTTTAAAGTACACATTCTCATTAATAATATTTTACATTATCTCTTAATAATATAAAAATGAGTTTCTGTCTGTCTGTCTGTTCTCTATGCGCGACCAAACTACTGGACTGATTTTCACCAAATTCGGCACACAGGTACATCAGGTGTCCGGGAAGGTTTTAGACCAGGTCTCATCTCTCTAGGACATACCGTTCCTGAGATATTCCCAAAATATGATCTCCATTAGCCAACATTACAACTGGGAGCTTTGGTTTTAAACTCCAACTGCCATTCTCTGCAAAGACACACACAGGGAGGGCAGGTTTCCATAACAACCAGGTAATCAGCAGCTGAGGATCTCATCCATTTCTATTTACTGACACTGTTAAAGGTATTCCGGTTACCATAAATATAACTTATGTTTTTTTCTATTACTACAGTTCAGTAGTAATAAAAGATGTTTTCCTCCACTGCTGCCTATTGCGTGGGCTCATAAATAAGCATGGTATTGACCTTTAATTCAGGCCACCCTAAAAGAAGTACTTAAAACCCCCGCCCCAGGTCTCACTAAGCCACACCCCCAACTCTGTCAGGCCACACCCCCTTTCACTCCGCAGCCAACAGAGATTGAAAAAATAAAGGTAAAATCAACTTCTGTCAGCTGCAGGGATGGTGGGAGGTTGACTTTCTTTCTGCAACAACACACACAAACATTAAATAAAATAGATTAAATCCACCCATGCGAAGTGTCTTGCTAATCCACGCCCCCGACTCTGTCAGGTCACGCCCCCTCCCACTCCGCAGCCAATGGGAATTGAAAAAATTAAGGTAAAAATAAACTTCTGTTTGCTGGCAGGTGGGAGGGTGAATTTCTCTCTGCAACGACACACAAAAATTTTAGATGAAATAGACTAATTATATGACTACAACCGTTTGAAGCCTTTACTAAGCCACGCCCCATCTGTCAGGCCACGCCCCCTCTCACTCCGCAGCCATTCTGCAACGACACACAGAAACATTAAATGAATAGATTAAATGCACCTATGCGAAGCGCTTTGCTAAGCCACGCCCCGACTCTGTAAGGCCACACCCCTCTCACTCCGCAGCCATTCTGCACGACACACAGAAACATTAAATGAAATAGATTAAATGCACCTATGCGAAGCGCTTTGCTAAGCCACGCCCCAACTCCTGTAAGGTCACGCCCCCTCCCACTCCGCAGCCAACAGGTATTGAAAAAATAAAGGTAAAAATCAACTTCTGCCAGCTGCAGGGATGGGTGGGAGGTTGACTTTCTTCTGCAATGACACACAGAAACATTAAATGAAATAGATTAAATACACCCATGTGAAGCGTCTTACTAATCCACGCCCCCGTCTCTGTCAGGTTACCCCCCTCCCACTCCGCAGCCAACGGGATTGAAAAAATAAAGGTAAAAATAAACTTCTGTTTGCTGCAGGGGTGGGAGGATGAATTTCTCTCTGCAACGACACACAAAAATTTTAGATAAAATAGACTAATTATAGACTACAACTGTTCGAATCGTCTTGCTAAGTCACGCCCCCAACTCTGTCAGACCACGCCCCTCCCACTCTGCAGCCATTCTGCAACGACACACAGAAACATTAAATGAAATAGATTAAATCACCTATGCGAAGCGCTTTGCTAAGCTTTTTTTCCACTGCTACCCATTGCGGGTCCCCATAAATTACCATGTCATCGACCTGTAATTCATGCCACTCTGACCCCCGCCCCAGATCTCGCGAAACCACGCTCCAACTCTGTCAGGCCACGCCCCCTCCCACTCCGCAGCCAACGGGGATTGAAAAAATGAAGGTAAAAATCAACTTCTGTCAGCTGCAGGGGTGGGAGGGAAGTTGGATTTCTTTCTGCAACAACATACAGAAGCATTAAATGAAACAGATGAAATATACCCGTGCAAAGCAATGTTTTCTTCCACTGTTACCCATGGCGTGTCCTCATAAATTACCATGGCATCGACCTGTAATTCTGGCCACCATCAAAAGAAGGACTTAAAACCCCGCCCCAGGTCTTGCAACGTCACGCCCCCGACTCAGTCAGGCCATGACCCCTCCCACTCCACAGCCAATGGAGATTGAACAATTAAAGGTAAAAAATCAACATCTGTCAGCTGCAGGATGGGAGGGAGAATGACTTTCTCTCTGCAACGACACACAGAAACATTAAATGAAATAGATTAAATATACCCCGCGCAAAGCAATATTTTCTTCCACTGCTACCCATTGTGATTCCTCAATTACCATGGCATTAACCTATAATTCAGGCCACCCTGAAATGAAGGACTTAACCCCCCCCCTGTGTCCCATTAAACCACTCTCACTCCGCAGCCAATAGGGATTGAAAAAAATGAAGGTAAAAATCAATTTCTGTCAGCTGCATTGACTTTCTCTCTGCAACGACACACAGAAACATTAAATAAATAGATGAAATATACCCAGGCAAAGCCGGGTCTTTCTGCTAGTAACATATAAACCTAAGGCTGGTTCAGATTGGTCCATACAAAATGTTTATTTCTCCTGTC